>JABTTQ020003465.1:0-127014 GCA_016081115.2 Rehmannia glutinosa
AAGCTACGTATTGCTTGCCAAGTCAAAACACATTTTCTACATTTCACAAGCAAACTTGGTTTACACCGTCGGGAAATCAGTACAATAGGTAACTCTTTGATTAATTATATAAATCTAGCGAACTTTAAAAATTACAAAAACCAACTTTGGTTTACACCCGTCTTAAATTTTTACCTTCTTTGTCATTAGCAATGATCCATTGATTTTGAAAATAAGTCGATATATATTTTAGAAAAATATTTATATAAACATTGTTTAATATTTAAAGGCATATACATAACCCAAAAATATGCAAATAAACAGTTTACTATTTCTTCAAATTGGAGAAAAAAAAAAAGCAATATAAAAGAAAATAGTATAATCCAATTTACTCAAATTTTAGCATTAAAGACGTAGAAAAATTTACTAACTCACATTCTAATTTTGAAAAAAGAGTTGAACATAAGAATGTGAAAAAAAGATTATCAAATTGCAAGTAATAACCTGACTACAGTTATGTTGCGTAAGAGTTTTACATCCCAAAATTGCTACTATATATATGTGTGTATGTGTGCACGCCACGTGTGTACAATAAGAATTTGGGCCAAACGCCAAAATCTATAGAACGAGTATCGATTGAGCAAAATGGACCAAGAGTCCATGCTGAGAAAAAATATTTCACTTTTTAAATGATTAAAGTATAATTTTATATAAAGGAATCTGAGTTTTATTTTATTTATTTTTACTAAAGGAGTTTTTCGATTTTCAAATGGAGTCTGACTGACACCGTTTGCACACTGTTCGTTAGTGGAGCTAGAAAATGGTAGATGTCATCAAATACTTTTGAAATTACATCCTCAACTTTTATAAATATTACAAAACAACCTCTAACTTTTCATCCTACATTTTACAATTACACTCAACAACTTTTAAAGTATTACAAGTAGCCGAATAAAAGCTTGAGCTGTATTATTTATATTTTAGAAAATTAAGAGATGTAATTGTAAAATATTTGATGTGATAGAAATAAAATCGGGTCAACTAATGATTAGGGTAAGTGTAAGATGAATATAAAACTCAAAGTTTGTTTTTGTAATTTCAATTTATTGAGTATTTTTATGAGCAAATCCAAACTCATAGACAGTTTTTTAAAATTATCCATTGATCACAATTGTTTTTTGGCTTTTCTGAAGTATTATGATTATAATTTGAAAGTCACCTTATTAGAGATGAGATTTAACTCATCCCTCACTCTACCCATTTATAATGGTTTAAATTTGTTTAAGAAAAATTATTCAAATAGTAAAGATAATTGTTGGGTATCTATCCGCGAAGATGGAAACTGAATAATCAAATATGACTTTGCTTTATTATACAAATCAATACTCAAGAGTACTCAAGGTCAAAAGAAAATTATAGTAGAGAAAAATATAACAAGATATTTGCCAAAATCAGAAACCGAGGTTATAACACATGTTCAAGAAACCATATGATAACCAAACGTATTCGCAGTTCCATATGATAACACAAAGCCACAAATAGAAAATCATTTTCCGTTACAGCAGTTCCATATGACGATCAAAAGCACTAATGACCGTATTCAAGAAAACTACACAAAGTATATCACTCAAGGGATATATACAGGTTCAAGAAACACAAAAGTTTATTATCAAGAACATGTCGTAACTATATACTGATGGGCCCACTGAGAACACAACACTGCCAGAAGATATCACGAATACATAGTGAATGGCCTGAAAGAACACAACACAAGCGAGATATACTAAGAACAGTAAAGATAGCTTGTGAGAAATGAAAGATCACAAGTACCCACAAAGCATTAGCAAATACATTAAGATTTCACCGCACTCACAAGATGGGAAAGAGGCTTGTATGCTTAGGGCTTAGAAAGATATATCTTCAAAAAATGAGAGTTAAGTTAAGTTTTACTACTTAAGCTAAGTTCGGATTTTCACCATAAAATAGTTCACCAAAGCTACCGAACCACCGGGAAGCTCAACAACCGAGAAGACCAACCCACCACGGCGGAGGATAGATGCCTCCGATACAACTATGGGTATCTATCTATCTCAAAGATAAAGCGGACAAATCAAATACTGATCAGCTGTATAAAAATCAATACCTAAGACCAAGATCAAAAGTGAAAATTATAATGAGAAAATATAGAAAATATATTCGCCAAAACTTTAAACCGCGATATTGAAAGATTCAACAATGATCGAAATTCAAACCGCACGTCACCACGAAGCACTTGTGAGAACCAAGGTAGAAGTTTACAAAAGCTTGCCTCACAATACCTCTCAAAACCACGCAAATATCCCACAAACCAGAACAAGCCCTCAATCATTGATATCGTTTTGCATGAATTTTGGCTTAATTGAGTTAATTAGTTTCTATACATACATTACATGAGTAAAAAGGGCTTTATTTCTATTTTGTGGAAAAGGTATAACTTTCTTTCGTTTTGCCAGAATTGAATGATAATTGTAACATTTGGCAATAATTTTGCATTGGGTAAAGAACCGCTAATACTGTAAGAACGCATTTATGTTCGAGTCAATCCAGAAGAAGTCAGGCTTAACCAGGCCCGAGAAACAAAAGCGAACGAACAAATTCGATTCCAAGGTGCAGGGACAAGGGCGAGGCGTCTCGCCCTGAAGACGCGAAGCCCGCTCGCTAAATTCGAGACTCCAGGACGCAGAACGCACGGCGGGCTTGTCATGCATGATGCATGATCTTGCAGCCGGCGTCCTTGATAAAGAAAGAACTCACGCACCTACCAAGACGGCCGAGGCGCTTCGGCGCACACGGCGGAAATGCGTCTGTCTTGGAAAATGGAGTTTGATGATTGTGAGGAACTAAGTTTTGACCCAAACGGAGTATGAATAGAGCAGACGGCCAAACGAGACACACTTTTTTGCCCCTTAGTTAGAAAAGAGCAATCTTCCACCGGAGACTTTGCCGAGATCGATCAGGCCACAACAACACGCTGAGGATTGAAGATAGATCGAAGATCATCGACGTCCCCGAGTCACTCATTCCATCGTATCATTTACTTTTGATTAGTTAGATATGAATTTGAATAATTTGTCTATGGATTATTTATTTTCTATGTCCTGGGGCTAAACCTCTTGTGATTCCCAGGTTTGAGATTAGGTTAATGGATATTTTATTGGATGATTAATTGCATTGGAGTTATTATTTTCCAACCCTATTCAAGTACTTTGTTTTAATTCTTGCTTTTATCAAAACGCGTTTGGTTTAACTTTGCTTTGATGTATTGATTCATAATTCGAAAGATGAGTTTCAATACTAGATGTAGAAAGTCTTGATACTGAATATTTGCAAAGATTTGAAGTACATGAATATTTGTGAGGATATTTAATCTTTTGTGCTTTTGGGAGTTGGATATCTCATGTTGAAGTAGATATCTTTAGCATAGATATTTCAATCAGCGTTTTTACATGCATCTCGAGAGATATGGTAAAATACTTTTATGATTATTCTATAAGAAAGAATGAATAACTTTGGTTGTGATTAATCCGAGAATAAAAGGGGATATTAACCGAAACCATAACCCAGAATCCATTCATCTCCTCGATCTTCAATCAACTCTTTTACTTTGTCGTTTAGGATAAATTTGTCTTGCATTAATAAAACCAATCCATCAAATTACGATCGCTTTGGATAAAAATAAGACTATTATAATCCCAATACTTAGATACATAAATTTATTAGTCTCTCGTGGATTTACCTTTCTAACCTATTCTATAAAGCGCACCGTACACTACTATGGTGAGAAGCAAAAATAAGGCGAACAAATTTTCGCACGTTCAAAGAACTAATTAAATTTTAAGTACTAATATCACGATAAATAGAATTATTTTTAATTTAGATATTTTTTTCTTTCTTTTTATTTGTTGTTTAATTTTACTTTCCTCTTGTGTTTGACTTGTTTTCTTTAGTTGGTCGGGTAGTAAGACACTTAACACTCGCCAAGCGAGGAAAATTAGCACCGTTCATCTCGGGAGGTTGAGGCTTTTGCTAAGCGAATTAATGCGGCTACTAAACAGCAGAAAGACATCAAGAACAGCTATGGCGGGCGTAGAAGATAACAACGAAAGCGTGAGAAGGCGACAACAACGAGGTAACAATAGGGCAACAGAAGTAACAATGAGTTACGATCGCCAGGTTCGAAATTATCAAAGCAAGCGATTCAAGATTACTTTCGCCCCATAGACCAATCGCAACCCGTGGTGTAATTGCAACGTCCCATTAATCCGATAACTTTGGTGAAGCCCAGATCGATCTCGATGGCGCATGAGAATCGATTTGGGGTTTCCATCCGAGGATCCGATTTCTCATCTGCGAACTCATGCAGATTTGCAACACAATCAAGATGAATGGGGTGACTGATGATGCTATACATCTCAAGGCTTCATTCCCTTTCTCTTTAAGAGATAAAGCTAGAAACTCAGTTAGGCACCCTAACCAGCGAGTGTGAATACAGGATGGAAATTTGAAGGAGATTCTTGTTTTAAATACTTCCCACCAAGTTATTAATTACAACTCAAAAGTGAGATCACGTTATTCGAGAGTTTGATTATGAGCCCATCAGTATGAGGTTCGGGTGTTGGGAAATTTATTTATTAGATTTTGATTAATGAATGCCATGTAAAACTTGAAGCCCCAGAAAGTTGGAACCCCATTTTCAGCATAATTTGTATTGTAATAGATAAGGTTGTACGAGCCGATCAAGTCAGCTATGCGCTCGAAATACAAGTCAACTCAAGACTAAAATGAAGAGGGCTGTGGGAACAACTGAGTACGGGCAAGGAGGAGAAGTCAAACGCGATCAAGGAGTATCGGTAAGATCAATGTGTGAAGTGTCGAGTCCAAGTCAAAGCTACGTCGTTGAAGTGACGGATTGAGTCATTCAATCATTGGAGCTGATTCAAGTTGCCTCGGAAAAAGATTTGCAAAAGGAAGTTAATCGAAAAGAATTCATCGCACGAAGTCAAGAATATTACCTAAACAAGTAATACTTCCATGCCGCCATGTCTTAAAGTGCTCGATTTCGAGCGTGCAAAAGAATAAACAATAGGGAGACCGCACTTGTGTCAGGCTCTGAAAAGTTGAATGCTCATTTAATACGGAGGAAATATCAATATCAAGGATCGCACAAGACAAGCCAACGAACCTGCCGTGAGTTTTGAAAATCAGCCTATCTCTTCAGAGCGCTGCATTTTTGAAAGTTCACTATGTGCGCCTGAGAATCACTTTGAGAAAAGGAACCTTGATGACCGAACTACGTATATTCAGCTATTATTCGAATCGTAACGCAAAATATTCTCAAGTTATTCAAGCAAATCCTCAAGCCTAAATTTGAAGGTAAATCAATCCAACACCAAGCCAGTGAAAGAAAGACAACTTGAAGTGTTGAGTTATAAACTTTGAAGAATCAAAGGGGTCCACATTCAGGAGATTGTAGAAAGGTTCAAGGTCGAACCAGTCTCCTGCTATGGAGGGCAGTGATCAAATCCAAGAAGCTTGAGCAAGTGAAAGTGAAGTAGCAAGACAACAGCCCGGAAAAGGTTCGAGTCTGGACGAGAAGCCAATCATGTGTGACCAAGCATCTCGTCTCGAGTCCCAGGTCGGATCAAGTCACCGTGGTGATCAAGACTTGATCCGGGTGACAACCACTTTGTACTCACCGATCAATACTTAGTGGATTCCTCCGCGAGTTGGAGAAAGAGAGAGATTAGAAGAATTACCCCATCTTCGAACCTCTATAAAAATTATGTCATTTACATTTCAAACATTTAATTTCGCATATCATTTTATATATCTTTGATAATTTGCTATCCAACTGATAATTAACAAAGTGCTAAAACAAGTGTTAAAAACAAACTTAAACCAATTCAAGGGTGTTAAGTCTTCCATTTGAAAATTTCATCTCACCTAAGAGATTGACTAAACAAATTGAGTTATTCTGTATCAACAAATTTCGATGAATCTTAGTGAGTGGCTAACTGTTTGGTTAACTAACTTAGTTGTCCATCGAGACTATAGATGTGAAATTAACTCGAACTAATTTAAAAGGACTAAATTAAAAAGTTTGTGAGTTTATTCAACCCTCCCTTCTAAACCTTACTCACACCCTCGGGGACCTACCTGCCGCATCAGAAATGGTTGGTTCATTGAGCCTTCCGTGACTGGTTCATGAACTAGATCTCCAATCTTTCAAAAGATTTTTTTTAACACTTGTTCTTTCAAAAGCTATTTTTTAAAAGAGCAAAGTTATTATCATGGAAGAATTACACGCATTCCTATGTTTACCATTGAAGAATTTGATGATCGAAAATACGATATCTGTGCTCATCTATCGCCTTTACATGATGAGATGTGGATAGTAATAGAGGATGGGTCATTTCGCAAATAATGAAGAGTGAACTCTGGAGTTTAAGGAAGAGTCGCCGCATTTGAAGAGAAGATGTTGCTCTTCCTGACCAGCTATGGTTTGAAAACCAAGAAATTGAATGGACAAATGATGACAAAAAAGATACAACTTGGACAACGTGGCCAAGGATATCTTTACAAGACTTTGGATGACCGTATGTTTAAAAAGTCAAATCTTTCAAGAAGACAAAAGAAACCGGGGATAAACTAACCTTAATTTGTGAAAGGATCTAAGCAAATTAAGGAAAACAAATTATCTGTTGTTGTTCAAAAATTTGATAATTTTAAAATGCTTCGTAGTGAGACAATGGATCAGTTTGGATGCTAGATTCAAGTGAAATTACGAATGAGCTCTCAAGATTGGGGGAAAGAATACACACTGAAGGAGATGTGTATGAAGATCTTGGGAGCACCGGTGAGTGGGAAATAAAGACCATAGCTCTAAAGCGCACGATGGACCTATCAAAAACATCAATCATGAACTATTCTCGGACCTCAAAGCCATGAGTTCGAATCGGAAGAAAAAGATCAAGAGGAGACAGATGTACCCAAAACAGTGACTCAGCTAGTCAAGAGAAGGGGAAGAGCCGAGACCAAAATCATTGACAGGAGAAATTACTTGATGGTTAAAAGATTCAACAAGTTCTTCAAAAGAACTACAAAAGTTAAAAAACAGTGAATCCTCCGGAAGACATTGGCTCCTCTCCAGTCAAGGAAGATAGGCCACCAAAGAGCCGAGTATCAAAAAAGGTCGAATATCAAAGACCGACAACCTAAGAAACGAGAGAGCCGATCAAAAAGTTGAAAACCGTGTTGGAATTGCAGACAACCGAGGACACTTTGCTATGGTGTCCATATCTTGTGGTGATAAATACATGAATGAAGAAGAAGAAGAGTCTTCGAGAAAGAAAGACAAGAAAAAGAAAGAGCGATGTTGGGCTGCCGAGACGCTAAAACAAGCTAAGTCAAAGATACAATGACTCGAGAAAGTAGTGAAGGACTACCGAGTGACTCCGACGAAGAAGCCTTAACTGGTCTAATGGCCAAAGAACAAGATCAACTCGACCCAAGAAGCGAGGTACACTCTAACTCATCAACTCAGTCTAGTGATAGTGATTGTGACACACACACTTCATCACCCACTGATCTTTATGATTCATTAGGAAAAATGATGAAAGACTGAGCACATTAAATCCTCACACACTTGTTAAATGAGGAAAAATGACTCAAAGTCAAAACTCACAGTGGTAAGGAACTAAGTAATCTAAGTCACATAAGTGAGAACAAAGAGTGAAGGGTGAAAATGCTAAACTAATAAAGAGAGATACCGCTATATAAAAATAGAAAATGATCTCAAAAATGTGATTGTTTCATTCACAAAAGCATCTAAATCGTTGGATGACCTTATCATGAGCCAAAAAAATGTGGAGACAAGACATGCACAAGATTCAATTCCTTTGTGTATAGTCAAACTCCAAGAGTGATCCGTTAGATAAATGTTTTTATTAAGATTTTGATGATTTTGTTTAAATGAGTTTTATACCAAAACAATGTTAATAAATGTTGTCCAAATACTCCTAAATGATTTAAAATGTTTTTAGCTAATTTTTGGAGTATTTATAAGAATTTATTTTTCGATAAAATGGACAACATTTTTTTTATGGTTTTGTTTAAATTGGTTTTGCACAAAACAATGTTTATAAATGTTGTCCAAATACTCAAGAAGTGATTTAAAATATTTTTACTAATTTTTGGAGTATTTCTTGAAGTTTATTTTTGATAAAAATCGGATAACATTTAAAATTGAGGTCGCCAGGTGCCGCTTCAAAACGCGTTGACAAAACGAAGAACTAAAAATTGAAATAGAACTCACCGGGTCAAGAAAATTGAAGAGGGGATCGGTCAGAGGGGCGATCGGAAGACCCCTAGCGGCCGTCGCACTGTCCCCGCCGACCGATCGACCCCCCGACTCGCTGGATCGCACTATTGTTTCAAAATGTTCGAAATCTTATTACAGGCAACCATGCATCTATGTTATTTTTGACAAAAATTCCAACCGTGCAATCCTTATCGCCAAAGATTTACTTTTCATTTTTGTACTATATTTCTACATCTTGTGATCCTCTTTTTGTAGACAAAAGTGAAGAGGAAGGAGCCTATGTTGGTGAAGACTTCCTATAAATAGAGGATGAATTGAAGACACAAGACACAACACATACAAGCAAAATACACAAAAGAAATCTACAAATTGTTCAAGCTTTCATTTTTACATTCTTGCATTTGTAATAGCTTCAAGTACTTTCACTTGCACATCTTTGAGGTCTGTGCTTTTGATTCTTGATTACACTTGCACTCAATCTTTGTATTGGTTTCATAGAGTTGTAATCTTGAATTTTGTCCATCATTCAACACAAGACATCCTTGTGAGTATTCTTGTGGTAAGAGAATACACTTGAGTGATCTAGGTGATAGGTGTTTGGGAAGTGTGGTACTCTTCAAAAGTGGTGAAGAAAGATTATGGTAATCTTGAAGGTGTTGTAAGAGGATTGTGGTAATCCTCAAGGTGTTGTATTAATTTTGGAAATTAATAAAATCTTTTTCTTTTTTGAAATCCATCCAGGAGATCTTTGGGGTGGTAGAGATTAGGCCTAGGTGGGTTGAACCTCTTTAAATCGACGAGTGTTGTTTAATTTCCGCACTTACATTCTTGTCATTTATTTGTTCATTTGAAAAGAGGCGATTTGCGAAAAATCGGCATAATCTATTCACCTCCCTCTAGATTATCGTAGCCACTTGGACTAACAAGTGGTATCGAGAGCCAAACTCTTTTCGCTAGCTCGTTCCGAGTAAAGAGGAAAGATCCATGGCTACGAATGAAGCTTATCTCACCAAGCGCCTCCCAACAAGCCACCACTATTCGACGCCAACAACTACGCATTTTGGAAAGACCGTATGGAGTGCTTTCTACTGAGTCGGATTTGATATTTAGAATGTGGTCATTGAAGGAGTTGCTCAACCAACAACAAAATTGGATAATGGTACCACACCGCTAAGCCGTTCAGGAGAATGCGATGAAAATGACAAGAAGGCTTTCTCTCTAAGCGGTAAGGCCTTAAACATTTTACATTGCTCTCTTACCGCCACCGAATATAATCGCATAAGAGGCATACGGTCGGCACATGAAGTTTGGGAAAAATTAGAAACCATCTATGAGGGCACAAAGAAAGTGAAGCAAGAAAAAGCAATGCTTGTGAAAGACTTTGAAAATTTCAATATGCATGATGGTGAAAGCATATCAAAAATGGTGGAAAGGCTTGACAACATTGTCCCAATCCTCTTGTGGCTCTTGGAAGGGTCATCTCGAAGAGACAAGGTGACCAAGGTATTGAACGCCCTTCCGGCTCATGGTCCGAAAAAGGTGGACGGCAATCACTTTAAGCTCAAAATCTTGACACTCAAGTTTGATGAGCTCATTGGGAATCTCCTCATTTATGAAGAATATCTCAAGGAGAGAAAAATTCTCAACCATCCACCTCTAAACAAAGATGCACGCACAATATTATTAAAGGCTTAAAGATCTTCTTCTAATAATGTTTATTATGCTAGTGATGAGGATGATGAAGAAACGCGGCTCTTATTAGAAAATTTGCTAAATTTGTAAACAAAAATAAAACAAGAAAGCCTAGAGACAATTCTTGTTTCAAATGCGGAAAATCCGGGCACTACATAGCCAATTGCCGAAATTAGCGGAAGAGGAACAAAAGAAGAAAAAGCCTTTTCCGAGAAAAAGAAGGCGTTAAATACGGACGTCAAAACTTGGGATGAATTACTTGAAACAACCAAAGGAAGGAGAATCAACATGGTCTTATGGCCATAGACGATAAAAATACCGAGGTACGCTCTAATGCTTCATCTTCTTCCCTAGTTGATGAATTACAATGTGACTTTTATGAATTGCAAAATGAGTTTCAAAATTTGATTGTTAAATACAAGAATTTGAAAAAGGAGCATAAAGAGCTTAAACTAGAAAAAGATAAATTATTTACTTCCTATGATTCTCTTGATAAGGCTCATGCTATTACTCTTACTCTGGTCCGTACTCTTGAAACCGAAAAACAAACACTCACAAATGATATTGAAAATTTGAAAAAGGGCGTGCATCGATTCAATTTAAGTACGGATAAAGTCACAAAAATTTTAGATGCACAAAGAGGTGAGCATTCTAAATTAGGACTTGTTACAAACCTTTTCAAAATGCTTTTAAAAAAAGACCAAGGTCCACCTTTATGACGTGCTAGTAGTCCTCGTATTATTACTTATTTTTATTGTGGTAAGAATGGACACTATGCTAGCAATTGTAAATTGAAGAATAATTTTAGCTATTATTGGAGACCTAAAAGGTCTCAAAGGCTAACCCCCATAGACCTGAAAATTATAGGGTACCTAAAAATAATTCCTTTGTAGGTTATAGGGCTATAACAACAATGGAAGATTCAAAATGGCTCGTGGACGGCGGATGTTCACACCATATGATCGGAAAGAGAGAACTTTTACCAACATCAAGCTCCAAGAAGAGGTATGGTCATGTTTGCAACGATGGCAAAGGAAAAATTCTTGGAAATGGAGAAATTGGTAACTCTTTTTCTCTCTTAGTAATGTTCTTTAGTAGAAGGGCTTAAGTTCAATTTGATAAGTGTTAGCCAACTTTGTGATTCAAATTATAATGTTGTTTTTAATAAAGAAAAATGCCTTATTTCCAAAAATGATAAAATTATTTGTGAAGCGATTAGAAAAGGCGATCTTTACAAAATTTGTACCGAGTGATTTGGTTAGTCAAAATGTTTCTTGTCTTGTCGCCAATAATGATTTAACTAGTTTATGGCAAGGCGACTTGGGCATGTTGGATACAAAAATTTGCAAACTATTTACAAAAACCAACATGTAAAAGGACTACCCAAATTGAATTTTGAAAATCTTGGCTTATGTGCCACTTGTCAAAAGAACAAATTAGTTAAGAATAGTTTTAAGCCCAAAAATGAAATTTCCACTACCAAACCCCTACAAATGCTTCATCTTGATTTGTATGGGGATATTGGTACGGCAAGTCTAAGTGGAAAACATTACACTTTTGTTATAGTTGATGATTTTCTAGATATACTTGCGCTCTATTTCTTACAAATAAAGCGATGCCGTTAATGAGTTTGTTAAGTTGTGTAGACTTATTGAAAATGAAAAGGAAGATACTATTAAAAGTCATTAGAAGTGATCGAGGTGGAGAATTTGATGGCGAATTTAGAGTCTTTTGTGAAACCAAGGGATATAGTCATAATTTTTCGGCTCCAAGGACACCTCAACAAAATGGAGTAGCCGAAAAGAAGAATCGGACACTTCAAGAAATGAATCGGTCCATGCTAAATGAATTTTCACTTCCAAAATATTTTGGGCCAAGCTTGTAAACTGGGCTTGCTATGTCATTAATCGAGTTTATATTCGTCCTAAAATGAATAAAACTCCATATGAGCTTTGGAATGGAAAGAACTTCAAATATTAGTTATTTCAAAATATTTGGATGTAAATGTTTTATTTTGAATACTAAGGATCAATTAGACAAACTTGATCCTAAGGCCGATGAAGGAATATTTATGGGGTATTCAACCAAGAGCAAAACATATCGGGGTTTACAATAAGACTAGTGGGGTTGTTGAAGAATCCATCCATATCAAATTCAATGAAGCTTGGTGTTGAAAGGATACCCAATGATGAAAGTGATGAAGAGGATATTGTTGAACCCGTTGTCAAGATGATACTCAAAATGATCAACCTTCAAGCTCAAATGTTCCGAGAAGATAAAGGTGATCTTCGAATCTTCCCGTAGCATTGAAATTTAAGGAGATCACCCAAAAGATCTTATTATTGGTGATCCCCTTGATAAAGTAATGACTCGAGGAAAATTTGCCGAGAAAGCTCTTATTTCTCAAAAAGAGCCTAAAAATGCTAAGGAGGCTATTGAGGATGAAGATTGGTTTTTGGAGATGCAAGAGAGTTGAATCAATTTGAAAGAAATGATGTATAGGAATTGGTACATTGTCCTCCATCTCAAACAATTATTGGTACAAAATGGGTATTCTAGAATAAACTTGATGATCAAGGCAACATTGTTCGAAACAAGGCAAGGTTAGTAGCTCAAGGTTATTGTCGAAGAAGGTATTGATTATGATGAAACATTTGCACCCGTAGCACGTTTACAAGCTATTCGTATTTTACTTGCCTATTCTTGCTTTAAAAATTTCAAACTTTACCAAATGGATGTTAAATCCGCTTTTCTAAATGGTATTATTCAAGAAGAAGTCTATGTAAAACAACCTCCGGGGGGTTTGAAAATTTTTCTAGGCCTAATGATGTTTATAAACTTAAAAAGGCCTTATATGGTTTAAAACAAGCACCCCGTGCATGGTATGATAAACTTAGCTCTTTTCTTTTGCAAAATGGTTTTACAAGAGGTAAAGTTGATACTACCCTCTTTGTTTTTGAAAAAGGGCAAGATTGCTTATTAGTGCAAATTTATGTTGATGATATTATTTTTGGTGCTACTAATGAATCCTTGTGCAAGAAATTTTCTAAGTTAATGCAAGGTGAATTTGAAATGAGCATGATGGGGGAGCTCAACTTCTTCCTTGGACTTCAAATTAAGCAATGCCAAGAAGGAATATACATTTCACAATCCAAGTATACAAAAGAACTTTTGAAGAAGTTCGGAATTGAAGAAGGAAGAACCATTTCTACCCCAATGGCAACAAATGTCAAGATTGACAAAGATGAAAAAGGCAAGCCGGTTGATGAATCCAAATATCGAGGTATGATTGGTATTTTACTTTATTTAACCGCAAGTAGGCCGGATATTCTTCATGTTGTATGCCTATGTGCTCGTTTTCAAAGAAATCCCAAAGAATCTCATATGAGTGCCGTTAAAAGGATTTTTCGATATTTGAAAGGCACTGTTCAATATGGTTTATTCTATCAAAGAATGAAAATTTTTCTCTTAAAGGTTATAGTGATTCGGATTATGCGGAAAATATTGATGATCGGAAAAGTACTTAGGATCATGTCAATTTTAAGCGATTGCCTGGTTTCTTGGTTTTCAAAGAAGCAAAATTGTGTTTCACTTTCAACGGCCGGTCGAATATATTTCCGCGGCTTTTTTGTTGTACTCAATTACTTTGGATGAAACAAATTTTAGCGGATTATAAATGTTCTTTTGAAAGTGTTCCTATCTTTTGTGATAATATATCCTCTATAAATATTGCTCAAAACCCGGTTCATCATAACCGTACTAAACATATTGAGATTCGACATCATTTTCTAAGGGATTGTATTTCAAAACAAAAAATTGAGATATCTTTTGTGCCATCTCAAGATCAATTAAAGGATATTTTTATAAAACCGCTATCTTCCGAGACTTTTTGCATCTATACGAGCTCGGTTAGGCATAATGCATATTGAATGAGGTTTTGGTTGCATTTTGCACGTTTTTAAAACTTAGGGGCGAAAAATTGGATTTTTGGTTGAAATTTCGGATTTTGGAAGCGAAAGAACCCTTTGGGCTGTTTGTGGGAAGGCCGACCGGTCGCCCATGATGTCGATCGGTCGCCCACCCCCCCAACCGGTCGCCCATGCCCAAAATTTGGATAAAATCGTTTCTGTTCTCAGCATTTGTCATTTTTGTTTGTTTTGTGTTCATTTTTCGTCCCCTACGCACTTTTCACACAAATTTCACTTCAAATTTGTTTTATTGCATACGTTTTATATTTTGGACTTCATGAGGCTCGATTATCATCATCATTGTTCATCTTTACCGATTAAATGCTAAGAATTTCTCCTTTTAATCTCAATTAGGTTGAACCCTTGAGAATGTGCTTGTATCTTGATATCTTATTGAAATTCTTGTATTAATATGTTGTTTATGATGATTGATGATGAATGAATATTGTTGTATTGAAATTGTTGATGAATTTTTTTGGCTTAAACGAATCACAAAGGCGTTATATTTCTCTTGTTTTATTCAATGCACGCCAAGTGTTCGACAAAATGTTTCAATGAAAAACTCATCACCTACGATTCTCTTGATTTGAAAAGTCTTATAAGTTTATAGAGATCATGTTTTATCAATCAAATGAGCTTTTACAAATCAAATGAGCAATTTTTCCCTTTTATTCGAATTTAAGCTTAAATGCTCAATATGCTCGATAAATCTATAAAATTGCACTTTGATATAATTGTATGATGTTTTTATCGTGCTAACATTATTTTTGATGATTCCAAGGGGAGAAAAAGAAAAACGCTCATAAGCTCAAAGAAGCGTAAATAAGCTCGCAAGAAAAGCTATAAGCTAAAGCTCTTAAAAGCCAAAAGCTATGGATAATACTTAGTCCATGTGATGTATTATGGACTTTTATACTTAACTAATGATGCTTTTGTGACAGGGGGAGCTTTTAAGCTCATGAAATTCAAGCTTTTAGCTTGTAGTTGTTTCTTACTTAATTGTGTTATGCATGTTGATAGGGGAGCTTGTGCAAAAATGGTTTTGAAAATCTTTGCTCCTATCCTTGTGTGTTTGTACTTATGATAAATCTTGCTTGTAATGGTTTGATGTTTTAGACCGGAAAATTGGTTTTTTTTAAAATCGACTTCCTAAAATTGTTTTGGTTTGTAATCATCAAAAATGGGGAGTTTGTTAGATAAAAGTTTTTATCAAGATTTTGATGATTTTTTTTAAATAAGTTTTTATACCAAAACAATGTTAATAAATGTTGTCCAAATACTCCTAAATGATTTAAAATGTTTTTAGCTAATTTTTGGAGTATTTATAAGAATTTATTTTTCGATAAAAATGGACAACATTTTTTATGTGTAGTCCCAAGGGTGTAAGTGTAAGGTTTAGAAGGGGTTGAATAAACCTTACCAAATTTTCGATTTAGTCTTTTTAAATCTACAGTTCTACACGAGTTGTGTCCTTGATGGACAGTCGAATTAGTCACTCGGTAGTAGAGTTAATCTCTTAACAGACTTGAGTACATTAATGGAGTAACTCATTGTTGGCTATAATTTGACTGTTGTGGTTTTGTATTCAGCGGAAGACTTAACACCCTTATGTTTGATTAAGCAAGATTTTAGAGCTTGATTAAGTACTTATAATTTTATCAAATGGATAGCAAATTTATCGGCGGATATAAGCGATTAAAAGTGCAGGAATTTAAATCTTTGAAATGTAAATGACACAATAAAATTTTTATAGAGGTTCGAAGATGGGTAATTCTTCTACTCCTCTCTTCTCCAACTCGGGAGGAATCCACTAGGTAATGATCGGTTTACAAAGTGGTAAATCCAGATACAAGTCTTGATCACAACACCGACTTGATCCTTGGGACTCGGCCTGGAGACGCCTTGATCACTCATTGGCTTCTCGACGACTCGCCTTTCTTCACAGGCACCGCTTTGCTACTCTGCGACTCTTGACTATCACTTGCTCAAGCTCTTTGGATTTGATCACGAAGCCTCCAAAAGCTTAAGACTTGGTTCGCCTTGAACCTTTCTACAATCCTTCCGGAATGTAGACCCCTTGTTTTCAGTATTTTCCTCTTCAAGCGATTGAAGTTCTCTTTCCTTCACAGGTAAGTGTTGGATTGATGTACTTGAAATGTGAAAGCTTGAGGATTGAGATTGTTTCAGTTTTTCTAATGTGCTTGTTTATCTCACGTGTGTGTCATCTCTTTTTCTCAAACAAACTCCTCGGCCTTTTTATAGTGAACTTTCAAAAATTTGCCCGTTGAAGAGATATGCTTATTTTTGAAAGTCACTTTGCGATCGTTGGCTTGCGATCCTTGGAATTGCCATTTCCTCGTATGAATTGTTCCTTCACGTTTTGAGTTCGACACGGTGTAGTGCTTCCCATTGGTTCATTCCTTTTGCACGCTTCAGGGACGAGCACTCCAAGAAAGGTGGTATGGAGATATTACTTGTTTAAGTAAATCTCTTGATTTCTCGGCAACGCAGTTCTTTTACTGATTATCTCGACTTGACTGCATTTCCTTGCTTTCCCAGGTGACTTAGAGTCGACTTCCAATCATTGGATGACTCTTCCGCCACTTCAACTTGAGACTTGGCTTCTCTTGAGTTGTCTTGTCGATGTTCCACTCAATTTGTATCTCACCGCTTCTTTAGTCGAGTTCATATCGCTTTTCTTGCCGTACTCATTTGTATCTCGTGAGTTTTCCTTCAAGTCTTGATTGTCTTCTTGCATGTTAGCGAAGGCGACTTAACTCACAGCCACTCTAATTGTTACAATACTTTTTACTGACAAGAATTGGGGTGCCAACTTTCTATTCTAAGTTTTACATGGCATTCATCAAAATACAAACAATAAAATTCCTAACAATTTCCCCCTTTTTGATGATGCCAAAACTTAAATCATTCAAGGATGCAAAACAAAGAATGATACATACAGATAGTGTATTGACATAGAATGTATGCGCAAAATCAATTCTTTTTATTGATCATATCATTCTTGTTCCTCAACACAATCAAGTTTACAAGGTGTATCGAGCACATAATTGTCCATCTTGAAAATAAAGAATTTATAACTTTATTACAGAAGACTTACATTGTATGTATTTACATAATAAAATACACGAAGGGTGGACAACAACACTTCATCTTCTTTCTGTCTCTTTCTTCTTTCATCTTGATCAAGATCTTCTTCTCTTCTTCTCTTCTTCTCGTCATCACCGCCTTCTTTTTTTTTTCTTCTCATATGCCTTCCTGGCAGCTTCATCTCTTCTTAATCTTTCTGTCTCTCCTCCCATAGCCTGAGTTTGTCTCTTGTTTTCTTCTTCTATTCTTTTTGCATACTCGGCGTTAGTTTTGCCACTTTCAAATTTGCCACTTGGTCAAGCCGGCCCAAGAGATCCCTCCTTTCTTCCCTGGATCTACGTATTCAATATTCTTGGCAGAGGCCCAGTGCAAGCTTCTTCCTCCACTATCGCTTCTTCCTCTACCGGGCAGGCGTATCTTTGTCTTTCTTTCCAAACTCTTTCCGGTGAGTGATGCGGAGTGACCAGCAGAGCGATCAGGTTGTCCGTCTGCTGCCTTTCTTCTTCACATAATGTGAGACCCTTTTCCAAAAGATGGATCCAAGCTTGAGCCATAGACATATTTGTAAAGTATCCAGACTCGAGCGTTTTAAATTCGCATCGTCGATCGTGGTTACTCCCGACATACGAGATGGCATAGGTGTCTCGTCTCTTGGAATGCCTCCGTGTTCTTTCAAGATGTTCATCACCTGGCATCCATTCTTCCTTCCACTTCCTTCATCCCCGCTTCAATTGATTTTCTCTTCTCGGCCATAGATACAACAGAGTGTTGGAGTGGCGAGTCATAGGAGTTTGCCGCTTATAATGTCATTTGTGACAGGACCTTGTTGGGGGTTTGTGCAATCATCAATGTCACATCTGTTGATCCTTCCCCTCAACATGCTTTCCTTTCTTCATTTCAAGACTTCCTCGCCTGATTTTCCCGACTAAATTTGCTCCTTTCTTTTTCGGCTTCAGATTTTCTTTGCTTTAAGGTATTCCTCTTCCCCTTTTTGGCATCATCAAAGGATAGAGGAACCCCAGGGAACATCTTTGGCAAGCATGAAGTCGAAGTCTTCGATGGTTGAATTCTGCTTCAAGTCTGCGTTGCAAAGACGGAATTCTTAACGAGTAGCGTTGGATTCTTCATTGAAATCGCTTCATCTCGGCCATGCGAAAGGCTGAATTTTCTTGTCATGTGTTCTTCCAAACGCATTTGTAGATCATGTATGTTGCTCACGCAGCGGCTTGATCTCTAGTGTGAGCTTCATGCATATGCTCAATGTGCTCTCTCGCCTTTGTCTTTGCATCGGTATTTTCGGCTCTCCACACAGACTTATTGAACAATTGTCCGGAAGTATCTCAATTTCCACACGCATTGTTTTTCGCTTTTGCCACCATTCCCTTATCCGAACTGTTATGCCTCTTAAATCGGTTGTAAGGGTGGCATCTCTGTTGTCAATCGCATGTCCAAAGAGGCTCGATGCCTCTCCATCCTTTCAATCTCAAAGAAAGAGTGCCTTGAACACTTCTCGAGCTTGGTGATTCTTCTTCATTGCGGTGATGGCCATACAAAGATCGAAGTCATAATTATTTGAACAATGGTGTCAAGTTGGAAGAACAGTGAGCTGGTCGTGATAGCGTGCCTGTTCGTTTTCTCGATTCTTCGTGGAGTTCTCGTATCTCCAAAAAAAGGGAAAGATTCTACAAAAGAATCATCACCGCCAACGGGATCTGTTCGATGATGAGCGGTGCGCGTGATGTTTTTTAGGAATCGATCTGCTGCAGCTTTGAGGAGCCCGAGCAGTGGCCTCTTGTTCACCGGGTTACATGTTAAAAGATGGGCAGAAGCTGGCCGAGCCTGTTTGTCTTAACGAGCCTTCGTTGGTCTCGGTCTGATTTCTCCATTTCAAAGAGATCGTCCTCGGCACTTATCGTAAGCGTCATCGGACGATGATGAGATTTCCATTGGTGGCTCATCATCAAAATTAAAGGTTTGACGAGTAGTCTTGGGATCGACTTGCTCGTGCTTGGAACATCCGCGGTGAGTCTTTTGGATTTGTCATGGGAGATGACTCTTCTTCTTCGCCTTCGATCCCGAGAAAAGTGACATCGGGGTTGTCCCGGGAATCATGAAGTGCGCCGATCTCCTTCTCCGGATGGGTCGATGATACCAGGAGGATGTTCTCTACTTTGCTTTACCCAGGGAAGTCTCAACCTCCCGTGGCCTTCATTTCCTCCGGAGTCTCTGGGCTGCGAGTCTTAGTCTCCTTTCGACGGTGTCGGTGTCTTAAGGTCTTCTACATGGCATCCATTGGAGTCTCAACCCCATGGATTGCACTTTCATCGCCTGCAGTGTTAACTCCCAGTACATTCTTCCTCGTGCCTCGATCGCATCGGCGGCGTCATTAGCCTTCGAGCGATTTGTCACCTCACCGAGGCAGTCTTTAATCGCCTCGAGCCGTTGATGGCAACTTCACGTTTTTTCTTGTGTTTGAGTTTTCTCTACTTCGCTCCTCGCATTCTTTGTGGAGTCATCTCGCAGCATCCTCCGACCTTTTGCCGCAGTGGAGGAGTTTCCCTCGGTGGCGCACCACCGGTGAGTGACTTGAATGGGGTCACTCGTCTCCAAGCTCCCACTGTTTTCGATTGATGGGTCAGACCATTGGGGCGGTGGTATCACACCTTCAATAGGAGTTGGCTCGACCGGGGTCCCCACTATCCCGCTTTCATCGCCCTACTTATCGCTTCTTCCGAGTGAGCTAGGGAAGTGGTAGCGAAGAATAATAGTGGCTATTTGTTGAACCACTCCCGTTGGATCGATTTTTGTGTTCGGAGGACTCTCCTGGTCCCTCCATTAGTCTTTGCTCGTGAAGGATTCTTGATTCATGCAATGCTTCTTTGCATTTGCAATTTTTCTCGCGCGGCGGCATTCTCTCGGTTCCTCGTCACATCGAGAAGACATCAAGGAGAGGATGTGTATGTTCTGCGGGTGCCGGAGATAGGGCGGATCTTGCCTTCTCACGTCTTCGCTTCTTCACTCGTTTTTCTCTCTCCTTATCCTTGTAGATCAGAATGTCGATGTCGACGCATTGTCTTCATCCGTAGGGGAGCACATGAGTTAATCCAAGGAAATTTAGCGAGCTTCCTCTTCTTCTTCTATGAACTCGGCCGTTGGAACTGTTCTCGACTTGCTCAACTTCCATTTTCTCCACTCACGCAGACGATTTTGGATGTCCGGGTAAGGTGGAGATAGGATCATAACGTCACTATCCGCTGGGCTGGTTCTTCTTGTGCTTCAAAATTGTGTGAGCTATTTGTGTCTTGGTTGCCTCTCGCGACGCTTCACAGACTTGGTCTGTTTCATCAACTACATCCGGAGACTCTACTTCTTCAAGTAGTCTCAGTTATTTGTGCTAGCCGAGTGATCGACTCACCGGGTTTCTCCTGCTCGGATCGCTTTACAAGTCTTCTTCGTCTCTTAGTTTGTACCGAGGGATTTCTCGGTTCGAGACGGTGTCCTCTCGAGTCTGGGCGGCGGGGCGGTGCGGGTGTTTGTTTCGAGGAGCAGCCGTCGTGGCTTCTCGTTCTCCTCTTTTGATGATCGGAGAAGGTATTTGTGAGTCCTTTCGACCCGCCGCAGGGCGGGTGACACGGGCCGGGCAGGTGACTTTCTTTGCGCAGGGGGTGGAGCATGTTTAGTTTTCTTTTGCCGCAGGGCGTGATCTTCTTTTTGGCATTGCAGGGCAGCTTTCTTCTTTGGTGGAGAGAGAAGCATTTTGTGTCTTTGGTCACCGATTCCCCTCATCGTGTGCTCTCTTGGCGTAAGCTCGCTTCGAGCACGAGAGAGATTAGCTCAACATCCTCTTGTTAACATGGAAAGCCTTCCCATGTCTAAGAGGACTCCTTTCACCTCCAATAGCCGGCCAATCACCAGGCCATATCCCGGGATCCTCCAAATGTGCCATCTTCTTTGAAGGACTTGTTCCCCACGTTCGACAGATCGTAGATAAACTCAACTCGGGATTTATCTTCTTTTCTTCGATGATTGCAGCCATCACAATCGTTTTGCCTTTGTGATTGGTCAAAGCCGCCAAATTTGATGTCGATACATTTGGCAACTATGTCCAACAATTTGTGATAATCCTCCTTCAAAGCCAGTCTCTTGTTTTTGTGTGTATATTATTTTGTCACAAGAACGCGTCGGACTTGGCTATCTCTTTCCATCGTCACCCAAGTTTACATCAACTCTTTAATCTCGGATGCTCCTTCAGCCGGTAGTGAGCAATATTCACCAAATCTGGCGTGATAGTCACCGCTTCCCGTGAACAGATGATGACTTGATTCCCTCATCGTGAATCTCAAAGATTCACGTAGAATTGTGCGACCTCCTCCACATAGGTCATCGGATAATCTAGCGTTAGAAACGGTTTTAATCCGGACGTTTCCAACTTCTCCGCGATTTTCTTTACCAGGGTGTCATCGGACCGCTTCACCATTAAAATCGAAATCCACCGCCGAACCGTGTGGATTTGCTTTCCCAACTTGGTAAAGTCATAAGTTGGTGCCATTTCTCAGAATTATTTCAAGGAAGAACTCAGAAAATGATTTGGAGATCGATAGGGTTTCGAGAGTATTTTGCCTTTGCTTTTGAGAGAAATAGATGAACAGTTTTTAGAAGTGTGAGAGAGAAACGGACGAAAATGGTTTAAATATGGTTTATGAAAGGACGTGCAGACGGTTTTGAATTGTGATCGAAATCAACGGCTTGATTTCGCGACGCCAATTGAGCATTTCATGTCTCGTATTTAATGCGGCAAAGCATTTATATCCAATCATAAGCTTGGTGTGCGGCTTTATGTCGTATTACACATCATCATTGTGCCGACGTGTTCCTTAAAACATTCCCGCTTAGTCAAACGATGCGTTTCTTGTCACTTTGCTCATAAGTTATTCAGAACTTATCTCTTAGCCGATTTATCTCTACTTCTCACGATTCTTTTAGCGACTCGGCTATCGTTGACTCGGTGTAGTTTGTCTTTTCCGATACTGGTGATTTATGACCATTTTTTGACTCTTTTTCACCTCCTTTTCTGTTCCATTTCTTTCCTTTGGTTCTTTACGTGTCTCGGCTTAGTTCAATTAATCCCAACTCATGCTTGAGTTCTTCAAATCTTGACTCACATAATGGTTTTGTGAAGATGTCACTAGTTGTTTATCGGTTGAGATATATTCCAGGGTGATGTCATTCTTTTCAACATGATCTCTTATGAAGTGATATCGACATCAATATGTTTTGTTCTTGAATGCAACACGATTTTTGAGTGATTGCAATTGCACTTGTGTTATCACACATGATTGGAATTTCTTTTTCTTCAACTTCATAATCTCTCTTTGTCTCATCATCCATAGGACTTTGGGCACAACAGTGCCCATGACTATGTATTCGCTTTCATTTTTGTAGAGGTGGCTATTGAATTTTGCTTCTTGCTAAACCAGAAATCGGTCTGTTTCCTAAAGCATTTGACATGTGCCTCAAGTGCTCTTCCCTGTCCACTCGCATCCAAAGATAGTCGGAATCAATAACCAATTAGCTTGAATCCACCTTCCTTCGATACCATAGGCCTACTTCTTGGCTTCCTTTCAAGTATCTCAATATTCTCTTAGTCTTGTCATATGGCTCTCTTTTGGAGCAGATTGAAATCTTGCACATACACCTACAAAGAAAGGTGATGTCGGGCCTGCTTGCTTTGTGAGATAGAGCAATGATCCAATAAGTGCTCAGTATCTTGTTTGATCTACAGGCTTGCCATCTGCATCCATGTCCATTTTGGTGATGTGTTCATTGGGATTTTTACAGAAGACTTCTCCTCCATACCAAACTTCTTCATTAAATCTCCGGTGTATTTTGTTTGACTTATGAAGGTTCCATCCTTCATTGTTTCACTTGAAGTCCAAGGAAGAATGTCGACTCTCCCATCATGCTCATTTCAAATTTACTTTGCATGAGGTTTGAAAATTTTTCACACACTCTTTGTTAGTGGATCCAAAAATGATGTCATCCACATATATTTGAACAAGCAAAAGATACTCTTCTTGTCTTGAATTACGAAAAGTGTTCTATCTACTTTTCCTTTGTGAATCCATTTTCGTTAGGAATTGTGATGAGTATCATACCATGCTCGGGTGCTTGCTTCAATCCATACAGGGCTTTCTTGAGTTTGTATACCTTGTCTCCAAGAGTCTTCGCTCAAATCCTGGAGGTTGTTCAACATACACTTCTTCTTCCAATAAGCCATTTAGAAATGCACTTTTTACATCCATTTGATATACAATGAAATTCTTGTGAGTCGCATAGGCAAGAAACATCCTTATAGCTTCCAATCTTGCTACGAGGAGCAAATGTTTCATCAAAATCTATTCCTTCTTCTTGGCAATATCCTTTGGCTACCAATCTTGCTTTGTTTCTTACCACAGCCTTCCTCGTTCATTTTATTTCTGAACACCCATTTGGTTCCAATAACATTTTGATGTATGGGTCTTTGCACTAATTCCCATACTTTATTTCTCTCAAATTGATTCAGCTCTTCTTGCATGGCTTGAATCCAATGTGTGTCGTCCAATGCTTGTGACACATCTTTGGGCTCAATTTGTGATATGAAGCATGTAAACATTGCTTCTTGTTGAGTTCTGGATCTTGTCTTTGACACCTTCTCTTATATTTCCAATGACAAGTTCTCGTGGATGGTCTCTCACGGCCATCTTACATCAAAGTTGAAGTAAGTTAGCCGATTGATCGACTTGTACCGTGTTCTTTGTTGTCGCCTCTCTCTCGTAATCACTTAGCCGCAAATTTTCCATTGTTTTTGAGATTGACTATCTCATCTTCTTTCGAATTGATAATTCCCGACTTGAACAAAGATAGGGACTCTTCTCAGATGGTTGGATGATTCATTTTATCACGGTGACTCTTCAATGTCTTCTCCATTTATATTTGGCTCATCGAATACTACATGAATGGATTCTCTGTAACCATAGTTCTTTTGTTGAGTATTCGTAGGCTTTGCTTTTTTGAGTATCCTAAGAAGATACCTTCATGACTTTAGCATCGAAAGCCTTTAGATTGTCTTTGCCATTGTTGTGGATGAAGCATTTGCATCCAAATATTCGAAATATGCAACATTTGGTTTTCTCCCGACCCGGATCTCATAGGAGTCTTTGTCGGTTGTCTATTTATCATACATCTGTTTTGGGTGTAGCAAGTGTGTTGATTGCTTGACCAAAATCTTTTTGGTAACTCGCTTGACTAACATGGTCCTTGGCGATTCTTTGAGAGTTCTATTCCTTCTTTTCGCAACTCCATTCTCTTTGTGGAGTCCTTGTCTGTGGCGATAGTTCATGGCCAATACCATTCTCAATACAATATCGAGTTATTATTCCATTGACAAACTCGAGTTCTTCTATCCGATCTTATTTTGATAATGGTTTGACTCTTCTCATTTTGAATCCTTTTCATCATTGTGGTAGTTTTTGTAGAGTTTTTTCTTCTTACACATGAATATTGTCCATGTATATCTTGAGTAGTCATCTACTACCACCAAGGTGTATTCTTTCCACTTATCTTTGTTTGGTTCCATGGGCCAAATAGATCCATATGAAGTAGATGCAATATTCTTGTTGAGGATGGGCATGTCTTTTCTTTGAATGAAGACTTGATTTGTTTTCCTTCTTCCGACATGCATCACATATACTCTCCTTCAGTATCTCGAGTCTGAAGTCCTTCTACAAGATGACTTCTTGCCAACTTGTTAATTGTTTTGAAATTCAGGTGACTCGGCTTTTTGTGCCACGCCAACTTGATTGATTGTATTCTTTGCTAGTAGACATGTCTTTGGGTGTTGCGTTGACCAATCCACTACATACATATTTTTTGTCTACATCCTTGCAGTACCACTTCATTTGATTCAATATCTTTGATTTGGCACATACCCATGTTGAATCCAACATTGTACCCTTGTCCAGAGCCGATCGATACCTAGTAAGTTGAAGTTGAGTCCTTCAACATATGCAACATCTGTGATTTCTAATCCATTCCTCTTGATGGATCCAATGCCTCTTATTTCACCAGGAGCTTCATTTCCTCCAAATATGACTTTTGCTCCTTTGACTTCCTTGAATTTTGATAGATTCCTCTTATTTCTGTCATATGTCTTGAACAACCACTATCCATGTACCAGGTTCCTTGGCACTCACTATTCTTGAACCGCAATCAAGGAAATTAAGTTTTAGGTACCCATGCTTGTGCGGGTCCTGAGGGGTTAGAATTGTAAGATGATCCAACCAACCTATAGCCAAATGATTTGACTCTAAGAGGTTGCCATCTATCGCTGCCATAATCATAATTAATCCTGGCAAATTGCTTGGGGATTCTAGCTTCATACAATGTCTCTTTTGTCCGTATGCTGCATATGTGTTTTAGCAATTGCTTTCCTTGGGTAGTTGTGGTGTTTTTGAGTGTAGTGCCTAGGTGCATATGTGTCTTTGATGAAAGCTCTTATACTTTAGGAATGGCCTTTTTGAGTTCTAGGCCTTTGCCATCCGGGCTTATATTCCATAAGTCTATCCGATAGTTCACATTATTCCAATCACTTGGCTTGGATATTTTCTACCATTCCCATCATTTGTATTTCTTTTATGGATTTTAAGGGTTTTTGGTAGCTCGCTTTTTCTTTCTGAGTATTTTTGTTTGGAGTTTCTTTGAGGACTCGGCTGAATCTTTTTCACTGCCCTTTTCAAGACACTCTCAATCGGTCCATTTTCCTTTTCCTTTGTAACCAAGGCCAGTTTGCTTAGTAATGTGCTTTGGAGTGAATGTGTGTGCAACATTTAGAGTTTTGGATTTTTGATTCTTCATGACTTGAAGATCCTTTTTCCAAAGTTACTTTTGAGGTTTGACATGGCATAGAGAAATTTAATCCTAAGCCTGTCTTATCTCTACATTCTCTTTGACTCATAATAAGATCATCCAATGATTTAGATGCCTTAGTGAATGAGGCAATAACATTCTTGAGGTCATTCTCCCTCTTTTCTATAAAGCAATTTCGCTACTAATTTAGCATTTTCAGCCTTTAAACTTTCATTTTCAACAACTATTTGACTTAGAGTACTCGGCTCCTTAGTCAACTTTGAGTTTTGACTTTTGAGTAAGTTTGTTTTCCTCATTCAATAGTGTGTGTGAGGATTTGATGTGTTCAAAGTCTTTCATCATTTTGCCTAATGAATCATAAAGATCGAGGTGATGAAGTGTGTGTGTCACGATCACTATCACTAGTGTCCGAGCTTGTTGAGTTAGATTGTACCTCATCTTCTTGATCTTGTTCTTTGGCCATCAAGCGATCGGGCTTCTTCTTCAGAGTCACTTGAGTAGTCGACTTCACTACTCTCGAATCATTGTCTCTCTTGACTTGGCTCTGTCTCTGATCTCTGCAGCCATCATTGCCTTTTTCTTTTCCTGTCTTTCTTTCTCTCAAGACCTTTCTTTCTTCTTCATCTCTCTTTACTTGCCGACTACAGGATATGAGCAATCAATAGCATAGTGACCTGGTTGTCTAGCCGGTTCCAACATAGATATTCACTTTTTGATCAACTCTTTCCATTCTTGAGTTGTCGGTCCTTTGATACTCAACTTTTTGATGATCATTCTCTTGGTTGGCCTGTCTTCCTTGATTTAGAGGAGCCGAGTGTCTTCCGGAAGATTCACCCTTTCCTCTCTTGTAGTTCTTATTGAAGAACTTGTTGAACCTTTTAACCATCGAGGCTATTTCTTCCGGGGTCAATGACTTCTTTGACCTCACTCTCTTCCCATCTTTAACAATTAGATCATTTGTTTTGGGTACATTGTCTCTTCCTGGTCTTTTTTCTTTCACTCAAACTCATAGGCTTTGAGGTTTGAGAATAACTCATGGTTGGATGTCTTTGATAGGTCCATGGAATGTCTCGAGCCATGACTTTCATTTCCCATTCAGTTGGAAGACTTTTTAGGATTTTCATACACATTTCTTCTCGTGTATATTCCTTTCCAAGTGCGAGATAGCTCATTTGTGATTTCGTGAACCGAGCATCCATTGATCCAGGTTTTCTCCCGAGATCATTTTGAAGTTCTCAATTTTTGTCAAACCATCGATAGTTTGTTTTCTTTGATTTGCTCGAGCCTTCACAAATCAATGTCAACTTGTCCTGATTTTTAGCCGTTTTGCAAGATTTGACTTTATTGAACATGGCTTTGTCAAGGTTTTGTACAGGATGTCCTTGGCTACATTGTCCAGGTTGTACCTTTTTTCGTCATCATTTGTCCATTCAGTTCTTGGTTTTTCAACCATGATGTCCGGGAGAAAGATCTCCTTCTCCTTCACCGCAACTCTTCGCATGTTGTGTTCACCTTTAATATTTGCGAGAGGACCATCTTCTATCACAATCCACATCTCATCATGTAATCTTTGATAGATGAGCTCGTATACGAATTTTCCATTCATCAAATTCTTCAATAGTGAACATAGGGATGCGTGTCAAATTTGCTTCCATGATAATGACTTTTAATGATAAAAAGAGTTTTGAAAATTTAAGTACTAAAGCAGACTTTAAAAAGTTTGGAGATCTAGTTCAAGAACCGGTGCGGAGGGTTCAATGAACCAACCGCTCCGATACCACTTGTAGGTCCAAGGGGTGTAAGTGTAAGGTTTAGAAGGGGGTTGAATAAACCTTACCAAATTTTCGATTTAGTCTTTTTAAATCTCTGAGTTCTACACATTTGTGTCCTTGATGGACAGTCGAATTAGTCACTCAAGTAGAGTTAATCTCTTAAATGATCAATTTGAGTCATTAATGGAGTAACTCAATTTTGTTGGCTATAATTTGACTCAACTCGTGGTTTTGTTTTGTGGAAGACTTAACACCCTTATGTTTGATTAAGCAAGATTTTAGAGCTTGATTAAGTACTTATAATTTTATCAAATGGATAGCAAATTTATCAGCGGATATAAGCAGTTAAAAGTGCAGGAATTTAAATGTTGAAATGTAAATGACACAATAAAATTTTTATAGAGGTTCGAAGATGGGGTAATTCTTCTACTCCTCTCTTCTCCAACTCCTGGAGGAATCCACTAGGTAATGATCAGTTTACAAAGTGGTAACAGTCCAGATACAAATCTTGATCAACAACAGCCGACTTGATCCTTAGGGACTTAGTCTGGAGACGCCTTGATCACTCAGCTGGCTTCTCGTACGACTCAGCCTTCTTTCACAGGGCAGTTGCTCACACTCTGCAGCTCACTTGCTCAAGCTCTTTGGATTTGATCACGAAGCCCTCCAAAAGCTTAAGACTTGGTTCAGCCTTGAACCTTTCTACAATCCTTCCTGGAATGTAGACCCCTTGTTTTCAGTATTTTCCTCTTAAACTGATTGAAGTTCTCTTTCCTTCACAGGTAAGTGTTGGATTGATGTACTTGAAATGTAAAGGCTTGAGGATTGAGATTGTTTGTTTTTCTAATGTGCTTGTTTATCTCACGTGTGTGTCATCTCTTTTCTCAAACAAACTCCTCAGCCTTTTATAGTGAACTTTCAAAAATTTGCCCGTTGAAGAGATAAGCTTATTTTTGAAAGTCACTTTGCAGTCGTTGGCTTGCAATCCTTGGAATTGCCATTTCCTCGTATGAATTGTTCCTTCACCTTTTCGTAGTTCGACACGGTGTAGTGCTTCCCATTGGTTCATTCATTTTGCACGCTTGGATCGAGCACTCCAAGAAAGGTGGTATGGAGATATTACTTGTTTAAGTAAATCTCTTGATTTCGGCAACGGTTCTTTTCTGATTATCTCGACTTGACCGCATTTCCTTGCTTTCCCCAGGTGACTTAGAGTCACTTCCAATCATTGGATGACTCTTGTCACTTCAACTTGAGACTTGGCTCTTGAGTTGTCTTGGTGATGTTCCACTGTTGTATCTCACCGCTTCTTGATCGAGTTCATGTCTCTTCTTCTTTGTCGTACTCAAATTTGTATCTCAGAGTTTTCCTTCAAGTCTTGATTTGTCTTCTTGAATGTTAGGGCGGGTGACTTAACTCACTTGGCCAGCTCTAATTGTTACAATACTTTTTACAGCAAGAATTGGGGTGCCAACTTTCTATTCTAAGTTTTACATGGCATTCATCAAAATCTAAACAATAAAATTCCTAACATTATGGTTTTGTTTAAATTGGTTTTTGCACCAAAACAATGTTTATAAATGTTGTCCAAATACTCCCAAGTGATTTAAAATATTTTTACTAATTTTTTGGAGTATTTCTTGAAGTTTATTTTTGATAAAAATCGGACAACATTTAAAATTGGAGGTCGACCGGTCGCCCAAAACGTCGACTGGTACTTGAAGAACTCAAAATTGAAACAGAACTCACTGGGTCAAGAAAATTGAAGAGGGGGACCGGTCCCAGGCAGGGGCCGACTGGCCGCACCCCTATGACGGTCGACCCTCCTTCGACTGCACTGGATCGCACTATTTTTTCAAAACGTTCGAAATCTTATTACAGCAAAAATTCCAACCGTTGCAATCCTTATCAGAAAGATTTATTTTTCATTTTTGTACTATATTTCTACATCTTGTGATCCTCTTTTTGTAGACAAAAGTGAAGAGGAATGAGCCTATGTTGGGAGCCTATGTTGGTGAAGACTTCCCTATAAATAGAGGATGAATTGAAGATACAAGACACAACACATACAAGCAAAATACACAACAAGAAATTTGCAAATTGTTCAAGCTTTCATTTTTATATTCTTGTTGTAATAGCCTAAGTACTTTCATTTGCACATCTTTGAGGTCTAGGCTTTTTGATTCTTGATTACACTTGCACTCAATCTTTGTATTGGTTTCATAGAGTTGTAATCTTGAATTTTGTCCATCATTCAACACAAGACATCCTTGTGAGTATTCTTGTGGTAAGAATACACTTGGGTGATCTAGGTGATAGGTGTTTGGAGAGTGTGGTACTCTTCAAAGGTGGTGAAGGAAGATTGTGGTAATCTTCTTGAAGGTGTTGTAAGAGGATTGTGGTAATCCTCAAGGTGTTGTATTAATTTTGGAAATTAATAAAATCTTTTTTTCTTTTTTGAAATCCATCCCGGAGATACTGGGGTGGTAGAGGATTAGGCCCTAGGTGGGTTGAACCTCTTTAAATCGATGCGTGTTGTTTAATTTCCGCACTTACATTCTTGTCATTTATTTGTTCATTCGAAAAAGAGGGCGATTTGCGAAAAATCGACATAATCTATTCACCCCCTCTAGATTATCGTAGCCACTTGGACTAACATGATCTTGGAAAAAGGATCTTCAAGTAATAAAGCATCTCAAAAATCCAAGACACCAAATATTGCACAGACATTCATTACAAAGCACAATCACAAACAAACTTGCCTTGGATATAAAGGAAAAGGAAAACAGCCAGTTGAGTATGCTGAGAGGACAGCTGAGAAGAAATCCAACAGAGTTCCTCAGCAAAATCCAAACAGAAAGTACTCTGTGAAGAAGAAACAGAGCTACTAGAATCCCCAGAAGTTCTATCAAAGATGCACAAATGATGGGAATGGTAGAAACTACCCAAGTCAAGCTGATTGGAATAATGTGAAATATCAGCAAAGACATATGGAATACATGCCAAAAGGGCAAAGGCCTAGAACTCAACAAAGGTCATTTCAAAGGAAGAAGAGCTATCATCAGTACACATATACACCCAAGCACTACACTCAGAAATATCACAACTACCCAAAGAAGGCAATTGCTAAAACACACACAGGCATACAAACAAAAGAGACAGTTGTATGAACCTAAAGCCCCCAAAACAATTTGCCAAAATGAATTATGTAGGTCCCAAGGGGTGTAAGTGTAAGGTTTAGAAGGGGGGGTTGAATAAACCTTACCAAGTTTTCGATTTAGGTCTTTTAAATCTACAGAGTTCTACACAGCTGTGTCGTTGATGGACAATCGAATTAGTCCCTCAAGAGAGTTAATCTTTCAACAGACTTAGCCGAAATTTGTTAATAGAGTAACTCATTGTTGGCTATAATTTGACTCATTTGTGGTTTTGTTTTCAATGGAAGACTTAACACCCTTAAGTTTGATTAAGCAAGTTTTTACTGACTTGATTTAGACTTATAGATTATCAAATGGATAGCAAATTTATCACAGATATAAGCAATTAAAAGTGCGTAAATTTAAATTTGAAATGTAAATGACACAAGAAAGTTTTTATAGAGGTTCAAGATGGGGTAATTCTTCTACTCCTCTCTTCTCCACCTCCCGGAGGAATCCACTAAGTAATGATCGGTTTACAAAGTGGTAACACCGGATACAAGTCTTGATCACAACAAATGACTTGATCCTTTGGGACTCGATCGAGACGCCTTGATCACTCACCAGGCTTCTCGACGACTCAGCCTTTCTTCACAGTTTTGCTTTGCTACTGACTCACTTGCTCAAGCACTTTGGATTTGATCACGAAGCCCTCCAAAAGCTTAAGACTTGGTTCACCTTGAACCTTTCTACAATCCTTCTTGGAATGTAGACCCCTTGTTTTCGATATTTTCTCTTCAACTGATTGAAGTTCTCTTTCCTTCGGTAAGTGTTGGATTGATGTACTTGAGATGTAGGCTTGAGGATTGAGAATATTTCAATTTTGATAAGCTTGTATATCTCACGTGTGTGTCATCCACGCATCATTTTTTCTCAATCAAACTCCTCGCCTTTTATAGTGAACTTTCAAAAATTTGCCCGTTGAAGAGATAGGCTCATTTTTGAAAATCACTTTGATCGTTGGTTTGCACTTCTTGGAATTGCCATTTCCTCGTATGAAATGTTTTATCACCTTTTAGTTCGACACGGTGTAGTGCTTCCCATTGGTTCATTTCTTTGCACGCTTCGGGACCGAGCACTCCAAGAAAGGTAGTATGGAGATATTACTTGTTTAAGTAAATCTCTTGATTTCTCGGCAACGGTTCCTTTTCGCTTATCTCGACTTGACCGCATTTCCTCGCTTTCCCTGGTGACTTAGAGTCGCCTTCCAATCATGGATGACTCTTTCACATTTCATCTTGAGACTTCGCTTTTCGAGTTGACTTGATCGATGTTTCACTCACCGCATCTCACCGCTTCTTCAACGAGTTCCCCGTCTGCTTTTCTTTGTTGTACTCAAATTGCCTCACAACAGAAGTTTTCCTTCAAGCCTTGCTTGTCTTCTTGCAAGTTGGAGCGTAGCCGACTTAACTCATTTTTGGCCACTCTAATTGTTACAATACATTTCAAAGCAAGAATTGGGGAGCCAACTTTCTATTCTAAGTTTTACATGGCATTCATCAAAATCTAAACAATAAAATTCCTAACAATTTCCCCTTTTTGATGATGCCAAAACTTAAATCATACAAAGATGCAAATAACAAAGATACATACAGATAGTGTATTGACATAGAATGTATGCGCATAATCAATCTTTTTATTGATCATATCATTCTTGTACTTAACACAATCTGTTATTTACAAGGTGTATCGTGAGTATGTAATTGTCTCAAAAAATTTATAGCATTATTACGTAAGACTTACATTGTATGTATTTACATATTAAATACACGAAGGGTTGGACAAAGAACACTTCATCTCCTTCATTGTCATTCCTTCTTTCATCTTGATCATCATCTTCTTCTCTTCTTCTCTTCTTCTCGTCATCACCGCTTTTTTTTCTTCTCATACGCCTTCCCGGCAGCCTTCATCTCTCCTTATTCTTTCCCCGTCTCTCCCGCCATAGCTGAGTTTGTCTCTTGTTTTCTTCTTCTATCCTTCTTGCATACTCGGCGTTGGTTTTGGGCCACTTGCAAGTTCGCCACATGGTCAAGCCCAGCCCAAAAAGAGATCCCTCCTTTCTTTCCCCGGATCTACGTATTCAATATTCTTGGGCGAGGCCTAGGTCCAAGCTTCTTCCTCCATCGCCGCTTCTTCTCTCTACTCGGGCGATATCTTTGACGGGGCCTTTTCTTTCGGTGAGTGCCAATGGAGTGACCAGCAGAGCGATCGGTTGTCCGTCTGCCTTCGCCTTCTTCACATAGTGTGAGACCCTTTTCCCAAGACAGATCCCAAGCTTGAGCCAAGGACAAATTTGCAAAATAACCTTGATTCGAGCGTTTTGAATTCGTCAACCGATCTTCGCTCGTCTCCGACATCCGAAATGGTATACGTGTCTCTGCCAACCGGAATGCCTCCGTGTTCTTTCAAAATGTTCATCACCCTGGCATCCATTCTTCCTTCCACCTCCTTCATCCCTCGCTTCAATTTCTTTTTCTTCTCACCATAGATACAAAGCAGAGTGTTGGAGTGGCAGAGTCACGGGAGTTTGCCGCTTATAATGTCACCGTGACAGACCCCGTTGGGGGTTTGTGCAATCATCAAGGTCATATTCTTTGATCCTTCCCCTCAAAGAGATTTTCCTTTCTTCGATTTCAAAATTTCTCGGTGATTTTCCTTCTCAATTTGTTCCTTGTCACCGCTTCCTTTCTTTTTCGCCTTCAGATTTTGTTTTAAGGTATTCCTCTTCCCCTTTTTGGCATCATCAAAGGATAGAGGAACCCTGTGGAACATATCTTGGCAAGCATGAAGTCGAAGTCTCCCGATGGTTGAATTTTGCTTCAAGTCTTGCGTTGTATGCCGCACGAATTTGATCGAGTAGCGTTGGATTCTCACGAAATCGCTTCATCTCACCATGAGAAGGCTGAATTTTCTTGTCATGTGTTCTTCCAAACGCCAGATATCATTTGCATTTCGCTTCACGCAGCAGCCTTGATCTCGGCAAGCATGTGAGCTTGCATATGTTCAATGTGTTCCCGCAGCCTTTGTTTTCGCATCAACATTTTCACTCTCCACACGTGACTTTTTGAATAATTGTCTCAAGTATCTCAATTGCTCCACACGCATTGATTCTTGCTTTGTTGCCACCATTCCTTACCCTAATCGTGATGCCTCTCAAGTCACCGTAAGGTTGGCATCTCGTTGTCCAGCGCATATCCAAGGAGGCTCGATGCCTCTCCATCTTTTCAACTTCAAAGAAAGAGTGCCTTGAACACTTCTCGCATTTCACTGATTCTTCATTGCGGTGATGGCCATACGTGGCCGAAATCAAGTCGGCCGAACAATGGTGCCCGAGTGAAAAACAGAGCTGGTCCGTGATAGCGTGCTTGCTCATTTTTTCGACTCTTCGTGGAGTTCTCGTATCTCCGGAGAAAGGGAAAGATTCCACAAAGGATTCATCACCGCCATCCGGGATTTGTTCGATGATAAGCGGTGGGCGTGAAGTTCTTTTGGGAATCGATCCACTGTAGCTTGAGGAGCCGGAGAAGTGATCGCCGGTTCACTGGGTTTTGTGGTGCAAGAGACTCGGCTTGCCGAGCCTCAACTGTCTTAATGCCGTTGGTCTCACGATTTCTCCTTTTGAGTAGACGGTCCTCGGCCTTATCAAGCGTCATCGGACGATGATGAGATTTCCATTGGTGGCTCATCATCAAAATTAAAGGTCCGACGAGTAGTCTTGGGATCGACTTGCTCATGCCTGGAACATCCGCACTGAATCTTTTGGATTTGTCATGGGGGTTGACTCAGCTTCTTCTTTCGCCTTCCGATCCCAGAAAGGTGACATCGGGTTGTCCTGGGAATCATGAAGTGCGCCGATCTCCTTCTCGATGGATCGATGGTTGCAGGAGGGATGTTCTCTACTTCACCTGTGTTACCCAGGAAGTCTCAACCTCCCGTGGCCTTCATTTCCTCCAGCAGTCTCTATGCTGCGAGGTTTCGCCTTCCCTTTCGATGTCACCTGTCTTAGGGTCTTCTACAGGTGGCATCCATTGGAGTCTCAACCCCATGGATTGCGCTTTCATCGCCCAGTGTTAACTCCTGTGGTCGTTTCCTTCCTCGTGCCTCGATCGCATCGCTAGCCGTCATTAGCCTTCGAGTGTTGGCACCTCACCGAGACAGTCTCAATCGCCCGAGCTTCGTTGGTGGCAACTTGTTGTTCTTCTTGTGTTTGAGTGTCTTTTGCTTCGCCTCCTACATTCTTTGTGGAGTCATCTGCAAAGATCCTCCGACCTTGCCGCAGCGGTGGAGGGAGTTTCCCTCACCGGGCGCACCGGTGAGTGACTTGGAGTGGGGTTACTCGTCTCCAAACTCCCGGCTGTTGCAATTGATGGTTCACCGTTGGGCGGTGGTGGCACACCTTCAATAGGGTTGGCTCGTTTGGGGTCCCCACTAGCCCAGTTTCATCGCCATCTCCTTATGCCTTCTTCCGAGTTAGTGGGAAGTGGTAGCAAAGAATATCAGTGGCTATTTCTTCGAACCACTCCCATTGGGTCGATTTCACCGTGTGTGTTCGAGGACTCTCCTGGTCCCTCCATCAGTCTTTGCTCGTGAAGGATTCTTGATTCATGCAATGCTTGCCGATCTGCAATTTTTCCAGGGCAAAGAAAGATTCTCGTGTTCCTCATCACTTTCGAGAGAAGACATCAAGGAGAGGATGGAAGTGTTCTCAGGTCACGGAGATAGGGCAGGTACTTGCCTTTTCGCGTGCTTCGCTTTCTTCAGCTTGCTTTTCTCTCTCCTGTCCTTGTAGATCCGCAGAATATCCATGCAGCTTGTCTTCATCTAGAGCCGGGAGCAGAGATAATCCGAGGAAATTTAGCATTCCTTCTTTTTCTTCTATGAATTCAGCCGTAGAACATTTCCTTGACTCGCCAGCTTCCATTTTCTCCACTCACGCAGACGATTTTGGATGTCTCGGGTAAGGTGGAGATAGGATCATTACATCACTATCTCGCTTGGGCTGTTTTTCTTGAAGTTTCAGTTTGTATGAACTACCGTGTGTCTTGGTTGCCTCTCGCGATCACCTTCAAAGCAGATTTTGGTGTTTCATCAATTACATCCGAGACTCTACTTCTCCAAAGTAGTCTCCCGCCAGATCTGTGCTAGCCGAGTAGCCGACTCACCGGTTTCTCTTGTTCGGCCCCGCTTGACGAAGTCTTCTTCGTCTCCCGGTTTGTACCTGTGGGAATTTTCGGGTTCGAGGCGGTGTCCTCTCGAGTCTTGGGCGGCCGGGGCGGTGCTTGTGTTTGTTTCTCGAGAGCCGCCGCTCTCAGCTTGTCGCTTCTCCTCCTTTTGACGATCGAGAGAAGGAATTTGTGAGTCCTTCTCGATCGCCGCAGGGCAGTGACACGGCCGCTTGGGCAGTGACTCTGCGCAGGGCAGGTGACTCAGCCGCAGGGGCAGGTGTGCATGTTTGGTTTTTTTCTTTGCGGGCAGGGCAGAGATTTTTTGGTAGTAGCTGCAGGGCAGCTTTCTTCTTAGTTGGAGAGGAAGCATTTGTGTCTTGGGTCGGTGATTCCCCTCACCGTGTCGCTCTCTTGGCGTACGACGACGCTTCGAGCACCAGAGAGATTAGCTCAACATCCTCTTGTTAACATGGAAGGCCTTCCCATGTCTAAGAGGTACTCCTTTCACCTCCAATAGCCGCCAATCACAGGCCATATCCCGTAGATCCTCCAAATGACCCATCTTCTTTGAAGGACTTGTTCCCACGCTCGGGCAGAGTCTGCAGAGATAAACTCAGCCCCAGCTTTATCTTCTTTTCTTCGATTATTGCAGCCATCACAATCAATTTTGCCTTTTGTGATTGGTCAAAGCCGCCAAATTTGATGTCGATACACTTGGCAACGATATCCAATAATTTGTGATAGTCCTCCTTCATCTCTTCCTTGTTTGTGTATATTATTTTGTCAAGAACGTTGGACTTGGCTATTTCTTTCCATGCTTCAGCCAAGTTTACATCAGCCTCTTTGATCTCGATGCTCCCTCCGTGGTAGTGAGCAATATTCACCAAATCTCTTGGCCGTGATAGTCACCGCTTCCCGTGAACAGATGACTTGATTCCTTCGTCGTGAATCTCAAAGCATTCACGAGAATTGTGCGACCTCCTCCACATAGGTCATAGGATACTCCGGTGTTAGAAACGGTTTCGGGCCCCGACGTTTTAACTTTTCCGCGATTTTCTTCACCAGGGTGTCGTTTTCGGACCGCTTCACCATTAAATTCGAAATCCACGGTCGAACCGGTGTGGATTTGTTTTCCCAACTTGGTAAAGTTATACGTTGGTGCCATTTTCTAATAATTTCAAGAAAAGTTTAAATAGATTTGAAGTTTGATAGGGTTTTCGAGAGTGTTTGCCTTTGCTTTTTGAGAGAGAGAGATTGAACAGTTTTTAGAAGTGTGAGAGAGAAACGGACGAAAAATGGTTTAAATATGGTTTATGAAAGGACGTGCAGAGCGGTTTTTTGAATCGTGATCGAAATCAACGGCTTGGATTTTCGCACGATATTGAGCAGTTCATGTCTCGTATTTAATGCGGCAACATTTATATCCAATCATAAGCTTGGTGTGCGGCTTTATGTCCGTACACATCATCATTATGCCGACGTGTTCCTTAAAACATTCCCGCTTAGTCAAAACGATCGCGTTTTTGTCATTTTGCTCATAAGTTATTCAAACTTATCTCTTAGCCGATTTAACTCGCTTCTCACATTTCTCTTAGTGACTCAAATTATCACCGACTTGGTATAGTCGACTTTTCCGATATGATTTATTGAGCTAATTTTTTTGTTTTCACTCCTTTTCACCTTCTTTTCTGTTCCATTTCGTTTCTTTGACTCTTCTTCGTGTCTCACCTTAGCTCAATTAGCCCCAACTCATGTTTGAGTTCTTCAAATCTTGACTCACATAATGGTTTTGTGAAGATGTCACTAGTTGTTTGTCCGTTGAGATATATTCCAAGATAATGTCCTTCTTTTCAACATGATCTCTTATGAAATGATATCCGACATCTATATGTTTTGTTCTTGAGTGCAACACAGATTTTGAGTGATTGCAATTGCACTTGTGTTATCACACATGATTGGAATTTCTTTTTCTTCAACTTCATAATCTCTCCGTTGTCTCATCCATAGGATTTGGGCACAACAATTTTGCCCGCAGCCTATGTATTCTCGCCTCACCGTAGAAGTGGCTATTGAGTTTTGTTTCTTGCTAAACCAGAAATTAGTCTGTTTCCAAGCATTTGACATGTGCCCAAGTACTTTTTTCCCGTCCACTCGTGCATCCAAAGATAGTCGAGTCCGAATAGCCAATTAGCTTGAATCCACCTTCCTTTGGATACCATAGCCCTACTTCTTGATTTCCTTTTAAGTATCTCAATATTCTCTTAGTCAGTCTATATGGCTTTCTTTTGGAGCAGATTGAAATCTTGCACATACACCTACAAAGAAAGGTGATGTCCGCCGCTAGCGTGAGAGATAGAGAAAGTTGATCCAATAAGTGCTCAGATCTTGTTTGATCTGTGCTTGCCATCCGCATCCATGTCCATTTTGATCGATGTGTTCATTGGTATTTTTACGAAGACTTCTCCTCCATACCAAATCTCTTCATTAAATCTCCGTGTATTTTGTTTGGCTTATGAAGGTTCCATCCTTCATTGTTTCACTTGAAGTCCAAGGAAGAATGTCACTCTCCCATCATGCTCATTTCAAATTTACTTTGCATGAGGTTTGAGAATTTTTCACATGACTCTTTGTTAGTGGATCCAAAAATGATGTCATCCACATATATTTGAACAAGCAAAAGATACTCTTCTTGTCTTGAATTCTCAAGAGTGTTCTATCTACTTTTCCTTTAGTGAATCCATTTTCGATTAGGAATTGTGACAGGTATCATACCATGCTCTGGGGTGCCTGTTTCAATCCATACAGGCTTTCTTGAGTTTGTACACTTTGTCTCCAAGAGTCTTCTCGCTCAAATCCTCGGAGGTTGTTCAACATACACTTCTTCTTCCAATAATCCATTTAGAATGCACTTTTACATCCATTTGATATACAATGAAGTTTTTGTGAGTCGTGATAGGCAAGAAACATCCTTATAGCTTCCAATCTTGCTACAGAGCAAATGTTTCATCAAAATCTATTCCTTCTTCTTGGCAATATCCTTTGGCTACCAATCTTGCTTTGTTTCTTACCACGTAACCTTCCTCGTTCATCTTATTTCGAATACCCATTTGGTTCCAATAACATTTTGATGTATGGGTCTTTGTACTAATTCCCATACTTTATTTCTCTCAAACCGATTCACTCTTCTTGCATAGCTTGAATCCAATGTGTGTCATCCAATGCTTGTGACACATCTTTGGGCTCTATTCGCGAGATGAAGCATGTGAACATCGCTTCTTGTTGAGTTCGATCTTGTCTTGACACCTTCTCTCTCATGTCTCCAATGACAAGATCTCGTGGATGGTCTTCACCATCTTACGCCAGGTTGAAGTAAGTTAGCCGGATTCGGGCCGATTCGACTGCGTGTTGTTCGCGGGTCGACTCCTCGTGATCACTCACCGCAGATTTTCCATTGCTTTTGAGATTCACTATCTCATCTTCTTCTCAATTGATAATCCCCGACTTCAAAGATAGGGATTCTTCACGTGAGATTGGATGTTTCACTTATCACCGATTCTTCAATGTCTTTTCCATTTATGTTTCGCTCATCGAATACTACATGAATGGATTCTTCAGTAACCATAGTTCTTTTGTTGAGTATTCTCAGAGGCTTTGCTTTCATTGAGTATCCTAAGAAGATACCTCATCGCCTTTAGCATCAAAAGCCTTTAGGTTGTCTTTGCCATTATTGTGGATAAGCATTTACATCCAAATATCCTGAAATATGCAACATTTGGTTTTCTTCCACCCGGATCTCATAGGAGTCTTTGTCATTTTTATTTATCATACATCTGTTTTGGGTGTAGCAGTCGTGTTGATTGCTTCAGCCCAAAATCTTTTTGTAACCCCGTCACCTAACATGGTCCTTGCCGCTTCCTTGAGGGTTCTGTTCTTCTTCTTTCGCAACTCCATTCTCACGTGGAGTCCTTGGTGATAGTTCATGACCAATACCATTCTCAATACAAGATCGAAGTTATTATTCCATTGACAAACTCGGTTCCTCTATCCGATCTTATTTTGATAATGGTTTGACTCTTCTCATTTTGTATTCTCTTCATCACCGTGGTAGCTTTTGTAGAGTTTCTTTCTTCTTGCACATGAATATTGTCCATGTATATCTTGAGTAGTCATCTACTACCACCAAGGTGTATTTCTTTCCACTTATGCTTGCTTTGGTTCCACTGGGCCAAATAGATCCATATGAAGCAGATGCAATATTCTTGTTGAGGATGGGCATGTCTTTTCTTTGAATGACGACTTGATTTGTTTTCCCTTCCGACATGCATCACATATACTTTCCTTCAGATATCGAGTCCGAAGTCCTTCTACAAGATGACTTCTTGCTAGCTTATTAATTGTTTTGAAGTTCAGGTGACTCAGCTTTTTGTGCCATACCAACTTGATTCAATTTGGCTCTTTGCTAGAGATTGAGTCCGGGTGTTGCAGTTGACCAATCCACTACATACATATTTTTTCTGTTTACATCCTTGCAAAGACAACTTCATTAGATTCAACATTTTTGATTTGGCATATTCCCATGTTGAATCCAACATTGTAGCCCTTTGTCGCAGAGTTGATCGATGCTTAGTAAATTGAAGTTTAGTCCTTCAACATATGCAACATCCGTGATTTCTAAACCATTCCTTTTGATGGATCCAATGCCTCTTATTTCACCAGGAGCTTCATTTCCTCCAAATATGACTTTTGCTCCTTTGACTTCCTTGAATTTTGACAGATTTCTCTTATTTCTCGTCATGTGTCCGGGAAAGCCCACTATCCATGTACCAGGTTCCCGCACTCACTGTTCTTGAACCCGCAATCAAGGAAATTAAGTTTTAGGTACCCATTCTTGTCCGGGTCCCGAGGGGTTAGAATTATAAGATGATCCAACCAACCTATAGCCAAATGATTTGACTCTCAAGAGGTTGCCATCTATCGGTGCCATAATTATAATCAATCCTGGCAAATTGCTTGGGGAGTCTCCAGTTCATACAAATTGTCTCTTTTGTCCGTATGCCCGCATATGTGTTTTAGCAATTGCCTTTCTTGGGTAATTGTGGTGTCTTTGAGTGTAGTGCCTAGGTGCATATGTGTGTGCCGATGAAAGCTCTTATGCTTTTGGAATGGCCTTTGTTGAGTTCTGTGCCTTTGCCATTTGGGCTTGTATTCCATAAGTCAGCCGATAGTTCACATTGTTCCACTTGGCTTGGATATTTTCTACCATTCCCATCATGTGTATTTCTTTTATGAGTTTTCTCGGGATTTTTGGTAGCTCGCTTCTTCTTTACAGAGTATTTTTGTTTGGAGTCTCATTGAGGACTCGGCCAATCTCTTCTCACTATCCTTTCAAAGACTCTCAATCGGCGTTTTCCTTTTCCTTTGTAACCAAGGCCAGTTTGCTTAGCATTGTGCTTTGGATTGAAAGTGTGTGCATCATTTAGAGTTTTGGATTTTTCGGACTCTTCATGACTTGAAGATCCTTTTTCCAAAATTACTCTTGAGGTTTGACATGGCACAAAGGAATTAAATCCTAAGCTGTCTTGTCTCCACATTCTCTTTGACTCATAATAAGATCATCCAATGATTTAGATGCCTTAGTGAATGAGGCAATAACATTTTTGAGGTCATTCTCCCTCTTTTCTATAGCAGCAATTTCGCTATTAATTTGGCATTTTCAAATTTTTAAACTTTTATTCTCATCGCCTATTTGACTTAGAGTACTCACTCCTTAGTCAATGACTTTGAGTTTTGATTTTTGAGTAGGTTGTTTTCCTCATTCAATAGTGTGTGTGAGGTTTTAATGTGCTCAAAATCTTTCATCATTTTGCCTAATGAGTCATAAAGATCAAAGTGGGTGATGAAGTGTGTGTGTCACGATCACTATCACTAGTGTCTCGAGCTTGTTGAGTTAGATTGTACCTCATCTTCTTGATCTTGTTCTTTGGCCATTGCGAGATCAAAGCTTCTTCTTCGAGTCACTAGAATAGTCACTTCATCGCTGCTCTCGAGTCAGCTGTCTCTCTTGACTTGGGCGTGTCTCAAAGAATCTCTGCACCATCATTGCCTTTTTCTTTCTCTTGTCTTCTTTCTCTCAAGACCTTTCTTTCTTCTTCGTTTTCGCACTTGTTGACTACAGGATATGAGCAATCAATGGCATAGTGACCTGGTTGTCTACAATTCCAACATAGATATTCAGCCTTTTGATCAACTCTTTCTATTCTCGAGTTGTCGGCCCTTTGATACTCAACTTGTTGATGATCCATTCTCTTGGTTGGCCTATCATCTCTTGATTTGGATGAGCCGAGTGTCTTCCGGAGGATTCACCCTTTCTCTCTTGTAGTTCTTGTTAAAGAACTTGTTAAATCTTTTAACCATTAGGGCTATTTCTTCCGGGGTCAATTGCTTCTTTGACCTCGGCTCTCCTTCCATCTTTGACAACTAGAGCAAACTGTTTTGGGTACAAATTGCCTTCTTCCTCGGGTCTTTCCTTCTCACTCAAACTCGTAGGCTTTGAGGTCCGAGAATAACTCGTGATTGGATGTCTTTGATAGGTCCATGGAGTGTCTCAATGCCATGACCTTCATTTCCCATTCAATTTGGAAGACTTTTTAGGATCTTCATACACATTTCCTTTTGTGTATATTCCTTTCCAAGTGTAGACAGCTCATTTGTGATTTCAAACCGAGCGTCTAGTTGGTCCAGGTTCTCTCCCGAGATCATTTTGAAATTTTCAAACTTTTAAATACCATCGATAATTTGTTTTCTTTGATTTGCTCAACCTTTACAAATCAAAGTCAACTTGTCCTGCATTTCCTTAGCCGTTTTGCAAGATTTGACTTTGTTGAACATGGCTTTATCCAAGGTTTTGTAAAGAATGTCCTTGGCTACATTGTCCAGGTTGTATCTTTTTCTGTCATCATTTGTCCACTCAGTTCTTGGTTTTTCAACCATGACGGTCCGGTGTCTGATCTTCTTCCCCTTCACCGCAACTCTTCGCACAAAATTGTGTTCACCTTTAATATTTGCAGAGGCCCATCTTCTATCACTATCCACATCTCATCATGTAATCTTTGATAGATGAGCCTCGCATACGAATTTTCCAATCATCAAATTCTTCAATAGTGAACATAGGAATGCGTGTTAGATTTGCTTCCATGATAATAACTTTTAATGATAGAAAAGAGTTTTGAAAGATAAGTACTAAAGCAGACTTTTGAAAAGATTGGAGATCTAGTCAAGTAAGAAGTGCGGAGGGTTCAATGAACCAACCGCTCCGATACCACTTGTAGGTCCCAAGGGGTGTAAGTGTAAGGTTTAGAAGGGGGTTGAATAAACCTTACCAAGTTTTCGATTTAGGTCTTTTAAATCTACAGAGTTCTACACACATTTGTGTCGTTGATGGACAATCGAATTAGTCCTCAAGAGAGTTAATCTTTCAAAGACTTAATGAGTTTGTTAATAGAGTAACTCAAATTGTTGGCTATAATTTGACTCAAATTGTGGTTTTGTTTTATGGAAGACTTAACACCCTTAAGTTTGATTAAGCAAGTTTTTGACTTGATTTAGACTTATAGATTATCAAATGGATAGCAAATTTATCAAACAGATATAAGCAATTAAAAGTGCGTAAATTTAAATGCTTTGAAATGTAAATGACACAAAGAAAGTTTTTATAGAGGTTCAAGATGGGGTAATTCTTCTACTCCTCTCTTCTCAGCCTCCCGGAGGAATCCACTAAGTAATGATCAGTTTACAAAGTGGTAATAAATCCGGATACAAGTCTTGATCACAACAAGCCGACTTGATCCTTTGGGACTCGGTCCGAGACGCCTTGATCACTCACCGGCTTCTCGACGACTCGCCTTTCTTCACAGGTTTGTACCGCTTTGCTACTACGACTCACTTGCTCAAGCACTTTGGATTTGATCACGAAGCCCTCCAAAAGCTTAAGACTTGGTTCGGCCTTGAACCTTTCTACAATCCTTCTTGGAATGTAGACCCCTTGTTTTCGATTTTCCTCTTCAACGATTGAAGTTCTCTTTCCTTCACGGGTAAGTGTTGGATTGATGTACTTCGAGATGTAGCTTGAGGATTGAGAATATTTCAATTTTGATAAGCTTGTATATCTCACGTGTGTGTCATCCACGCATCATTTTTCTCAATCAAACTCCTCAGCCTTTTATAGTGAACTTCAAAAATTTGCCCGTTGAAGAGATAGGCTCATTTTTGAAAATCACTTTGATCGTTGGTTTGCACTTCTTGGAATTGCCATTTCCTCGTATGAAATGTTTTATCACCTTTCGAGTTCGACACGGTGTAGTGCTTCCCATTGGTTCATTTCTTTTTGCACGCTCGGGACCGAGCACTCCAAGAAAGGTAGTATGGAGATATTACTTGTTTAAGTAAATCTCTTGATTTCTTGCAACGGTTCCTTTTCATTATCTCGACTTGACCGCATTTCCTCGCTTTCCCAGGTGACTTAGAGTCGACTTCCAATCATGGATGACTCTTTCGTCACTTCATCTTGAGACTTGGCTTCTCTTGAGTTGACTTGGTGATGTTTCACTCACCGCATCTCACCGCTTCTTCAATCGAGTTCTGTCGCTCTTCTTTGTTGTACTCAAATTGTCTCACACAGAAGTTTTCCTTCAAGCCTTGAGTTGTCTTCTTGCAAGTTGGAGCGTAGGGCCGACTTAACTCATTTTGGCAGCTCTAATTGTTACAATACATTTCAAAGCAAGAATTGGGGAGCCAACTTTCTATTCTAAGTTTTACATGGCATTCATCAAAATCTAAACAATAAAATTCCTAACAAATTATGATTATGGCATAGATAGATGGCAACCTCTTAGAGTCAGATCATTTGGCTATGGGTTGGTTGGATCATCCTACAAGATTAACCCCTCAGACCTGCACAAGTATGGGTACCTAAAAACTAATTTCCTTGATTGGGTTCAAGGAAGTGAGTGCCAAGGAACCTGGTACATGGATAGTGGATGTTCCAGACATATGACAAGAAACAAGAAAAATCTGTCAAAATTCAAGGAGATTAGAGGTGCAAAAGTCATATTTGGCGGAAATGAAGCTCCAGGGGAAATAAGAGGCACAAGATCCATCAAGAAAAATGGATTAGAAATGAAGGCCTCAACTTCAACTTGTTAAGCATCAACCAACTCTATGACAAGGGCTATAATGTTGGATTCAATATGGAAGTATGCCAAATCAAAGACACTGAATCAAATGAAGTAGTGTTGCAAGGATCCGCATGTAAGAACATGTATGTGGTAGATTGGTTGATCGCCACACCAAGCACTTGTCTGCTAGCAAAAGAGTACACGAATCAAGTTGGGTTGTGGCACAAGAAATGAGTCATCGAATTTCAAGACAATTAACAAGCTTGCAAGGAGTAATCTTGTAGAAGGACTACCGCACTCGGTGTACAAGAAGAAAAGTGTTTGTGATGCATGCGGATGGGAAAGCAGATCAAATCATCATTCAAAGAGAAGTCAAGTCCATCTTCAACAAGGATATTGCATCATTTGCATATGGATCTATTTGGTCCATTGAGTCACTAGCATAAGTGGGAAGAAATACACTCTAGTAGTGGTGGAGGATTATTCAAGATATACATGGACAATCTTCATGTGTAAAAGAAGGAAACTTTGCGTAAATTACCTCAATCGATGAAAAGAGTTCAAAATGAGAAGAGTCAAACCATTATTAAGATAAGATCTCGATTGAGGAACCGAGTTTGTCAATGGAGTAATAACTCGATCAGACGAAAATGGTATAGCTCATGAAGTATCTGCGCAGCAAGGACTCCACAAATGAATGGAGTAGCGAAAGAAAAAAGTAACTCTCAAGGAAGTCGCAAGAACCATGTTAGTATTTTTGTCGATTGCCAAAAAGATTTTGGGTTGAAGCTATCAATCGCATGCTATACTCAAAATAGATGCATGATAAATAGACAATTGACAAAAACTCCCTATGAGATTTGGACAGGATAAAGCCAAATGTTGCATACTTTAGAATATTTGGATGTAAATGCATCATCCACAACAATGGTAAGGATAATCTAAAGGCTTTTGATGCTAAAGTCGATGAAGATATCTTTTTGGGATACTCTTTGAAAGTAAAGCCTATAGAGTCTTTGAACAAGAGGACTATGGTCACAAAAGAGTCTATCCATGTGGTTTTGATGAACCCAATGTAAATGGAGAAGACATAGAAAAGTTAATCGATAAGTTGAATCATCCAACTATGCGTAAGAGTCCCTATGTTGAAGTCAAGTCGAGTAATCAATCAAGATGAAGGTGAAATAGTCAATCTCAAAGACAACTGGAAAATTTGCAGCTAAGTGATGATGAGAGAGCTGTTCAAGACAACACAGCTGCAAGACGACTGAACCCAACTGACTTACTCCAACCAGATGTGAGATGGCTGAGAGACCATCCACCATAGCTAATCATTGGAGATGTTAGAGATGGTGTAAGAACCAGATCCAGAGCTCAACAAGAAGCTATGTTCACTTGTTTTATTTCCCAAATAGAGCCAAAAGATGTGTCCCAAGCACTGGATGATACACATTAGATTCAAGCCATGCAAGAAGAGCTGAATCAGTTTGAAAGGAACAAAGTATAGGAATTGGTGCAAAGACCAACCCATCAAAATATTATTGGCACAAAATGGGTTCTTAGAAACAAAATGAATGAAGAAGGTTCTGTGGTAAGAAACAAAGCAAGATTGGTAGCCAAAGGGTATTGCCAAGAAGAATGAATAGATTTTGATGAAACATTTGCTCCTGTTGCAAGATTAGAAGCAATAAGGATGTTTCTTGCCTATGCTGCACACAAGAACTTCACTGTATATCAAATGGATGTGAAAAGTGCATTCTTTAATGGATTGTTGGAAGAAGAAGTCTATGTTGAACAACCTCCAGGATTTGAGCAGAAGACTCTTGGAGATAAGGTGTACAAGCTCAAGAAAGCTCTATATGGATTGAAACAGGCACCTAGAGCATGGTATGATACATTATCTCAATTTCTGACAGATAATGGATTCACCAAAGGCAAAGTGGATAGAACACTCTTCAGAATTCAAGATGGAGAGAGTATACTGCTTGTTCAAATATATGTGGATGACATTATTTTTGGATCCACAAACAAGGAGCTATGTGATAAGTTCTCAAACCTCATGCAAGGTAAATTTGAGATGAGTATGATGTGAGAGCTGACATTCTTTCTAGGACTTCAAGTCAAACAGCTGAAGGATGGAACCCTCATAAACCAAACAAACTATACCAGAGATTTAATGAAGAAATTCGGTATGGAAGAAAAGTCTTCTGTGAAGATACCAATGAATACATCAGTCAAGATGGACATGGATGCAGATGGCAAGTCTGTGGATCAAACCAGATACAGAGCACTTATTGGATCACTGCTCTATCTCACAACAAGTAGGCCAGACATCACTTTTACAGTAGGTGTATGTGCAAGATTCCAATCTGCTTCAAAAGAAAGCCATATGACTGCAGCTAAGAGAATTCTAAGATATTTGAAGGGATGCCAAGAAGTTGGCCTTTGGTATCCAAAGGAAAGAGGATTCAGGCTAATTGGCTACTCACACTATGACTATGCTAGATGTAGAGTTGACATGAAGAGTACTTCAGGTACATGTCAAATGCTTGGAAACAGATTGGTTTCCTGGTTTAGCAAGAAGCATAATTCAATAGCCACATCTACAAAGGCCGAGTACATAGTCAAGGGCAATTTGTTATGCCCTAGTCTTATGGATGAGACAACAACTGGGAGATTATAAAATTGAAGAAAAAGAGATTCCAATTATGTGTGATAACACAAGTGCTATTGCAATCACTCAAAATCCTGTGTTGCATTCAAGAACAAAGCACATTGATGTCAGATATTATTTCATAAGAGATCATGTTGAAAAGAAAGACACCACCTTGGAATACATCTCAACTGACAAACAGTTAGCTGACATATTTACAAAGCCATTGTGTGAATCAAGATTTGAAGAACTTAAGCATGAGCTAGGGTTAATTGAGCTGAGTTAACACTCAGAAGACTCAAGGAGAAGAGATGAAAAATGAAAAGATGAAAATAGAGTAGAACGTGTGAATCAGCTAAGTGATTCAGCCATATCGGAAAGTCAGCTGTATCGAGTTAGCTGACATCTGAGTCACTACATGAATAGAGAGAAGAAGAGTTGAGTCAGCTATGGAGCAAACTGAATCATTTATGAGCTAAGTGACAAAAATGCAGTCATTTTTTAATAAGCGGGAATGTTTTTAAGGATGACATCAGCGTAATAATGACAGGTATAGTCAAAAGTTGTACGACAAAGCCTATGATTGGATATAAATGCTGCTGCATTAAATGCGTGAAATTAAATGCTAATCAGCGTGCTAAATCTGAGCCGTCGATCTTGATCAAATTTCAAAAACTGAAAGCACGTCCTTTCATAACCCATATATACCATTTTGTTCAGTTTCTCTCTCACATTACTCAAAAACTGTTCATCTCTCCAAAAGCAAAGAAAGATTTTTTTCTCTCAAAACCCTACCAAATCTTCAGACCAAGTTCGTCCGTTAAAAACTCAGAGAAATGGCATCAACCTACGATTTCACCAAGCTAGGAAAGCAAATCCACACTGGTGCTACCGTGGATTTCGAAGGGATGGTTAAACAGGGTTCCGATGAAACCCTTGTGAAGAAGATAGCCGACAAAATCTAGAAATCTAGACTGAAACCCTTCCTCACGATGGAGTTCCAGATGACATACGTTGAGGAGGTAGCACAGTTCTACGTGAACATTGAGGTTCATGACGAAGCCATCAAATCCTCTGTTCACGGAAAGGACTTCACCATCACTGCTGAAGATCTAGCGGAGCATTGTTTGTTGTTGTTAGAAGGAGTGTCGGAGATATTTGAGGCTGATGTAAACTTGGCTGCTGCATGGAAGGAAGTGGCCAGACCTAAATGTGCTGCGAAGGTGGTCTACACAGCTGATAAGAAGCTGCTGAAGGAAGATTATCATAAGCTGCTGGATATCGTAGCCAAATGTGTAGATATAAAATTTGGAAGCTTTAATCAACTGTCCAAAACCAAGCTGATCATCATGGCTGCGATCATGGAGGAGAAGAAGGTAAACTGGGCTGAGTTTGTATATAGCAGACTCTGCCAGAATGTTGGAAACAAGTCATTCAAGGACGATGGATCATTCGGAGGATCATTGGGTTATGGCCTTGTAGTTGGCCGGATGATGGAGGTGAAGGGTGTTCCACTCCGACATGGAAAGGCGTTCCATGTAAACAAGAAGATGTTCCAATCAAATCTCTCAGGATCCCAGAAGAGAGCTTACGCCAAGAGGGCGGACACCAGTGAGGGGGAATCAACTGATCCCGACGAAACAACTGTTGCCTCCCCTCCAAAGAAGAAAGTTGCCCATGCAGTTAGAAAGAAGATTGTTGCCCCTACAACGAAGAAAAAGAAAGATGCACTGTCCCTCGCATATCGATTATTTTTACTCACTGCCGCGTGCCAGCATGGAAAAGGAATCCTTAATACCTTCTCCAGAATAAAGAAGAAGAGGATCGCCATGCGAGAAAGGCGTGCGCATTCTAAGGCAACTCCAAAGGCCTTTACCTTCGAGGAACTGAATCGGGAAGTAGAACCGTTGACATCCTCTCGGTGAAAACAAAGAGAATGAGAAGACTTACCAAAGCGTTCGTTGAGCTTGAGAAGACAAAGTGAGTCCGCCACTCGGTGGAAAAGATCTCTCGAGGCGCTGGAGAAGTGCGATCTTGGAAGTTATTGATGAAAAACCAAGTCTGAGGCCGATCAACGAGAGGCAAATTGAAGACCCAATTGTGGATAGAACAGTGAGAACAAGAAGTAAGCGGAGACAATGGAGAATCCCAGCCGACAGATCGTGTCTCCACGCCCCGTCTTTGCCAAGGAGTTGAGCAGAGTATATTGCCTTCCATTCCTGAAAAGAAAGGGCAACAAGGAGAAGATGATGTGATCATGCTCTCTTCACCATATCCAGATATCGAAAATCGTTTGAGAGAATGGAGGAAATGGAAGCTTAGTCGATCAAGGGAGCAGTTCGCACACCCTGAATTCATTAAGGAAGAAGAAGAATTGATGAACTTCCTCGGATTGACCACAGTGGTCCAGGCACTTGATGAAGAGAACTGCCTAGATATCCTGCATATCTTCAAGGAAAAAGAGAAGGAGAAATTAGCAGAGGAAGATGAAGCTCGTGAGAAGGCCATCATTTGTCCTCTCACTGGAACCACTGACCATACTCATCCTCATCTCGACATACTCTCAGACAGTGATGAGGACTTGGACCCCGTTGCTGCACAAGAAAAGTTGGACATGCAAAGAAGCCATGAGGGAATCCTGTTTGTTGCATGAGAAAGAGTTGATGGAAGGACGGGAGAGACTTCCAAATCTCGATTGGAGATTGATCCGTTGGGAGTGGTGCCAAGAGATTGCCACGTTATTGTTGCAACCACTTCCCCAATTCACTCAGAAAGACGGATCTAAGGGACTTGGCGATGAAACTGGGAACTTGGGGACCCAAGTCGAGCCAACCCCTGCTGAAGGTATCTTAGCACCTGGCCCCACGGCTGAACACTCAAAGGACACAAATGAGTCCGGAGAAGAGTGACCCCATCACAAGTCACTCGGTGTGCCACCGAGGGGCGAAACTCTCCAAGATCTGACTAGGTTGGAGGATCTTTGCCGAATCGACTTCACCTTGAATCTAGGAGGCGAAGTGGAGAAGGAACAAGAAAAAAAAAACACAACAAGTTGTCAGTGAAGAAGCTCGGACAGTTGAGTCTGTCTCAGCTGAAGTGCCAATCGCTTCTGCAGCCGAGGACACAGCTGCCGATGTAATCGAGGCACATGATGGATCCGCCCAGGAGTTAACACTGGCAATGAAAGTGCAATCCACGGAGTTGAGACTCTGTGGATGCCATCGCAGAAGACCCTAAGACGATTGCGCTGTCGAAGGGATTGAACAGGCCCCACCGATTTGAGATCGCAAGAGGTAATGAAGGCCTACGGGAGGTTGAGACTTCCCAGGTACAAATCAAGGCGATAAGAGCATTCCTCATACCATAATTCTTTGATTCAGAGGAGGAAATCGGTGCTCTTCATGACTCCCAGGATGATCCCGATACAACTTTCCGGGATCTGCAGATGAAGCCGAGTCTACTCCAATCGAACATCACAAAGACTCGGTAAAAACGCTCTACCAAGTACGATAGTAAGTCGAATTCAAGCGTTTCGCTCATCAAAAGTTCAATTTTGATGATGAGCCTAGCCTTCAAGACTCATCCTCGTCCAATGACGCTGATGGTGCAGCTGAGGACACGCAAATTCATTTAGCGAAAACCACGAGGTGAAGAAGTCATTAAGACAGTGAGGCTTCAGGCCACCGCCAATCATCTCACCAAAGGCAGTGAGACCGAGACCGAGTCATCCCGACAGCTCCCAAAGCTTCCGCAGGCTCGACTCAACCTGAATCATCACAAGCATGAACAACTGAATCCTCAATTCCATATGTGCGTGATGATGCGTTTGAACAAACTTTTCCTTTCTAGATTGAGCTGCCCGACCTTGATGAAGAAACAACCCGTGAACAGCGTCGTTTCAATGTTCGACCAGATCCAATCATTCCCACCGACTCCATTGTTCCCATAGATTTTGATTTCGATACTTCTTGGCCGCCAGCTGAAACCGAGGTGACTGCTGAGGTATGTGAGGTATTCAAGACAATACTCGGTGAGATTGAAAAGATTGAACGGCACCAAGCTTCACTTGATATGCGATTGGACAGTAGATATGCCACCCTCACAGCAGATTTAAGAGGGATTGTGATACGGATAAGGGAATGGTGTCAGCAGCAGAGTACAATGCGGCTCGAACAAGTTTGATACTTTAAGGAATTGTAGAATAAAATACTGGTCTGGAGCGCCGATAATGCTGACATGAAGACAATGATGCATGAAAATATTGATAGGATGCATGTCTCTCATACCACTGAAATGGAACTGCTGCAAGAATTTCATCGAAAAGAACTTCTACGCGTAGAAGAGAATATGAATGAAAAGTTCAGCCTTCTTAAGGCTGAAATGAGCTGGTGGCAGCCAAATCAAAAGCCACCCGCTCAGAATTTGACAAAGATAGCCAGAATCCAAGCAAAACTCAGCTATCAGCCGCCTAGATTTCATCTTGATGGCATGTTTCCAAGGGTTCCTCTCTCCTTTGATGATGCCAAAAAGGGGGAAGAGGAATACCTAAAGACGTTGAAAGGGTCAGCTGTGGAGAAAGAGAAAGGAAAGGACGCAGCTGTTGAGAAGAAGAAGAAAACAACTGAAGAGAAGAAGAAAGAAAAGGGAAAAGCAGTTAAGGGGGAAGGTTCAAAGGATATGACTCTAATGGTTGCTAGAACCCTCAACAAAGACTTGTCACGGTGACATAATCAAGCAAACTTCCAGTGACTCCACTCCAACACTCTGATGTGCCTATGTTTGAGAAGAGAAAAATCGTAGAAGCAGAGATGAAGAAGGTCGAAAGAAAAATGGATGCCCGTGCGATGGACATATTGAAACAATACGGAGGCATTCCGGCAGGAAGAGACACCGATGCTATTTCAAGGCGTCGGAAACGAGCCGGATCGGTTGATGAATTCAAAACGCTCGAATCGAAGGATACTTCAAGGCATGTCCATGGACCAAGCCACGGGACTTGTATTGGGAAAAAGGCCTCAAGCTGTGCGAAGAAGGCGAGCGTGAGACTACAGATTGATAGCAGCGCTCATTTGAAAAGAAGACCCGATACAATACACGCCCGAGGAAGGGGAAGAAGAAGAGATGGAGGAAGATGTTTGGACACTAGACCTCTACCCAAAAACATCGAATACATAGATCCAGGAAAGAAATGAGGGATCTATTGGGATGGATATGACGTAGTAGCCAACATGGAAGTGGCTAGGAAGAATGCTGAATATGTAAAAAGGATTGAAGAAGAAAATAAGAGACAAGATCAGCTGTGGGAAGAGAGTCAACGAAGACAAGAAAGAAAGAGAAAAGACGAAGCTGCTAGAAGAGCCTACGAGAAAAAGAAGGCAGTTGAAGAAGAAAAGAAGAGAAAGAGACCAGAGGATGACAAAGTTGAAGAAGAAAGAAGGAGGCAGTGAAGGCGATGAAGTGTTGATGTCCATCCCTTCATGTATTTTACTATTGTAAATAAATATATATGTAAGTCTTCTGTACGATGAATAAAAGTTATGCAATTTCTATTGTTTAAATACTCAGGGGAGTGTGAATACCTGGGATGAGCTGAGTCAGAGATTCTTGTTTAAATACTTCCCACCAAGTAAGACACTACAACTCAAACGTGAGATCACACAGTTCAGGCAGTTTGATTCTGAGCCACTGTATGAGGCCTGATTGTTGGGAAATTTATTTATTAGATTTTGATGAATGCCATGTAAAACTTAGACTAGAAAGTTGGCACCCCATTTTCCTTGTAATTTGTATTGTAATAGATAGGGTTGTCATGTCATTTAGCCGAAATCAAGTCAATCAAGACTATGCCTGGAAATACAAGAAGTCAACTGAAGACTAAAATGAAGACAGAAGCCAAGTCAAGTTGAAGTGACAGATGAGTCATTCAAGCATTGGAGCAGACTAAAGTCACCTGGGGAAAAGGCGGTGCAAAGGAAGTTAAGCAAAAGAATCCATTTACGTAAGTCAAGAATATTACCTAAACAAGTAATACTTCCATGCTGCCATGTCTTAAAGTGCTCAGTCCCAGAAGCGTGCAAAAGGAATAAACCAATGGGAAGCACTGCACCTTGTGTTAGACTCTAAAAAGTTGAATGCTCATTTAATACGAGGAAATATCAATATCAAGGACTGCAACAAGACAAGCCAACGAACACAAGTGAGTTTTGAAAATCAGCCTATCTCTTCAACGGGCAGATTTTTGAAAGTTCATTATAAAAGGCTGAGGAATCACTTTGAGAAAAAGGAACCTTGATGACCTGAACCACGGACATTCAAGCTATTATTCGAACTGTAACCTGCAAAATATTCTCAAGTTATTCAAGCAAATCCTCAATCCTAAATTTCGAAGGAAATCAATCCAACACCAAGCTGTGAAGGAAAGACAACTTCAAAGTGTTGAAGAGGAAACTTTTGAAGAATCAAAAGGGGTCTACATTCCAAGGAGGATTGTAGAAAGGTTCAAGGTCGAACCAGTCTCAAGCTATTGGAGGGCTTCGTGATCAAATCCAAAAAGCTTGAGCAAGTGAGCTGAAGTAGAAAGGCAGCCGCCCTGTGAAGAAGCTGAGTCGGACGAGAAGCCAGCTGTGTGACCAAGGCATCTCCAGACTGAGTCCCAAAGGATCAAGTCAGCTGTGTGATCAAGACTTGTATCTGGACTGACAACCACTTTGTACTCTGATCAATACTTAGTGGATTCCTCCAGGAGTTGGAGGAGAGAGGATTAAAAGAATTACCCCATCTTCGAACCTCTATAAAAATTATTGTGCCATTTACATTTCAGCATTTAATTTCTGCATATCATTTTATATATGCTGATAATTTTCTATCCAACGATAATTAACAAAGTGCTAAAACCAAGTGTTAAAACAAACTTAAACCAAATTCAAGGGTGTTAAGTCTTAAATTGAAAATTTCATCTCAAAGTTAATTAAGTTAAGTATTAGACTAAAAAGCTAACTGTTGTTAAGTTTAGTCGAAATTCCATCAAGGACATATTGGTGAAATTAACTCGAACTAATTTAAAAGGACTAAATTCAAAAAAGTTGGTAAGGTTTATTTAACCCCTTCTAAACCTTTTTCACACCCTCGGGGATTATCAGTGGTATTGAGCGGTTGGTTCATTGAGCCTTCCCATTTGACCAGTGGAATCGAACTAGATCTTCAATCTTTCAAAGAATTTTTTTAACAATTGCTCATTCAAAAGCCATTTTTAAAACAACAAAGTTATTATCATGGAAGCAAATTTAACACGCATTCCTATGTTTACCATTGAAGAAAAAGATACAACTTGGACAACGTGGCCAAGGAAGGATATACTTTACAAGACTTTGGACAAAGCCATGTTTAACAAAGTCAAATCTTGCAAGACAACCAAAGAAATCAGGATAAACTAACCTTAATTTGTGAAGGATCTGAGCAAATTAAGGAAAACAAATTATCTGTTGTTGTTCAAAAGTTTGAAAATTTTAAAATGCTTGCAGGTGAGACAATAGATCAGCTGGATGCTAGATTCACTGAAATTACGAATGAGCTCTCAGCACTTGGGAAAGAATACACACAGAAGAAGATGTGTATGAAGATACTAAGGAGCCTCCCAGCTGAGTGGGAAATGAAGACCATAGCTCTAAGGCACTCGATGGACCTATCAAAACATCCAATCATGAACTATTCTCATACCTCAAAGATTATTAGTTCGAACTGAGAAAAAAAGATCAAGAGGAGACAGTTGTACCCAAAACAGCTGCACTCATAGTCAAGGAAGGGAAGAGAGCTGAGACCAAAGAAATCATTGACCAGGAGAAAATTGCCTTAATGGTTAAAAGATTCAACAAGTTCTTCAACAAGAACTACAAAAGAAACAAAGGTGAATCCTCCAAAAGACATTCAGCTCCCTCCAAGTCAAGGGAAGATAGGCGACCAAAGAGAGCTGAGTATCAAAAGGTCGAATATCAAAGACCTGACAACCCAAGAAATGAGAGAGCTGATCAAAAAGTTGAAAACCTGTGTTGGAATTGGGACAACCAGGACACTTTGCTATTGATTTGTCCATATCCTGTAGTCAATAAATACACTTTCACTATCCCTTGTGCTATTGGTGATGTTTTCTTTAAGAAAACACTTTGTGATTTAGGAGCAAGTATTAACTTGATGCCCTTGTCCATTTTCATGCAACTTGGATTAGGAGAGGTGAAGTCGTCTACGGTCACCTTACAACTTGCGGATCGATCACTCACTTATCCAAAGGGAATCATCAAGGATGTGCTTGTCAAAGTTGATAAATTCATATTTCCTGTGGATTTTTTGGTGTTGGATATGGAGGAGGACAAAGACGTACCTTTGATACTTGGACGTCCATTCCTGGCTACCGGGAAGGCCTTGATAGATGTGCAAAAGGGAGAACTCACATTACGGGTTAATGATGAGCACGTTTTATTTTCTATCTATAAGGCACTACAATTTCATAATGGTGTTGAGAATTGTAGTTTAATAGACGTAGTTGAGTCTTGCATTGATGAATACGCAGATCATACATTGTCTAAGTATGACTTAGAGTTTGGGTTGACACATTCGTGTTCGACGACAAATAAGATGATTGATTTCGATAACCAAGACTTGTATGATTGTGTTTGTGCTTTAGATAATATGCAGGAGCTACCAAGAAGCGCGAGAGGTGCACACAAGAAGAAAAACATGCGGGAGTCAGTTCTGAAGGGGTGCATGACCCATGCTCCGGAGCACGCCCTGGTCATGCGCATGGCCAAAGCAACAGATGAAAAACCTGAAGAGCGCATGACCCGTGCGTTTGAGCACGGGCAGGTCGTGCGTGGGGCTGAAACAAAAGATGCAACCACTGAAGAGCACACGGCCCGTGCGTCCAAGCACGGGCAGCCCGTGTGTGAACCTGAAGAGCCCGTTTCGAACCCAGAACTCAAGCCATTACCTGAGCATCTCAAATACGCTTTCCTTGGAGCAAATAACACGAATCCGATAATCGTATCATCTATTTTAACTTCAGCTCAGCTTGATAAATTTCTTAGGGTGTTGCGGAAACATAAGTTTGCGATAGGTTGGTCAATTTTTGAATTAAAAGGCATAATTCCATTGATTGTAATGCATAAAATTAGAATGGAAGATGTCTATAAACCTTCAGTGCAAAACCAAAGAAGATTGAACCTTATAATGCAAGAGGTTGTTAGAAAAGAGGTTTTAAAATTGTTAGATGTTGGAATTGTGTATGCGATTTCTGATAGTTCTTGGGTGAGTCTGGTACAAGTGGTACCAAAGAAAGGGGGGATGACTGTAGTTAGAAATGAAAATGATGAACTTATTGCGACTAGGATAGTTACTGGGTGGCGTATAAGCATTGATTATAGGAAGTTGAATGATGCCACTCGTAAAGATCACTTTCCCCTCCCCTTTATTGATATGATGTTAGATTGTTTGGCGGGATATGATTATTATTTTTTTCTCGATGGTTATTCCGGGTACAACCAGATCATGATTGCACTAGAACACCAAGAGAAGACGATATTTACATGTCCCTATGGTACGTTTGCATTTCGCAGAATGTCATTCGGACTATGTAATGCACCTGCGACTTTTCAGTGATGTATGATAGCCATATTTCACGATTTTATTGAGAAAATAATGGAGGTTTTTATGGATGATTTTTCTATTTTTGGAGATTCCTTTGATCGTTGCTTGGATAATCTTTCTCTAGTGTTGCAGAGATGCGAGGAAACTAACCTTTTGTTTTGAATTGGGAGAAGTGTCATTTTATGGTACGAGATGGCATTGTATTAGGCCACCGGGTTTCTTCTACAGGTTTAGAAGTGGACAGAGCGAAGATTGTTGCAATTGAGAAACTCCCACCTCCAACAAATGAGAAGGCAATTAGAAGCTTTTTGGGGCACGCCGGATTCTACAGAAGGTTCATTCGTGACTTTTCTAAAATCACTAAACCTTTGAGTCAGTTATTAGAAAAAGATGTTGCTTTCAATTTTTCCGATGATTGTTTGCAGGCATTTGAGATTCTGAAGAAGGCTTTGGTGACAACACCAATTCTTGTAGTTCCGGATTAGAGTCAGCCCTTCGAGCTGATGTGCGATGCTAGTGACTTTGCGTTGGGGCATTCGGGTCGGAAAAAAAGGGACAAGTTGTTTGAGCCATCTACTGCGCGAGAACTTTAGACAGTGCCCAGGAAAACTATACCACCACGGAGAAGGAAATGCTGGCAATCATTTTTACATTCGATAAGTTCCGATCGTACTTGATTGGAACTAAGACGATAGTCCACACAGACCATGCAGCGATCAAATACCTATTCGAGAAGAAGGATGCCAAACTGAGACTGATTCGGTGGATTCTTTTATTGCAGGAGTTTGATGTGGAAATCCAAGATAGGAAAGGTTGTGAGAATGTGGTAGCACATCACTTGTCCAGGTAGGAGTACAAGAAATATGAGAAAGAGGACACAGATGTAATCATGGAGGAGTTCCCTGATGAGCAGCTCCTAATGTTAGAGGCTAAATTCCCATGGTATGCTGATTTCGTGAATTACTTGGTAGCGGGAGTTATGCCTCCGGATTTATCTTTCTATCAAAACAAGAAGTTCCTCCATGATGTCAAGTTCTACATGTGGGACGACCCCTTGATCTTTAAGAGGTGCGCGGACACTATCATCCAACGATATGTGCATCAAGAAGAGTGGGAGGGAGTTCTACAACAGTGTCATTCTTCACCTTCCTGGGGACACTTGGTCCGACGCAAGACCGCAAAGCAAAGGTATTGTAGAGTGGTTTATACTGGCCTACTTTGTCTAATGATTGCTATTTATATGTGCAGCAGTGTGATAGATGCCAGCGGATGAGAAACATCTCAAGACGAGATGAGATGCCCATGACCAATGTGATGGAGGTCGAGCTCTTTGATGTGTGGGGAATTGACTTTATGGGCCCCTTTCCATCTTCTTTGGGTTATCGACATTCTACTTGTTAGTGGAGCACGTATCTCGATGGGTTGAGGCGATTCCAAGACAAACAAATGATGCGCGAGTAGTGCTGAAATTTCTAAAGAAAAATATATTCACTCGGTTTGGAACCCCGGGAGCTTTGATTAGCGATGGGGGGTCACACTTTGTGAATAAATTGATGAGCACTTTACTTGCGAAGACGGGTCAAACATAAAGTGGCATTAGCATATCATCCGCAAGCAAACGGGCGAGCAGAGGTAGCCAATTGCGAGATTAAGCAGATCTTAGAGAAGACAGTGAATATAAACCGCAAGGATTGGGCTATGAAGTTAGATGATGCATTATGGGCATATCGGACTGCGACAAGACACCATTAGGCACATCACCGTATCGTTGGTATTCGGGAAATCGTGTCACTTGCCGTGGAATTAGAGCACAAGGCGTTTTGGTCAGTAAAGAAGTTAAATTTTGACTTAAAAGCGGGTGAAAAGAGGCTATTGCACTTAAATGAGATGGAGGAGTTCAGGGATGAAGCCTATGAAAATTCCCGGATTTACAAGGAACGCACCAAGAGATGGCATGATCGAATGATAAAGAAGAGAGAGTTTTTACTGGGTGAACAAGTCCTTTTGTTTAACTCGCGTCTTAAACTCTTTCCCGGAAAACTCAAGTCTCGGTGGTCGGGGCCATTTGTGATTAAGAAAGTGAATCCTCCAGGAATAGTTGAATTGTTGACCCGGGATGGGGAGACATTTATGGTGAATGGCTAGAGGATCAATCACTATCTTCATAGAGATCAAAAGGAAGAGGTGACACGCCTCACTTTGCTGGAACAGTGATCGAGTAAAACAGACGTCAAGCTATAGGCGTTAAATTTAGCGATTGTTGGGAGGCAACCCAACGGTTTGCTATTTTATTTCTTCCCATGTTTTTTGTTTTCCCTTTGCTAAGTTAGGATTTTTTTATGCTTTCATAAGTTAGGAATTTTTTGCTTTCCTTATTAAAAAAAATAGAAATTTCGGAGCTGAAATTCGGTACCCCGCAGGGGCAGGGCGTGCGCCATGCGCACGGCCCGTGCGTGATTCAGGATTGCAGAGTGAATTTGCGGCACCCTGTACGGGTTGCCTGTGCACTATGTGCACGACCCATGCGTGTTTACAAAATTTAGGTTGAACTTGCGGCACCACGCACGGGCTGCCCGTGTGCTAGGCGCACGGCCCGTGCGTCTGTCGACTGAGTCAGTCTTAAGGCGCAGCAGGATAGAATTTTTTTTCACAATTTCATACACCTTTGCGCACAATCTCGCCCAAGCTCCCATCCCTCTCAAAAGTTTCTACTAATTCACTTGATTTTCACTGAAAATTCATCCCCCCACACTACTCACACACTAATTGAACACTCAAACTTGCTTTGAAGTGAGGTTTTGGTTTCAAGAAACACCTAGGGTTCCAATTTTCACCTCTTTCCTAATCTCTGAGAATTCCGGCAAGAATTTCAAGTTTTGTTTCAAATTTCTTGTAGATTATGGTTTAGAGTTCATATATGGTGCATGTTTTGATGAATTTGTCATGATTTAATTGAATTTTTCTATTGGGCATTTTATCGAACACATTGTGGGTTGTTGAATTGGAGTATTTATGGTTGGTTTATTGATGAATTTTGCATAAGCTTGAGTATTTAGGGTGTTAGTGGTTATGATTCTCTGCAATTACATTGTTATTTAGGCTTAGGAGCTTAATTATTGATTAAATTGTAAGGAAGAGACATTATGTTGTATTTGATTTGTTTGTATTGAATTCATCATGTTCTTGTGTTGCTTGGCATGTTCGGAATTTCACATTTATTTTGCTAGGTACAGACTTGAACATATGGCTGACCAAAGGAACCAACAGGGTTGGGGTAGACGCCCGAGGGAGGGCCACTGCCGCATGGCGGGAGCCACACCAAGACAGCCCCGATGCTTATGGACTTCTTCTGACTGAGGCCGATGAACTGGAGCGTTGGAATAGGTTGATCACTCGTTCTTTTACGCCAACGAGATATGCTGACGACGAGTGTACCCAAGCTCTTGGGATACACGATAATGTTTGGCAGATGTTCGAACAGGTTGGGTGGACCGCGTTCATGCAAGGGCGGTGGCCGACTTATAAAACGCTAGCACTCGAGTTTCTAAGCACACTGGACATTACTGAAACGAGAGCAAACAACGAGTCTCAGGCGATCTTTTTTTGATTGGGAAACGAGTGGAGGCATGTATCTATCGCCCAACTCAACATGATTTTTAGGGTACCTTCTAATGCCACTTATCGACCAGCAGCGAACTATAGCCAGCATGAATATTGGCGTTTGTTGGTTCAGACACCGGAAACCGACCCAATGCTATATGAGGCGCGCTCATCTAAGGCTTCATCACTCCGAAACCCCGTCTTCCGCTATATCCAAAAGGTCACAACTCACTCTGTCTACGCCCGACACAATAACGAAGGTATGCAAGCTCGAGATCTATACCTACTATGGTGTATGCTAAACTGTACCCCTTACAACATGGCGGCCCACTTTATGGAACACGCCATGTATATTTCCAAGCAGTCCGCGGGGACAATACTGATTGGGGGAATGCTAACCCCCATTGCTCGACATTTTCGTGTCGATTTGAGAAGAATGGAGCCCATAGCGAGCAGTCGGAGTATAAACATGAACGCCCTTCGCCAAATGAAAATAATAGCAGACGAAAAGAACATAATATGCTTCCAATAAAGGGTTGGACCTGCCTTCCCACTTCCTAACCCGCAGCTCACATCTGTGGTTGACATTGAACTTAATTGGATCATGAACTCTGAGGAGGAGGGTAGCCGGGTTGCCCGATGAGGAGGAATTAGCAATTGAGGCGATGGCGTATGATCAGCAAGAGCGAGGTTTTAAGCTGGGATTCCAACATGGGGGTTTTGAGCAGGGGTTCCAACAAGGAGGCCCGACATTCCGGAAAGCTCTCACCAAGGTGAGGAGCGTGGGGGACAAGATTACCAGGATAGACTGTTTTCTCTTGAGGAGAGCATGAGGCAACACATGGACGATTTCAGGCAGCACTAGGATGATTTTCGGCAGTACCAGGATGATTTTTGGCATCACCATGATGAGTTTCGTACTTTCCAAACGGAGCAAGAGCAAGAGGTATCGGGACCATGAGCGGTGGGAATTGGAGATGTTGCGGATGATGCATCAAGTACAAATGCGGCACATCTCCCGGGGCCACTGTAAGTCCAAGCGGCTACGATAATCTAGAGGGGGGGTGAATAGAATATCTCCATCTTTACGATTTCGCCCTCTTTTTCGAACCAAATGCTCAAACACAATAATAAAGGTGCGGAATGTAAACAACACGCGTCGATTTATAGTAGTTCAACCCACATAGGGCCTAATCTACTACCACCCCATTATATTCGGGATGGATTTCAAAAAGAAAAAAAAATTATTAATTACCAAAATTAATACAAATTCAACTTACAACACCTTGAAGAGCACCACACTCTTCTTCAACACCACCTTTGGAGATTACTACAATCTCACTTTGAAGATTACCACAATCTTCCTTCAACGACACCTTGTGAAGATTACCACAATCTTCAACCTTGAAGAATACCAAATTCTTCAACACCTCAATAAGAAGATCACCACAATCTTCTTGCACCTATCACCTAGATCATCCAAGTGTGTTTTTACCACAAGAACACTCACAAGGATATCTTGTGTTTGAATGATAACCAAAAATCAAGATTACAACTCAATAATGAATATTACAATTTGAGTGCAAAGTGTAATCAAGAATAGCCTAGACCTCAAGGATGTGAAAGTGATAAGCTAGGCAAAAATTACAACAAGAATAATAACGATGAAGAACAAATATTTGCTTGAAGTGTATCTTGTTGTGTTGTATCTCAATCGTTGTATTGGTTGCTCCAAAACTTCCTCTATTTATAGGAGATGATTGATCAAGCATAGGCTCCTCTTGGGGATTGAAAATCTACAGAAAAATACAATTAAAATCAAGAATATAGCTGTTAGAAATCAATCCCACATTTTAAGGAAATATGTCTGCTGTCAAACGGTCATATTTTTGTTGTCAAAGCACAGGACGACCGGTCGCATAGAAATAGAAGTTTGAAACGAAACACAGGAAATTTACACAGGGCGAACGGTCGACGTAGGGTTCGACCGGTCGACCCTGACTCCAACCAGTCCCCCTCATGGGTTTGGAAGAAAGAAAACGTTCTGTTTCAAAACTAAACGTTCAGGTACCGGTCGACGGGGGGCGACGATCGACGGCACCGGTCAACCCCTGGGCGACCGATCGACCTGACCAATATTACATCCGTCTAATTTTCTGTTTCTAAAAACATCTTCAGGTACGGGTTGCCCTATACGGCAACCGGTTGACTTCAAAACAAAAGTGTTGTCCAATTTTATATCGAAAGTAATCTCCAAGAAATACTCCGAAAAATAGTAGAAACATTTTAGACCGATCGGGAGTATTAGGACAACATTTAGAAACATTGTTTTGATGTAAAAACACATTGACATAAAATCATTAAAAGCGTTGTCCAATTTTGTCGAAAATATACTTGAAGAAATACTCCAGAAAATATTAAATCCATTTTAAATCATTTAGTAGTATTTGGACAACATTTATAAACATTGTTTTGGTATAAAAACAAAATCATCAAAATCATGATAAAACCATTTATCAAACAATCTCCCCCTTTTTTATGATTACAAACCAAAATAATTTTAACGAGGTCGATTTTGAAAACAAAACAATTTTACCGGTTAAAGAGAACTATCCGTTGTGAGCGACAACATTCCACGCTATATAAACACAAGGATGGGAGTAGAGATCTTAAAACACATATAGCAAATGCTCCCCCTATCAACATGCACAACAAGAGTAATATAGAAGCAACTTAATCAAAAGCTAAAAGCTTAGCTTTTCAATATTGAGCTTAAGTATCAATAACTTAAAAGCTCCCACTGTCAAAGATACATCATTAGAAACATATATAAGTCCATACTACAACCAATGGACCAAGAATCATACATAACCATAATACATCAAGTGGGCATAATATGATCCACAACTTATGGCTTTACATAGCCACAACTTATAGCTTCTTTTCATTGAGCTTATCTTAGCTTCTTTGAGCTAAAGAGCTTATAACTGTTTCTCCCCCTTTGGAATCATCAAAAAGAATGTTAGCACGATAAATACATCATATATTCATATCAAAGTGCGCAACTAAACCGATGTATCGAGCTATTTGAATATTGAAGCTTATAAACCAAATATGAGGGAAAAGTCGAATCATACGACTTGTAGAGGTTTATGAAAACTCATTTGATAAGCAAAACATGATCTCTATAAATATATAAGACTTTTGAAATCGAGAGAATCATGTAGGTGATGAATTTTTCATTGAAACGCTTTATCGAACACTTGGCGGGCGTAAAAAATTGAGAAAGATATATATAGCCTTTGTAAATGAAATCAAGCCAAGTTTTTCATCACCAAATGCAATTTAACAAATATCATTCATCAACAATCAATAAGCTCATCACAAACATATATGAATTACATCAAGAAAAATACATATAAGCCACAAACTCAAGGGTTCAACCCAATTGAGCTAAAGATAGTGAAATTCTTACCATTCAATCGGTAAAGACGAGCAATGATGATGATAGTCGAGCTAGATAATCCCCAAAATATATAATTCATGCATCAAAACTCATTTGAAGTGAATTGTGTGTGAAAATTGCAAAGGGGACGAAAATAGAGAAAAGAAACGCCAAAATGGCTAAGTCTGGAAACATAACCATTTTTAACCAAAAAATCGATCAGGGCGACTGGTCCAGGGCATGGGCGACCGGTCGAGCTGGTGGGCGACCGGTCGGCCCCTGCCCTGGCAGCCCACTGTTTTGGTTCTGTTTGAAAAATCCGAGGTTTGATCCAAAAATCCGATTTTTCGCCCCTAAGTTTTAAAAACGTGCAAAATGCAAACGTAGACCTCATTCAACATACATTATGTCACAATCAAGCTCGAAATGAGGTAAAATACTCAGCGGTGAGTGATTTAAAAAAGTCCGCGAGTTATCCTTGAGACGGAATTAAACACATCTCAATTTTTCGTTTTAGAAACGCAATCCCTTAGAAAAAACTTTGAATCTCAATATGTTTAGTTCGATTAAGACGAACCATATTCTGATAAATTGTAAACATCAAACTTGTTATCCCAGAAAAATAAGAACGTTTTAATACTTTGGATATACAAGTCATAAGAAGAAGTGCCTTTCAAATATTTGAAAATTTCTTTTAACGGCACTTTAATGAGATTCGTTGGGATAGTTTTTTTGAAGTCGAGCAAATAGACATAAGACATATAGAATGTCGAGTCTATTGGAATAATACAAGAAACCATACCTCGAATTTGTTTGTCAATCGATATGTCTTTCTCAACCTTTGTTAATCTCTACATTGGTAGCCATAGAGGTTGAGTTGATTCTTCCTTCTTCAATGCCTAATATCTTCAAAGATATTTTTGTATATTTTGATTGTGAATTTATAACCACCTTTTTGGCATTGATTAACTTGAAGTCCAATGATGAAATTTGAGCTCCCCCATCATGTGATACCATGCTCATCTCAAGTTCACCTACATCAACTTAGAAGAATCTCTTGCACCAAATATTCATTAGTAGCACCAAAAATATTCTCATAAATATGCACAAGCAAACAATCTTGCCCTTTTTCAAAAAACAAGGAGAGTAGTATCAACTTTACCTTTTGTAAAATCATTTAGCAAAAATAGTTAAGTCTATCATACCATACATGGGGTACTTGTTTGAAACCATACAAGGCCTTTTATAAAGATCATTTGTGTTTGATAAATGGTTTTATCATGATTTTGATGATTTTGATTTTACACCAAAACAATGTTTTTAAAGGTTGTCCAAATACTCCTAAATGATTTAAAATGATTTTAATATTTTTCGGAGTATTTCCTCAAGTTTATTTTCGATACAAAATTGGACAATTCATTTAATGTTTTTAAGTCAATGGGTTTTTACATTGAAACTATGTTGTCCTAATACTCCCAATAGATCTAAAATGTTTCTACTATTTTTCGGAGTATTTATTGGAATTTATATCGGACAACACTTTGTGTGTAAATGTTTTATTTCTTCAAAACTATATTTCTAATGTTGTCCTAAATACTCCCGATCGGTTTAAAATGTTTTTACGAATTTTTCGGAGTATTTCTTGAGGTTTATTTTTGATAAAAATCGGACAACTTGTCATTGAGGAGGTCGACAGGTCGGCCGTGGCGAGCGACCGTGCACTGGGAACAAGTTTCGTGAAACAGAAACTTGAGAACTCTCAAAATTGATCGGCAACCGGTCGCACATAGGCTCGACCGGTCGAAGGGACCCTGTGTTAATTTGGTGCTATATGTTTCAAACTTCTATTTCTGTGCGACCGGTCGCCCTATGCTTTGACAGCTAAATTCTAACCGTTGTGCAGCAGACAACCTTTCCTTAAATTGTGGAATTGATTTCTAACAGCTATAATCTTGATTTTAATTGCAATTTTTGTAGAAATCAGATTCCAAGAGGAGCCTATCAAGTATCAATCATCTCCTATAAATAGAGGAAGTTTTGAAGCACAACTATATGAGAGAAAACTACAACACAACAAGATACACTCAAGAATACACTTGTTCTTACATTGTCTTATTTCTTGTTGTAATTTGCCTAGCTATTCACTTTCACATTCTTGAGGTCTAGGCTATTCTTGATTACACTTGCACTCTATTGTATTATCAATTATCGAGTTGTAATCTTGAATTTGGGTAATCATTCAACACAAGATATCCTTGTGAGTGTTCTTGTGGTAAGAACACACTGGGTGATCTAGGTGTTAGGTGTAAGAAAATTGTGGTAATCTTCTTGTTGAGGTGTTGAAGAATTTGGTATTCTTCAAGGTTGAAGATTGTGGTAATCTTCACAAGGTGCCGTTGAAGGAAGATTGTGGTGATCTTCAAAGGGAGATTGTGGTAATCTCCAAAGGTGTTGTTGTAGAAGAGTGTGGTGCTCTTCAAGGTGTTGTAAGTTGAATTTGTATTAATTTGGTAATTAATAAAATTCTTTTTTCTTTTTGAAATCCATCCCGGATATACTGGGGTGGTAGAGGATTAGGCCCTAGGTGGGTTGAACCTCTTTAAATCGACGTGTGTTGTTTACATTCCGCACCTTTATTATTGTGTTTGAGCATTCGGTTTGAAAAAGTGGGCGAAATCGAAAAGATGGAGATAATCTATTCACCCCCTCTAGATTATCGTAGCCGCTGACTTACAAGTGGTATCGAGCCAAACTCTTTGGCAAGCTCGTTTCACATCGCGAGTGAAGAGAAACGATCGTCGGCTCTGACGAACGAAGCTCAACTTTCCTAAGCACCTCCACCACCAAGCCACCTCGGTTTGATTCCAAAAATTTTATATTTTGGAAAGAAAGAATGGAATGCTATTTACAAAGTTGCGGGTTCGATATTTGGAACACCGTCATCAATGGAGAATCCATTCCGACGAAGAATTCACCACACACCTCTAAAGGCTTCAAAGAGCTCAATGATGAAGAAGAGAATCATCTCCTTAAATGGTAAAGCTCTCAATATTTTACATTGTTCACTTACCACCTTGAATTTGATCATGTTGTAGGTATTCGATCGGCACATGAAGTATGGCAAAAACTAGAAGCCATCTATGAAGTATATGCAAATAAAAGGAGCAACTCAAAAGCATCTACTTCTCAAATGGATACAACATCAAATCCAACAATATGGGATAAGCCTCTTACAAATTCCGATGATGAAGCCGAAAAATGTCTTATGGGCATCGAAGAAAAAAAAGGTAAGTTCTAAACCTCTACTTCTTATGACAATGAATTGCAAAATGAATATAGTGACTTGCAAAATGATTATAATGAGCTACAAGATGAATTCCAAAACTTACTTGTTAAATACAAAAATTTGTAAAAGGAATTCATTGTTTTGAAAAATGATAAGGATAGTTTATTTACTTCATATGAATCACTATCATGTGCTCACACCACCACTCTTGATAAGGTTAGAAACCTTGAGAAAGAAAATAGTACTCTTGTTGAGAATATTGATTGCATGAAAAAGGATTTATTAAAATCCAACTTGAGTACCAATATAATGTCCAATATTGTTGATATTCATAATTGTGATAAAGGACTTGATCATAAGCCTAATATTGTTAATCATATGAAAAAGGATCAAGTCACTATGCATATTGGTCATTATGCTCCTAGAATTATTACATGCTTTTATTGCGGTAAAAAGGGTCATACGGTAAATACTTGTCGGGCTAGAAATAGCTCCAATTATTGTTGGAGACCTAAAAGTCTCAAGACTAATCCCAAAGGACCCAAACACATAAGGGTACCACAAAACAATGTCATATTAAAGGTACCCGTGAAATAATGATCAAGAAAATTTATACCGCCAAGAAGACATCAAATGACCGTTTCATGTGATCAAAGAAGGAGAAACTATGTTCGACAAAGCCAATTTCCAAGAATAGGATATAATCAAAAATGGGAAGAACACAATCCTTGGAAATGGCAAAGACAAGATGATTTTCAAAGAAGAAGAGACCATCAACAATGGGAAGGACAAAAATTTTGGAGATGGAGTAATTGGAGAGATTACTATCAACATGAAGATTTTCAAAAGGAAAATATCATCAACAATGGAAAAACCCATGGAAACGGCATAATTGGTAAACCGTATCTCCCTAATTAAATATGCATTTTATTTGTCTATTATGCATGTTTTTATTTGTGTCCTACTTGCAAAATGAGTTTTCATGTACTTTAAATTAAGGTCTTCAAAACTTATTTGTTTTTAAAAAGGAAGACCTTATATGATGTTTTCAAAACTCTTGTGCATTTTTGTAGACTAAAGTGTATTATCATCTCTTATGGATTTTTATGGCATGAGCTTACTTGTGATATCTCTTAGCCTACACTTTTATCATTATGATTTGTGCTAGATTTGTTTTAAGAATTGTGTAGGATTTACATATTTTCACAAATGGCCATTTTCGTCATTATTTGTCAAGAAAAGGCATAAATTATCGAGGTATGTTTACTTGTGTTATTCTTACTCTTATAGACTCGATATATGTATTGCCATGTGCCTATGTGCTTGTTTTTCATAGTATTTCATACAAATGCCATTAAGAGGATTTTTTAGATTTTTTGAAAGACATTATTCGATATTTGATTGCACATATTTGCTTTGTCAACTTTTGTTCAAATACTTCTTGAGGTCTCAATTATATGCTATCGGATTCTCAAATTTCAAAAGAGACCTTTTGTAGCTTTCTTAAGCTTATTTGAACTTGCATGATTTATTAGACTCTTGATGATATTCTAAATGCATAGTATGTGTTTATTGCTTCATGATCTATATATATAGTGTCTATTTCTACTATGCTCTTATGCAAGATATTTTTGTGATTGATGATTGAGGCATGTTTTTACACTTGGACTATTTTTTCTTGCTTATATAAGCGATGCCGGTAATGAGTTTGTTAAGTTATGTAGATGAGAAATGAAGTACTCCAAATATTAGTTACCTCAAAATATTTGGATGTAAATGTTCTATTATGAACACCTTAGATCAATTGGATGGCCTATGATGATAGTGATGAAAAAGACAAAAAGGGTATTCCGGAACAAACTCGATGACCAAGGCAACATTGGTCGAACTAAGGCGAGGTTAGTAGCTCGAAGGTATTTTCAAGAAGAAGGTAATTAATTTTGTTGTAACATTTGCACTCATAGCACATTTAGTAGCTATTTGCATTTTACTTGCCCATTCTTGTTTTAAAGAAAATTTCAAGCTTTACCAAATGGATGTTAAATCCAAATTTCTAAATGGTTTTATTCAAGAAGAAGTCTATGTAAAACAACCTCCGGGGTTTAAAATTTTTCTAGGCCAAATGATTAAGGCCTTGTATGGTTTAAAACAAGTACCCCGTGTATGGTATGATAGACTTAGCTATTTTTGCTAAATGATTCTACAAAAGGTAAAGTTGATACTACTCTCTTTGTTTGTGAAAAAGGGCAATATTGTTTAAACTTGTGCATATTTATGAGATTATTTTTGGTGCTACTAATGAATATTTGTGCAAGATATGGCTTTCTAAGTTGATGCAAGGTGTACTTGAAATGAGCATGATTTCTTGCTTGGACTTCAAATCATTCAATGCCAAGTAGATGGTTACATTTCAAAAGAACTCTTGAAGGAGTTAGGCATTGAAGAAGGAAGAATCATTCCAACCTCTATGGCTATCAATGAAGAGATTGACAAAGGTTGATAAAGGCATGTCGGTTGACAAACAAATTCGAGGTATGTTTTCTTGTATTATTTCTATAGACTCGACATTCCATATGCCTTATGTCTATATGCTCGACTTCAAAAATTATCCCAACGAATCTCATTAAAGTGCCGTTAAAAGAAATTTTCAAATATTTGAAAGGCACTTCTTCTTATGACTTGTTGTATCCAAAGCTTTAAAATGTTCTTATTTTTCGGGATAACAAGTCCGGTGAAAATTATTCAAAATATAGTTCGTCATAATCGAACTAAACATATTGAGATTCGAAAAACTTTCTAAGGGATTGCGTTTTTTTTTTTTTTTTTTTTTAACAAAAACTTGAGATGTGTTTAATTCCGTCTCAAGGATAACTCGCGGACTTTTTGATCGTTAACCGCCGAGTATTTTACCTCATTTCGAGCTTGATTATGACATAATGTATATTGAATGAGGTCTACGTTTGCATTTTGCACTTTTTTAAAACTTAGGGGCGAAAAATCGGATTTTTGGTTGAAAATTCGGATTTTGGAAAAACTGACATACAGTGGGCTGAAAGGGTTGAGGGCAACCGGTCGCCTCTACCTCGACCTGGTCGCCTCAACCTCGACCGGTCGCCCTAAGCAAAATCTTGGATTAAAATGGTTCTGTCTTCAGCATTCGCAAGATTAACTTCTTTTGGCCATTTTTCGTCCCCTTTGCAAATTTCACACACAATTCACTTCAAATGAGTTTTGATGCATGAATTATATATTTTGGGGATTATCTAGCTCGACTATCATCATCATTGCTCGTCTTTACCGATTGAATGGTAAGAATTTCACTATCTTTAGCTCAATTGGGTTGAACCTGAGTTTGTGGCTTATATGTATTTTTCTTGATGTAATTCATATATGTTTGTGATGAGCTTATTGATTGTTGATGAATGATATTTGTTAAATTGCATTTGGTGATGAAAAACTTGGCTTGATTTCATTTACAAAGGCTATATATATCTTTCTCAATTTTTTACGCCCGCCAAGTGTTCGATAAAGCGTTTCAATGAAAAATTCATCACCTACATGATTCTCTCGATTTCAAAAGTCTTATACACTTATAGAGATCATGTTTTGCTTATCAAATGAGTTTTCATAAACCTCTACAAGTCGTATGATTCGACTTTTCCCTCCTATTTGGTTTATAAGCTTCAATGCTCAAATAGCTCGATTCATCGGTTTACTTGCGCACTTTGATAAGAATATATGATGTATTTATCGTGCTAACATTCTTTTTGATGATTCCAAAGGGGGAGAAACAGGTTATAAGCTCATTAGCTCATAAGCTATGGCTTCATAAAGCCATAAGTTGTGGATCATATTTAGTCCACTTGGTGCATTATGGTTATGTATGAATCATGGTCCATTGGTTGTAGTATGGACTTATATACGGTTCTAATGATGTATCTTTGACAGGGGGAGCTTTTAAGTTATTGATACTTAAGCTCAATATCGAAAAGCTAATATTTTAGCTTATGTTTAAGTTGCTTCTATATAACTCTTGTTGTGCATGTTGATAGGGGGAGCATTTGCTATATGTGTTTGAATATCTCTACTCCCATCCTTGTGTTTTTATTGCATGGAATGTTGTCGCTCACAACGGATAGTTCTCTTTAAGGTAAAATTGTTTTGTTTTCAAAATCGACCTCGTTAAAATTGTTTTGGTTTGTAATCATCAAAAAGGGGAGATTGTTTGATAAATGGTTTTATCATGATTTTGATGATTTTGATTTTACACCAAAACAATGTTTTTAAAGGTTGTCCAAATACTCCTAAATGATTTAAAATGATTTTAATATTTTTGGAGTATTTCCTCAAGTTTATTTTCGATACAAAATTGGACAATTCATTTAATGTTTTTAAGTCAATGGGTTTTTACATTGAAACTATGTTGTCCTAATACTCCCAATAGATCTAAAATGTTTCTACTATTTTTGAGTATTTATGGAATTTATATCGGACAACACTTTGTGTGTAAATGTTTTATTTCTTCAAAACTATATTTCTAATGTTGTCCTAAATACTCCCGATCGGTTTAAAATGTTTTTACGAATTTTTCGGAGTATTTCTTGAGGTTTATTTTTGATAAAAATCGGACAACTTGTCATTGAGGAGGTCGGCCGTCGGCCGACCGGCGAGCCGAGTACACACTGGGAACAAGTTTCGTGAAACAGAAACTTGAGAACTCTCAAAATTGATCAGTGCAACCGGTCGCACATAGGCTCGACCGGTCGAAGGGACCCTGTGTTAATTTGGTGCTATATGTTTCAAACTTCTATTTCGTGCGACCCGTCGCTCTATGCTTTTGACTAAATTCTAACCGTTGTGCGTGAGACAACCTTTCCTTAAATTGTGGAATTGATTTCTAACAGCTATAATCTTGATTTTAATTGCAATTTTTTGTAGAAATCAGATTCCAAGAGGAGCCTATCAAGTATCAATCATCTCCTATAAATAGAGGAAGTTTTGAAGCACAACTATATGAGAGAAAACTACAACACAACAAGATACACTCAAGAATACACTTGTTCTTACATTGTCTTATTTCTTGTTGTAATTTGCCTAGCTATTCACTTTCACATTCTTGAGGTCTAGGCTATTCTTGATTACACTTGCACTCTATTGTATTATCAATTATCGAGTTGTAATCTTGAATTTGGGTAATCATTCAACACAAGATATCCTTGTGAGTGTTCTTGTGGTAAGAACACACTTGGGTGATCTAGGTGTTAGGTGTAAGAAAATTGTGGTAATCTTCTTGTTGAGGTGTTGAAGAATTTGGTATTCTTCAAGGTTGAAGATTGTGGTAATCTTCACAAGGTGCCGTTGAAGGAAGATTGTGGTGATCTTCAAAGGGAGATTGTGGTAATCTCCAAAGGTGTTGTTGTAGAAGAGTGTGGTGCTCTTCAAGGTGTTGTAAGTTGAATTTGTATTAATTTTGGTAATTAATAAAATTTTTTTTTCTTTTTGAAATCCATCCGGATATCTTTGGGGTGGTAGAGGATTAGGCCCTAGGTGGGTTGAACCTCTTTAAATCGACGTGTGTTGTTTACATTCCGCACCTTTATTATTGTGTTTGAGCATTCGGTTTGAAAAAGAGGGCGAAATCGAAAAGATGGAGATAATCTATTCACCCCCCCTCTAGATTATCGTAGCCGCTTGGACTTACAATTTGGCCTAGAAAAATTTAAACCCCGGAGGTTGTTTTACATAGACTCTTACTAGAATAAAGCCATTTAGAAAATAGGATTAAACATCCATTTGGTAAAGCTTGAAATTTTCTTAAAACAAGAATGGGCAAATAAAATGCAAATAGCTACTAAATGTGCTATGAGTGCAAATGTTACATCAAAATCAATTACCTTCTTCTTGAAAATACCTTCGAGCTACTAACCTCGCCTTAGTTCGACCAATGTTGCCTTGGTCATTGAGTTTGTTCCGGAATACCCTTTTTGTCTACTTCATTACTATCATCATAGGGCATCCAATTGGTCTAAGGTGTTCACAATAGATCATATACATCCAAATATTTTGAGGTAACCAATATTTGGAGTACTTCATTTCTCATCTACACAACTTAACAAACTCATTAACGGCATCGCTTATATAATCAAGAATAAAAATAGCCCAAGTGTAAAAACATGACTCAATCATCAATCACAAAATATCTTGCAAAAGAGCATAGTAGTAAGAGACACTATATATATAGACCATGAAGCAAGAAATACATATTGTGCATTTAGAAGATCATCAAGAGTCTAATAAATCATGCAAGTTCAAATAAGCTTAATAAAGCTACAAAAGGTCTCTTTTGAAATTTGAAAATTCGATAGCATATAATTGAGACCTCATTTAAAAGAAGTATTTGAACAAAAGTTGACAAAGCAAATATGTGCAATCAAATATCGAATAGTGCCTTTCAAAAAATCTAAAAATCCTCTTAATGGCACTTGTATGAATTACTATGAAAAACAAGCACATATGCACATGGCAATACATATATCGAGTCTATAAGAGTAAGAATAACACAAGTAAACGTACCTCAATAATTTATGCCTTTCTTGACAAATAATGACATAAATGGTCATTTGTGAAAATATGTAAATCCTACATACTTCTTAAAACAAATATAGCACAAATCATAATGATAAAAATGTAGGCTAAGGGATATCACAAGTAAGCTCATGCCATAAAAATCCATAAGAGATGATAACATACTTTAGTCTATAAAAATGCACAAGAGTTTTAAAAACATCATATAAGGTCTCCTTTTTCAAAAGAATTTTAAAAACACACATATATATATTGAAGACCTTAATTAAAAGAAAATCAATACTTGAAAACTCATGTTGCAATAAAGACACACAAAAAAAAACATGCAAAACAAAATAAAATGCATATTTTAAATGGGGAGATACGGGTTACCAATTTTGCCATTTCCATGGGTTGTGCCGTTCCCATTGTTGATGATATCTTCCCCTTGAGAAGTCACTTTGTTGATGATGACTTCTTTGATTACTCCATTTCCAAGGTTTGTTACCTTCCCATTGTTGATGGTCTCTTCTTCTTTGAAAATCATCTTGTTGATGATGTCTTTGCCATTTCCAAGGATTGTGTTCTTCCCATTTTTGATTATATCCACTTCTTGAAATGGCTTTGTTGAAAGTGTTTTTTCCTTCTTTGATCAAATGACGCGGTCATTTGATGTCTTCTTGGCGGTATAACTTTTCTTCGATCATTATTTCGCCGGGTACCTAATACAACATTATTTTGTGGTACCCTCAAGTGTTTGGGTCCTTTAGGATTAGCTTTGAGACTTTTAGGTCTCCAAGAATAATTGGAGCTATTTCTAGCCCGACAAGAATTAGCCGTTTGACCCTTTTTACCGCAATAGAAGCATGTAATAATTCTAGAAGTATAATGACCAACATGATTAGAGACTTGATTCCTTTTCATATGATTGACAACATTAAGCTTATGATCAAGTTCTAGTTTCGAATTATCACAACAATCAACAATATCGGTCACATCATTGGTACTCAAGTTGGATTTAGATAAATCCTTTTTCATGCAATTAATATCCTCAACAAGAGTACTATTATTGTTTCTCAAGGTTTCTAACCTTGTCAAGTGTGGTGGTGTGAGCACATGATAGTGATTCATAGGAAGTAAATAAACTATCCTTATCATTTTTCAAAACAATGAATTCATTTTTCAAATTTTTGTATTTAACAAGTAAGTCTTGGAATTCATTTTGAAGATCATCAAAATCATTTTGCAAATCACTATAATCATTTTGAATAACAATATCATAGGAAGTAGAGGGTTTAAGACATACCTCGTTTTCTTCTTCGATGCCCATAAAACAATATTCAACTTCTTCATAGTTGGAAGTTGTAGGAGGCTTGTTCCTTAGATTTGAACTTGTATCCCTTTGAGAAGTAGATGATTTTGTTTGACTCCTTTCATTTGCAAATACTCCATAGATGGCTTCTAATTTTTGCCATACTTCATGTGCCGATCGAATTCCTACAATATGTTCATATTCCAAATTAGTAAGTGAACAATACAAAATATTGAGAGCTTTACCGTTTAAGGAGATGATTTTCTTCTCTTCATCATTGAGCTCTTTGAAGCTTTAGAGGTGTGTGGTGTATCTTTCATAGGAATGGATTCTCCATTGATGATGATGTTCCATAAATCGAACCCGCAACCTTGTAGATAACATTCCATTCTTTCTTTCCAAAATATAAAATTTTTGGAATCAAATAGAGGTGGCTTGGTGGTGGAGGTGTCGGTAAGATGAGCTTCGTTCGTAGCCGACGATCGTTCCTCTTCACTCGCGATGTGAAATGAGCTTGCCAAAGAGTTTGGCTCTGATACCACTTGTAAATCCAAGCGGCTACGATAATCTAGAGGGGGGTGAATAGATTATCTCCATCTTTTCGATTTCGCCCTCTTTTTCGAACCAAATGCTCAAACACAATAATAAAGGTGCGGAATGTAAACAACATGCGTCGATTTATAGTAGTTCAACCCACCTAGGGCCTAATCTACTACCACCCCAGTATATCCGGGATGGATTTCAAAAAGAAAAAAAAGATTTTATTAATTTACCAAAAATTAATACAACACCAACTTACAACACCTTTAAGAGCACCACACTCTTCTTCAACACCACCTTTGGAGATTACCACAATCTCACTTTGAAGATTACCACAATCTTCCTTCAACGGCACCTTGTGAAGATTACCACAATCTTCAACCTTGAAGAATACCAAATTCTTCAACACCTCAATAAGAAGATCACCACAATCTTCTTGCACCTATCACCTAGATCATCCAAGTGTGTTCTTACCACAAGAACACTCACAAGGATATCTTGTGTTTGAATGATAACCAAAAATCAAGATTACAACTCAATAATGAATATTACAATTTGAGTGCAAAGTGTAATCAAGAATAGCCTAGACCTCAAGGATGTGAAAGTGATAAGCTAGGCAAAAATTACAACAAGAATAATAACGATGAAGAACAAATATTTGCTTGAAGTGTATCTTGTTGTGTTGTATCTCAATTGTTGTATTGGTTGCTCCAAAACTTCCTCTATTTATAGGAGATGATTGATCAAGCATAGGCTCCTCTTGGGGATTAAAATCTCTGAGAAAAATACAATTAAAATCAAGAATACGGTGTTAGAAATCAATCCCACATTTTAAGGAAATATGTCTCTTTGTCAAACGGTCATATTTTTCTTTGTCAAAGCACAGACGACCGGTCGCCGAGAAATAGAAGTTTGAAACGAAACACGGAAATTTACAGGGTGACCGGTCGACGTAGGTTCGGACCGGTCGACTCGACTCCAACCGGTCCCCCTGCGCATGGGTTTGGAAGAAAGAAAATGTTCTGTTTCAAAACTAAACGTTCGTGTACCGGTCGAGGGGCGGGCGTCGACCTGGCCGATCGACTGGCCAATATTACATCCGTCTAATTTTCTATTTCTAAAAACATCTTCAGGTACGGGTTGCCCTATACGGCGACCGGTTGACCTCAAAACAAAAGTGTTGTCCAATTTTATATCGAAAGTAAACTCCAAGAAATACTCCGAAAAATAGTAGAAATATTTTAGACCGATCGAGAGTATTAGGACAACATTTAGAAACATTGTTTTGATGTAAAAACACATTGACATAAAATCATTAAAAGCGTTGTCCAATTTTGTCGAAAATAAACTTGAAGAAATACTCCGGAAAATATTAAATCTATTTTAAATCATTTAGGAGTATCTGGACAACCTTTAAAAACATTGTTTTGGTATAAAAACAAAATCATCAAAATCATGATCAAACCATTTATCAAACACTTTCCGCTGCCACCCCCACAGTGAGATAGGTCCATTCCACACTTTTCTTTGATATTCTATCTTCTCTTCTATGCGCTATAATTTCATTCAAGTTTGGGGGGAGAGGTAGTATTTATTGAAGGGTGTGGCGATATTTGCATTCATATAGTTGCATGTAGAGCATATAGGTTGCATTGCATTAGATGCTTATTTTTTATTTTAGCACGTTTATTGCTTTCTTAGGTTTTTAGGGAGTGAGTTGACCGCTATTGTGTGTTTGTTGTGATCTTGGGAACATTTGTTGAATAGTTTATGTTGTTTTGAATTGGGTGTTGAGCGTGAGTTGACCGGGTTGAGAATAGATGATATGGAGCATGTGAATATTGAAATCATGGTTGATATGCTTTGAATTACGCAATTGCAAGCCCGTGAGCTTTTTGAGCCTTTACTGCTTTCATTATATGCAGTCTTGTTGTTGATTGAGTGTGTCATTTATGTTGATATGAATTCTAGAACTTGCTCTGGTATCTCTGTCAAAGTCACATGTTGTATGCAATTTATGAAGATGATTTTAGGCCATTTTTGTTAAGCCTTTCAAGCCTTTTGCCTACCTAATGACATTAATTTCCCTAGTTAGCCAATTTGAGTCTATTGCCTGATTTTTTGATAACCACAATTCAAGTTGTAACTTGATATATATGTTACCCTAAGCTTGAGCGTATAGCATTGAGTAAGGGGATTGAATAAGGTTGAATAAGAGGATATCGAGATATTAGATAATGGTGTGCATGTTGGATGTTGGGAATATAAGAAGAAAAAGAGGAAAAGGGAGGATATACTCACAAAAGGGTCGTAAAAAAATAAAAATAAAAATAAAAAATAATAGTTCTTTCTTGAAAAAAAAATCATTGCTAACCGAGTTGGTAGTAAATGAACTTATATTTGAGAGTTATGTTGTAAGGCGAAAGAAAGTAGAGTATATGAAAGAAAAAAAAGGGAGAAGAGAATTGTGATAAGAATAAGAGGTGATTGGGGGTGCATGTTTGATTTGAATGAGAATATTTGAGTGAGAAAAAGATGTGCTTACCAGTCTATACGCTTAAGTTTGAGTCACTTTCTCTATATTTCCCTACCTTAACCAAAGAGCCTTCATTACAACCAAAAGAAAAGTCCTTTCTGATTTATGAATTGCATACAATCGAGTGGTAGAGATGTGAGACGATTTGCAAGCCTATGGTAATTCTTCAACATTGATATGATTTGAGCGAATACACGTCCCTTATTATTCTAGAGAGGAGAGTATACACTTTATCCATGAGACGCGTGATTTGAAGTATTTACCATGGTTTTAATTGACTTGTGTTCTGTGTTAGATATTTGAAGCTTGGTTGGTTTGTTGCTTGACGTCTATGGATAAACGACATGGATTGTGAGGCGTTGTTCTTGATTTGTTTTCATTACTCCCATTTGTGTTATATCTTTTTCTAAAGTATTGGCCGGGACTGTCAACAGTTTAAGTTTGGGGGTTTGATTGATATGTGTTTTGCATGTATTTTGGGCTTAATTATAGTTAGAATTAGTTGCTATGCATGCATTACATGAGTAAAAAGGGTTTTATTTCTGTTTTGTGGAAAAGCTATTACGCTTTGCTCATTTTGTAGGAATTGAATGATAATTGTAGCATTTTGGCAACGATTTGGAGCATTGCGGTAAAGAACCACTGATACTAGAAGTAACATACGATGTTTGGAGTTGAATCGAGAAGAAGTCAGACGAACCGAGCAAGAAACAAAAGGAAACAAACAAGTATCAGTTCCAGCAGGTGCGCACGGGCAGGACATGCGTCCCTAGCACGACCCGTGCGCTAGCCAAAACTGAGACTCAAGCCACGGCAGGACGCACGGGCTGGTCGTGCGTGATGCGCACGGCCCGTGTGCCCTTCAATAAAAAGAAGAACTCCTGCGGCACCTAGCACGGGTCAAGGCGTGTGAAGAAGCGCACGACGATCGTGCGTCTGTGCGGGAAAACAGAGTTTGACAGATTGTGAACAAGGTTTTGACCCAAACGGAGTACAAAGAGAGACGAGGCGGCCACAAACGAGGACACACTGATTTTTGCCATAGAAAGCAGACAAAATAGCAATCTTCCACCGGAGAATTGGATAGATCGATCAAGGCCACAATAACATGCTTGAGGATTGAAGATAGATAGAGAGATCATCGACGTCCCCGAGTTCACTCATTCCATCGTATCATTTACTTTTGATTAGTTAGATATGAATTTGAATAATTTGTCTATGGATTATTTATTTTCTATGTCTGGCTAAACGTCTTGTGATTCCCGGGTTTAAGGTTAGGTTAATGGATATTTTTATTGGATGATTCATTACAATTGAAGATATTGTTTTCCAACTCTATTCGAGTACTTTGTTTTAATTCTTGTTTTATCAAAACGCGTTTGGTTTAACTTGCTTTGATGTATTGATTCATAATTTGAAAGATGAGTTTCAATATTAGATCTATGAGTACTTGATATGAATATTTGCAAGATTGAGAAGTCTGTGAATATTTGTGAGGATATTTAATATTTTGTGCGTTTGGGAGTTGGATATCCCATGTTGAGTAGAGATGCTAGCATAGATATTCCAATCAACGTTTTTACATGCATTTCGAGAGAGAGGGTAAAATACTTTTGTGATTGTTCTATAGGAAACAATATGAATAACTTTGGTTGTGATTAATCTGAGAATAAAAGAGGATATTAACTGAAACAATAACCCAGGAATCCATTCATCTCATTGATCTTTCAATCAACTTTTTACTTTGTCTTTTAGGATAAATTCTTGTCTTGCATTAATAAAACCAATGCATCAAATTACGATCGTCTGGATAAAAATAAGACTATTATAATCCCAATACTTAGTACATAAATTTATTAGTCTCCGTGGATTCGATCTTGCTAACCCTATTCTATAAGCTGCACAGTACACTTGCGGTTAAGCTAAAAATAAGGCGAACACTCAACACAACCCAAACCCTAACCTCACGAAGAAAATGGGAAAGTACACCGAGATATGGTGGACTAACACAAGACTTGGTCAGATCTGTGTATCCCACACACAGATTCACTCAAAAACCCAGCAAGAAGTTTAGAGTTCTAGAGAGAGAAGTATAACACTGAGAGAAGACTCGAGAGAGTTAGAGAGAGAAGCGAACCAAAGTAGAATGAATTAAGGTTTCGGGTAGGTGGGCTTTAATAGGATAGATGAGTGGCTTAAATGAGAGCAACATAATGGATTGGCATGATCACATTGATAAAGACCCGAGGACTAATTATCTGGATCCTACGATAAGTGACTTTTTATGCGTGTTTTACTTGTTTATTTGAGTATGATTTAGATTGTTTTGTTGTTAGTTTCGTAGGTTTTTTTATTGTAAATAGTTCATATTACTGTGAGGTATTTTTATTGGTGTAGATTGATCATATAGAGCTATTTTTGGTAGATTTCGAGTCATAGATTCATGTCAAAACATGTCCTGGGGTTTATGGATGTGAAACGCCCGAAAAATCAAACTAAACGATTCATTTCAGGGCCTTTCGGACTGAACACAGCCCGAGTGTATTTTTTTACACGACCATGTTAAAAATTGAACAAAATAGAGCAAAAACATGACCATGTCGTACCAAACACGGCTATACCGTGCTTTTTAGCACGACTGTATTTTGGAAGATGCCAAAGGCCGTATCAAACATGGTCAGGTCGTGTTTTTCAGCACGGTCATGTTGCATGACCGTTTCTACACGATTTTTGAAGGGTATTTTGAGAAAGCACTTCAACCAAGCCTTTTGAAAACTCTTGTACACCTTTAACACCTAATCTTGATGCAAAAAAATCTACTTTCCGCCAACAATTATGAATAAAGGACAATCATTTAACCACCCCATTAATAAATTGGAGCATTAAACTATCAAAATATGACATTATTAATGAATACTTTTATCAAAGTAATGTCAATAAAAGACCAAGGAGGGAGTTGGAAAAAAAATCAGATTTTAGAAGAGAGATTTGAGATTATAGTTCATATTTTGGAGAGGAGAAACACATATTGTGGTGAGAAAGAGAGTTAGAAGGCTTGAATCACCATGAAGAGACGCTAAGGCACAAGGATTGAAGATCGCTTAGATAGGAAGATGAACGCCACTACTTCATCATCATACATCCATCAGGGGAGTCTTGTGTTGGTTTTGAAAGTTTTAACTTCAAGTATTCATGTCGATTTCGAGAGAAACTTCTTGTTTAATTGTTGTTTTCATTTTCAAATCCATCATGAGCTAAATCGCTAGTGTTTGAATGCGATGAACCCTAAAACTTATTCATGATTATTGGTTTTAATGTTTAAATATGCTTTCATATGCTCTTGTGTGGTTCACTTATGTTATGCTTGTTTATTTGAATTGGTATATACGCAGTATTAATTTGAAGTTTATTTTTTACCGGGTAATATAGAGATTTATGGTAGAATAGAACCTACATAAGTGAAATGAGTTGCATGCAATCCTAGATAGGATGACATAAATCTTTCGGATTAGGGCCAAACCTAATATGGGAATTCATAAATCGTTAATGCAATCTTGGGGGTTTTAACTAGAAATATATTTCAGTTAATCAACTTGAGGTTAGGAGTTATTCACCTTCACATATGGTTTTAGCTTAATTTAGGAATGTCTACGGTCCACAAAGCATGAAAGTATGTTAAGGAATAGTTAAAACTTAAGGGTTATGGTTGTATTTATTTTGGTAAAATGACAAAGACGTTTTAGGGGAATTCACATTCAAGCACGTTTCTATCCATCATCTTTCAATCCGAGTGCATCTGAATATCTCTTTTCTCTCCCGAAGCAACTGCCTAAGGAAAGAGGAAAAGCCTCGCGCTAACATGCGAATTCTGCTGCCTGCTTACATCGCAGGAAATCCTTTGATAATCCGGATTCCTATTTCACATATCTTTCAATGTCAATCAAGTAATAGAATTCATTCCCACTGTCTGAGGAAAACGTATTCTTAGTTGCCTTTTCCACTTTTATTGCTTTCATTTTATTTTTATTTTGCAACAAATTATTCGGCGAATTCGTGGACTAGATAATAAAAAGACGGTAATTACTAGTAATCTAAGTCCTCATGGGAATGATATTCGATACTCGCTTAGCTTTGCTATAAACGATAGGTGCACTTACCTATGATGTTTTTAGGAGTAGCTTCCGAGCCATCACGTGTTACTCGGCTGCATTTTGGGCCATAACAATAATTGGATCAAGGCCGACTATTGGGCCAATAATACCAATAGTATATTTTTAAAAAAAAGTATTACATTTCTGGAAAATGCATGTGTAGATATTTCAACATGATTCAACTGTTGATTTCTTAACTCGTACATTGCAACAACTAAATAACAAACAGTTACAGCACATACATTCAGAAATAATATCTCAGAAACCATTTTGCTTCCAACATAATCTTTTCCTTAATTCACTCAATTCCATAATATACACCAAATTTTCGAAAAACAACAGAACAGAAATTACAAACAAGGAAAAGAAATCTTCAAAAACAGAAACTAACAAAAAAAGGGATTATTACAAAAACCACCCCTGAGATTTGGTCTAATTACAAAAACCTCCAGTTATCTCTCAAAATTGCAAATAACGCCTAACACCTCCTTGAAATTTGTATTTACCTAATACATGACTCTCCCCTCCTGAGGATGTGTTAAGGGGGTATTTGTAATTTTGAATGATAATTGGGGTTTTTTTGTAATTAGGCTAAACCTGAGGGGTGGTTTTGTAATTACCCAAAAAAAGTAGCAAACATCCCAAATTGTCAACAGAAATCAGGCCTGGATTTCTTGCGAACCGATATGCATCCCCTCTGATGATCCTTAAAAACCCTGATTTCAGAAAAATCCCTCAAATCCTCAAGACTAATATACTGTTGCTTAACCATCCTAGAAAAATCACACCCTGTATCATGTATCCAAATATAAGGGTGACAAGTTTCATCATAGTAATAAACCAAACTCCTTATTCCTCCACCATTAACATTAATATTATTATTATTACCCTTAGCTGCCTTTCCAGGCATGTAAGCCCTGTAAATATTCTTACCCTTCAATCTTTTGGATGACCCTGGTTTCAATGTGTGAACTTTCTTCAGTATTGATCCAACTCTTATTTGAAGTTCAATTTGATTATCACTTAGATTCCAAATTCTTGTTCCAGGCCCTGAAACAGCTTCTGTGTGATCTCTGCATCCATTGAAGCATCTCATAAGGCTGAGATTTCGCATTTTTAATTCAAGAAATGGATTTTTGTAGTGATGAAAATTTATATGTGAAACAGCCCTTTTGATTTTTTGATCATATAATGTGTACATGTTGTAAAGGGTACTTTAAATAGTTGGTGAAAATGAACAATGAATATTTGAATTCTTGAGGCAGGGAATTTTGGTAGGGGCCCTCCAAGCTTCCATTTTGTACAGTGGATGAGGCAAGAATTTGGTAATAAATTTGGGGAGCTACTTTTTCTAGTGTTGGTTAATAAGAAGGGATAATTACAAAACTACCCCTGAGGTTTGGGGTAATTACAAAAAATACAGGGAAGTTTCAAAATTACAAAATCTTTGAAGATTTGATTATGAAGGAGGGTGTTTGAAATGTTTTTTCTTACGATGGGGACAAAGGGTAATACAGAATCAAACATTAAGAGAATTTTTTTAATTTTTAAAAATTTCTAGGTTTTTTTGTTATTAGCTCAAGTTTTGGGGTAGTTTTGTAATTTTTCCTTTAAGAATGAAAAAGAAATGAGTGTGTAGTGCCCACAATGCACCCAAAACTTGTTGATGGGGTTGCATTATGATTTTGCTTCATGTCTCATCATTGTGCTCTTGCTTTTATGTTTACTTTTGATTTAAGTTTGACGGAATTATTTATTTTATTTTATTTTTCACATATCTTCTGTAGCAGAACTTAGGCAGCAGAATGCGCTTGTTCATGGTGGTCCAGACCCACCATCCATTTGGTAGAGAGTGCACAAATTTTGTTAATTTAGGCATTTTCTGAGTAGGGTTAAAAAGTACGCAACTCAAGTTTGATGATTAAAAATTCGTTTGAACTCGATTCAGTAATATAACAAATCATGTTTAGATATAATTTTTTGTTCAATAAGATGTCAAGCTTAACTCCATAATGACTTCACATATGTTAAAAATTTAAAGTTCTATCGTGTTCAGCTCGACTAAAACTCATTCAAACTCGAATCGATTAATATTTTTTTAACCTCAATAAAACTTCAAAACAAACTTGAACATAACATGTTTAACTCTACTCAATTCGTTTACACCACTATTTGTGCATAAATTACTGAAGTGAAAATTGGTGGCAACTTTCAGAGACCTCATAAAGTTTCTTTTTTTTTTTTTTTTTTTTGAGGGGAAAAGGAAAATTTCATTCCAAACAAAAACTAGGCGGAAGCCTCGGTCAAAACAAATTGTTGGAGAGTAGGCGGAACCTCCCGATATAGTGACTACGGAAGTAATAGAAAAAGCAAAACGTGCTAAATTATGTAGGAAACATTGCGAGTTCTAGGAATATAAGAGAAGGAAATAGACACAAAATCGAACTAATAATCTTTATGTCTTTGATTATGCTCCCACAATAAGAGATATCTTGATTTCTTTCGAATACCATTGACGATCTGCTAAGCAATCCGTGTGAACCACCACCGATGAGTGATTATAATTGCGGGCGAGAACAAGTGCTTCTCGACATGCTATTGCCTCGGCCGACGTCCACCTCGAATTCTTGGCGAAAATGCTTGGCCTGGGTCCTCAAAATATTTCCATCACAATCCCATAATGCAGCCCCTATTCTGCACCCTACCCTGCAAGATGGAGGCATCCAACGATATGCAAATAGTCAGGGGATGCGATCGACATCCGTGGTGTTTAAATGTGCGGTATGCTTGGTTGAAACAGTGGTCTTGAACTTTTTTTCTAGGTAAACGCACGGTAGCATTTGTTAGCCGAGGAAAAACATTCCAAATGTGATAGTTCTTTTCCTTGGAACACAAGATGATTAGGGCATACCAAATGGTCCATAGGAGAACAAAGAAACATACCTTCAACTTCCTCATTTTTAGTCTTTGCAACTTCCATCATCATGTCCACGATTGAGGCGTTGGATAATTCTACCCGATTGGTCCAATCGAAGAACGGACGTTCGCAATAGAATTTGCTCAATGACAATCCCGAAGGACATGCTCTATGGTTTCCGCATGACCAAACCGCACCTTCTACATATTGGACTGATTCCCGACGATCTTCGCACGAGTGCCGTGTTGACAGGGAGGGTGCCCGAAACAACCTTCCAGAGAAAAAGTTGAATTTTGGGTGGGACTTGGAGACCCCAAATCCATTTCCAAATCGACGACGAGTTCTCGGAGGATGACGGGTTATTTCTATGATTCTCTGTCAACCGAATCGTTATCGCGTAGCCAGACTTAACTGAATAAATCCCATTTTTATTGAAGTGCCAAGCCAGCGTGTCTTTTCCCCAATAATTTCGAAGTGGAATTTTTAGTATTTGTGCCGCATCCGCCGGAGTAAAGGTATCTCGAATAATTTTCTCATCCCACTGATGTTCTTCCACGTTAATGAGGTCATGGACTTTTAAATTTTATCAACCACGGACTCTTGACAATAAGGACGGAAATTAGCATTTTCGGCGAGCCACGGGTCCGACCATGCATGTATGTTGTTGCCATCACCTACTACCCATCTTATTCCCTTTCGTAGGGTCTCCTGACCGGCCAAAATACTACGCCACGTAAAGCTGGGATTGTAGCCTAATTTCGCCGTTAAGAAATCACCATGAGGGAAATATCGAGCCTTTAATATTCTAGCCAAAAGAGTCGTATCATCATTCAACAAACGCCACCCTTGCTTAGCGAGCATAGCCTTATTAAAAGAGTGTAATTCTCTAAAACCAAGCCCTCCGTCCATTTTAGAGTAACATAGTGATTTCCATGATTTCCAATGTATTCTTTTCTCCTCGCTTTTCTGACCCCACCAAAAATTTGCAGTTAATGAATCAATTGTTTTGCAAATATTTTGAGGTAGTAAGAAACAACTCATGACAAATGTAGGGATTGCTTGAGCCACACTCTTAATGAGAACCATTCTTCCTGCAATAGATAGTGTTCGTGATTTCCAATCCTTGAGTTTTTTCCGAACCCGGTCAAGTAAGGTTTGGAAAATCAGTTTCTTAGAACGACCCACTGTAGCCGGTAATCCAAGATAAATGGAATGCTTATCCACCAATTGAACTCCCATTTGCCTAGCCAAACCAATAGCACATTTTAAAGACTCCTTGCTAAAATTGATTTCCGACTTCTCAAAGTTCGGCTTTGTGACTTATTTGTATGTTGCAATTATCCCCTTCGTAACCTCTATTTCATCAGCATTCGCCCGTCCAAAAATAAGACTATCATCCGCGAAGAACAAATGTGATATTGGTGGCGCTCGTCTACAGATTTTTGCTCCATGGATTCCACCAGTAAATTCTGCCTTGCGAATGAGAGCCGAGAAGGCCTCTGCACAAAAAAGAAACAAATAGGGAGAAAGTGGGTCGCCTTGTCTAAGGCCTCTGGTGGGGTAAAAGGACATCAGGAATACCGTTAGTAAGAACCGAATATGAGACAGATGAAACACAACGCATCACAAGAGATACAAAATTAGATCCAATTCCCATCTTCGACATAGCATTTTCAAGAAAAGCCCATTCCACTCGGTCATAAGCTTTGCTCATATCAAGCTTCAATGCAAAAGTACCACGTGTTTTAGAAAGACTATGTTTCATAGCATGAAAGACCTCGAACGCTATTAATGCATTATCGGTAATAAGACGCCCAGAACAAAAAGCCAAGTTTTGGAGTGTATAAGGTGGGGGAGGGTGCTTTTCAGCCTATTAGCTATAGTTTTTGTGATAATTTTAAAACTCACATTACATAAGCTAATAGGTCGAAAATCACTTGGAGACTCGGGGTTTTTCTTTTTGGGGATTAAAACAATGTGCGTATTATTGAGTGGGGAGGGATCAGCACCATTATTCAAAATATCAAGAACAACACGAGATATATCAGAACGCATATAGGGCCAGAAAGTTTGATAGAAAAAAGCCGGCATACCATCGGGGCCAGGAGCTTTTGAAGGATGCATTTGAGAGAGGGCTTCCGTTATTTCGGCGGTGAGCGGAACGGAGCGTTAAGGCGTTCATTAAGATCATCGGTATTCTCGCTTTTGTCCAGTAGCATCAAGGGCTTGTTCCATCCGTAAGCTAGTTGTGGAACTAAATAAATTATGGAAGAAGCGGTCGGGACCCTTTCTATCCGCTCCGTATCATCAACTCGCACTCGTTGTCATTTTTAATCCATTCAATTGTGTTCGCCGCTTCCCGCCACTTGCAATTTTATGAAAGAATTGTGTGTTTTTATCCCCGTCCTTCATCCAATTAACCCGAAGCACGTTGGTACCACATCGATTCCTCACGTTTCATTAGTGTTTCGAGCTTACGTTCAAGGGCCTTAGCCGCTGCTATGTTGTCCAAAGTTGGTGTCAGTTTTTGGACTCTGCGCAATTGCTCACGAGTAGTGGAAATAAGGTGATTGATATTACCAAAATGTTCCTTCTCCCATGCAAACAAAGAGTGCCCCATTTTCTGGAGTTTAGCTTTAAAATCCCCTGGAGAGTGTCCGACGGGTGATTCCGTCCAAATCTCTTTCACGAAAGGTCTACACGATTCATCGTCTAACCACATTTTTTCGAACCGGAAGAGCCTTTGTTTGCGGTGTTTCCTACTCGTCGCTCGTTTAGACCATGATATTAATAAGGGGCAATGATCCGAGGCCATGCGCGTCTGGTGCTCGACTTTATAATCTGGAAAACGGCTAACCCAATGGATATTTGCCAAGCCGCGGTCGAGTCGTTCTTGAATATTCGCATCGTCGGCCTGGCCATTTGTCCATGTGAATTTGAAACCATCGAAACCCAAGTCGTCTAACTCACAAAAAGCTATCGCCTCCCGAAAAGCCTGAATTTTCGAATCCTCCTTGGTACGGCCACCTATTTTTTCATGGTGAAATAATATCTCATTAAAGTCTCCCACACACAACCAAGGTCTCTCTGGGTTGGAAAATAGTCCCCGTAATAACTCCCACGTTTGCGGCTTTTGGTGTTCTTCCGGCCATCCATAAACACAAGAAAGTTGCCATGGGGCGTGTGAACTATTCTCCATAATTAAAGCATCAATGACATGTAGCGTCGCCGCCTGAACTGTTACTTGCATGGAGTCTTTCCAAAGGAGACAAAGTCCGCCTTTTCTTCCTCCCGCACTTGTATCACAATCAACATTATAAAAATTCTGCATATCCAATTTTTTGCTAATTTGATTTATTTCGTCTTTCACGAGTTTGGTTTCCATAATGAAAACCAGACTGGGATCTTGTCGCTTGATTTCACGTTTAAGCACTTGAACCGTTCGAGGGTTCCCAAGCCCCCGACAGTTCCAACTGAGGCAACTCATTGGTCTATTAGTTCTTCCATAGATTTAATACCACAACCACCAAATGAATGGAACCTGCAAAAGACACGAGAGACAAGAAGAAAATCCAAACAATTAACAGCAAGTAAAAACAAGCCCTAGTCAAAAGAAGGACCGATAGAGAAACGAAAACCCTAGAAAATTTGAAGAAAATTTGGATGATGACAGGGGGACAAAAATGGAAAGAGGGAGAAGGAAAAGCTGAGCTCATTCGGACACGAGGGAGTTGGGGCTTTGAGACATGGGGATAAAAACCTGACCCATATTCCCCGACAAAAAGGATTTTGCGAGCTTTGGTTAGTGGGTTGCCTAATTCTCGAGAATATAAGAGCCAATGGGAAATTGCAAGGGGTGTGGAATATTATGGGTAAATGACTTAGAATTCCTCAAAGGAATCGGACAGACCAAGCTAACTAAGCTTTAGAGCACAAGGGTATGGGAAGGAATAAAATAGAAGAAAAGAAATGGGGAGTGCAGAGAAGTCTTTGGGCGAGCGGGATGGGGATAAACTGGGGAAGTCCGGCGAACCGGTGACGGCGGGGGAAAGAAGAACCCAACGAAAACCCTAAAAGGTGACTATCTCTCGAGAAAGAGGCGAAAACTGTTTACAACACTGCTTTCGGCAAAGTTAGATTATGAAGGTAGATTTTGTAGCATTTTTTAAAACTAAAAGATGAATAAAGTGAAACTTCTTCCCAAGTGGTTGTAGACCACCTCAACCTCAATACAAAATGCCGAGGAAAATGTTATTATAGTCTAAACTAATGTTTTACGGTTTATTCCATGCCACCCAAGTAGGTGGCCACCCATAGGGGTCATAGCCTTTAGATCATCACACACATACACTAACACACCCATATGGGTGTGTGTTTGATCCAATGGCCATACATCCAAGTGGGTAGCTACCCACATGGGTGGCATATAATTTACCATGTTTTACAAAACATTTCCTCTTCGTTTGTGCAATTTACCTTGCTAAAAACAAGGATTGAAACAGATCAAAGAGGTCTTTAAGTCCATGTTGCTTTGTAATCACAGCCACAAAGGTGCAACATCAGCGCATTTTGAAGCTAGAGCTGGCAAAATTGTTCTGATCCGTATGTAGATTTGGGTTGGGCTTCAATTTAAAGGCCCCGAAACCACGGACCTACTTTGGCTTAGCCGAGTTTGATCGGCTTTGATGAAATTATGTGAAAATATTATGATGGGTTGGGATGGGAATTTGCACTGAAAATGATAGCCGGCCCGATTATGTCGCTTAGCCCAACAGGCTCAAACCGGTAGACCCGATCTCTTGTCGACTCTAGTTGAAGCACACACCAAACGAAACGTAGATACTATGGGATTAAATTACAAAATTACCCCTAAACTTTGCTTTAATTACAAAAAGTTCAATTATCTACAAAACTACAAATACCCCATCAAGGTATTACAAATACCCCTTGGGGTTCGTATTTACTTAACATATATTCCTCTCTACTACATGATATAATTTGTAAAATAGAACAAATATCAAGAGAGTATTTGTAATTACAAAAGATGGGCGATATTTGTTTGTAATTTATCTTGAATCTCTAGGGTGTTTTTGTAATTAACCATAGGGATGGCAATGGAGCGGGTCAGTATGGGTCGTCCAAGACCCAGATCCGCCCCATGCCTAGAACAGGACGGGCGTAGGCTGACCCGTCAAGAGTCGCGGGGTGGGTCGATCCATTCTGCCTCATTTTAAATTAAATTAAATAAAAAAATGAAAAGAAATATTTACAAAATTTATTGTTATCAATTTATAAATATTAGATATAATATAAAATACATAAAATTATATTATAATATATACTATATTTGCAATATATATTAAAATATATTTTAAAAATAAAAATACTATGCAGGGCGGAAGTAATACCCAGACGCCCCGCCCCAGGTCACGGACTCACGGAATAGGCCGGGCGGATACCCATGGGCCAGGTCGAAATTGCCATCCCTAATTAACCCAACTATTATGTGAGTTCTGGCATGAACACCACAAATTATATAAAGTAACTAAAACTTATTGGGTTTATTGAACTTGTTTAACACTTTATTAAGAGTACACATGGAAAAATAAAATGTAGCTAGACTACCTGTTAGTAAAAATATTCCGGCTGTATCCCTCAAAAAAAAAAAAAAAAAATATTCCGGCTGTACAGATGAATATATCAATCAAGCATAGCTCAGAAAAAGCCAATTACAAATGAGCAGCATCAGTAGAGAATTTACACACAAAAATGAACTATTTTTCATGAGTGTCTTGAGCTGTATCGATCTTGATTATAAGTGGCTCGTTGAGATTTACAGCAGTGGCAGCCTTAATAGGTAACTGTGGCGACAAGAAATCGCCATCTACGTCCTCGTTTTCGGCCAACGCTTTTTCTAAAGCAGCCTTCGCTACTCTTGTAACACAAAACATTAACATCACTGCAAGCAAATCCAGTAAATATTTTGTCAGTATGCAGTAATTAAATCTTGCAACACAGAGCAGCATGATTAAATGTCAAAGATCAAGTAAAATATAAAATCAATAACATTATACAGGAAATATCTGCAACAAAATGAAATAATTACAGCAAATGAGTTTTCGGAAGATTATATAAGAGCACAAGGAGGATTAACATCATATTAGTTGCTCTAAGATCTTCTCCATTGTGACAATGTGTTTGCATTATAAAGATCCAATAATACCAACAAAACTTACTAAAAAACCCAAATTGGTAACTATAGGAGTGTGCAAAAATTTCTGTTTTCAAAAGAAGTTAGTTATTGTAGAAGTGAAAAACAATTGAGAATCAGATGTTAGGTAGTGTTTGCAAATAAAATCTGAAAGCTGATTTAAGTTAATAGGGAGTGTTTGGTGAATAAGTTGTAAAAATGCTTTTACATATTTCAAGATGAAACCAGAAGCAGAATTAGAAATCTATCATCCTGCTGCTTTTAGATTATGACTAAATTAAGCTAAAATTACATTTGAGAACACTAAAAACTATTTTTCTTCCAACCAAAAGCTGATAATCACTTTTCTTTTTTCAAGTATTTGCAAACACTCCCTATAAATCTGAAATCAGAACTAAGCAGAAAGCTTATAAAGAGCTTCAGCAACGCTTGGAACTCCAATTCTTACACTTGACATGCCACAAAATTAACAGCACCAAAACTCACTAAAAGGGTTCTTAAAGACTTTCAAACTTCAGATCATTCATGTGATAACCAATATATGTTTTAAGGTAGCACGTGCTATTACAAACAATAAATTAATGAAGGTAAACTGAAAAGCTGGTCCTACTCGCAGTTACTTATTGTAATAAGATAATCAACAAAGGTCAATTGAAACTTACCAGAAACCAGGAGACCCATTAGAATAAACGCCTGCATCAAAGTAAAGGCTTACTATCAGACAGCAGAAAATTGGAATGACATGAAGCTGTTAATTATAAGTATGGCATTCCAAACACTTCAGCCCATCATGTCGTGTAAAATTAATTTTAATTGCATATTTAACCCATCAAAATCTGATATTCAAGTGTAACCTCATTGGGGTGGTTTGAACATGACATGATGAAATTCAGCATATTTTATCCAGCAGGGATTAAAATTTGTAAAGCAATATTTCTCTACAGCTTAAAATCAGATAAAAGACATACAGACATACTAATGCTTCTGACCTTAAAAGCTGTTTTGTCCAGTAACTTTTTGGTTGATCTACTTTTTGGTCAATTATTATCTCTAAATTAATTGGCTGCGTTAAACAGAATGTTATCAATCTAATGTCAAACAGAACAAAAAGCTCTTACCCAACGGGTTTTCGAAAATTCATGCCATCCATGTGTTACATCCGAAAGATCCTTCAAAGTTGTTCCAACATAGACCAAGGCAAAAGTAATTGGCTGTAAAAAGAACATCAATGCACACGTCATAATTGGATATATTAATGTCCCACAAACACAAAGCATACATGTCAATTGTCATGACGATCTGACAAAGAAAACTTAAAAGCTGAAACTGTTTTGAAACCTTCGATGCAACGAGTATGTAATCATTAAAGAAGTATTGAATAAAGCACATACCATCATTCCCAACCATGAAGCTAGCATGTAATGAGCTATAGGTACTGGAGTTACGGATAAGAGGTAGTTCAACATGTTAAAAGGAAGTAAAGGAACAAGCCGGAGCAACAACACAATCTGTTGAGATAGCACAATACAAGTTCATATAAGCACAAGATGGATTTGTAATTTGTATACACCATAATTAAAAAAAAGGTATGGGCTAATTACAAAAAAAACCCGGAGATGTTTCAAAATTACAAAAAAAAAAAAAAATCTCAAGTTTGCTTCTGTTTTAAATTTAAGGGGGTGGTAGTTGTAATATTACTATAACTATCAGCGGGTTTTTGATATGTTTTTTGTTTATGAAGGACAAAAATGTAAGACAGAGTCAACCTCAAGGGTTCTTTTTTTTTTCTTTTTGCAATTTTCAAAATTCTCTGGGTTTTTTTTTTTATAATTAGCCCAAACCTCAGGTTTTTTTGTAATTATCCCTTTATTAAATCAACGAAACGAACACCACAACATAATAATAGGAAGCAAGCCAAGAAATAGCTTAGCAAATCAAGAACAAGACAATGGATTGAGAATACACACAAACCTTAAATCCTGATCTCCGAATTGCAATTGCAACCGCACGGAACTTGGGGTAATCTTTTAACTTGGAAATAACATATGACCTCCCTAACTGTTATAAGTTAAGAAAAAAAAACTTACAATGAATATCTGGTAGAGAAAATGCGCTACCATCCCGTAAAGGTAAAATATCTCAACAATTGAGGTATAGATGCTTCTTATGTTTGAACCTAAAGCTCATAAGACAAATAAATAATGCTATTAGATTAAAGAAACTTACCGTTAAGCCCAAGAAGAAATGCAGCTCCAGCACCTATTGTTGCACCAATAGAATCAGCAACAAAACCCACAGGCAAGCCAAAGAGATAGCCACCACCCAGCTGAAAAAGATAAAAGTATCAAATAGGTTTCAATTAAATCATGAAAGTAAAAGATGACAAATGTCAGTTTATATATGCATCTTTGGAATAGTAACAAAATCGAGCAAATCACTTCATAGATGTTAGTTGGGATAAAACCGGATTAACAATTAAGAGCAAAACAAAGCTATACGGGAGGAAAAATTTACAGGAAATTGAATTATTATCAGTTTGGATTTCATGTCACAGCGAATCCATGAATATCTCATGTAACCTCCAGAGAATAATAATGGGAATCTAGAATGAGTTTAGGATAAGTTATTCTTGAAGCTGAGCACCCCTAGTTATGAGAGTGGTGAGGGTAACTAGTGATGAGGAGACTCTTTTGTTAGCGTATGGTCATTTTTGTGGTTGGTTGGGCTGGAAGGGGTATCATGCCCCTACAAATCGCATTCGCAATTTATTGCGCCATTATCTTCTTTACCCTTCGTTACGCTCAAATGAGTTTAGGTTGATTTGTAATGGTGGTGCCAGCACAACATGATAATACTCGATAAGTAGAAACCCTAGTGGATTAGTTAAAAACATGCAGCATAAAACATTGAACCACTCATAGAATATTCATATAAATGGATATCATTTCTAGCTATGCTCACATATATCCCAAAGTAATTTGCAAAACTCGTGGTTTGAGAATAAGAATTTCAAATTGGAAAAAAAGGGACAAAAGGAATAAAAAATCACTAACAGATATTTTAACCCTTACCGTCAGTATTGAAGCTGGAACTGCCAACACCGTTAAAGGAATGTATGCAACAGCTCTGCAAGGTTCACAATCCATGAGTGACTCAAAATAACATTCAGATTGTTAAAGTGTTTAAACATTAATTAAACAACTTAATTGGTCGTACATTGCATAGAATAACAAGGATTTCACCAACATTAAAAACAAACTTGTCTGTGGAGAAAATTGACAGAGTCATATCATAGAAGCAATGTCCTCCAGGTTTTGATGCCCCTCCTGGTTATGTTTAAGCTACGAATGCATCTTTAAGGGCCATACTTTAAATAAATTTCCACATGCAAATGAGGATCAGGTAGCAAATAAAAATCCCAACTATGAGGTGGTGTTTCATACCTATATGGCATGACTAGTAGAAAAGATAACACTCAAACACAAGAATTTAGATTTTAGACTTAAAGGAAACCTTCTCACCAATCCCGATACTGAATTTCATTCAACTTTTTCTGGTCATATCTGTATATTACGACTATATTTCTAGTTGTCGTAGGTGGTGTATAAATACATGGACAAGGTTACATGTACACACCTGATGCCAAATAAGAATTTAATTTAATTGCAACGAGTAGTTTATTCTTCACGATTGCATTTTAAAAAACTCCGATAACCACAGATAAATCAATGAAATATGAAGATGCTTTTTCAACTTATCCCTTTCAACTTGTTCAAATAAATCTTGTGTAAACTCTGTTCATTTTCTTGTACACCAACTAACATCTGACATCTCAAAATAAGAAATGCCAACAATGTCTTCATCTTTAGGCACAATATAAATTTTTTTACCAACATGCCCCATAAAACCGTACTTACAGCACTAGAGGACCCCAAGGACCAAGATCTTGCTCTATCCATACTAAGAAGTCCTTCAATATCTGGAGATAACAAATGATAGGATTAATCCAACGAATGAATAACAAACTTTGATAACTAATCTAATCCAATGAATAACTAATCTAATCCAATGAATAACAAATTAACCTTTGATTCTGTCATACATTTGAAGCACTGCATGCTTTTTCTAACATATCCCAAAACAATAGAGTTCACAACATTGACCCGAAGAGATAACAGAATCACTAATTTAATCATGCATTAAGCACCACTTGTGATCGTCTAGAAAAAGAGGTTTGCGTTTTTTCCAATTGGTTACCTATTAACTCCTTTTTAGTCTTAACAAAGCTTAAAGGAAGGCCTTTCTTCTTGCAGACATTGAAAAAGTTGAGCCGGCTTATGAAATTGCTAACATAATGACTGAGAATCCATCAGCTTGACAATACTACAATGCCAATGATAAAAATAAAGAAAGAAGCAATAAAAGAAACAAAACATATGTATCCAAAAAATAACAAGAAAACACCCAAACAACACCAATTAGGCAAAGCAACAAAAACTCCCCACATAATAGAACACCAACAGCAGTCCCAAAAATCCACAACACAAGCTACATCTATGAGGATAAATAAATATCAAAAAAGACAACGAAATAAGTCCAAGAAAATCCCTAAACAAGCAAATTTAAGCAAAATAACAGAAACCCAAAACACAAAACTTAACCTTTTCAACAGGGAGAGTGAAGCAAGCAATTGCAATAGCCCCAATCAGCACCAGAAGTAAGAAAATTTTCAATAGAGAAACCCAACTGAATTTGGGAGTCATTATTATCGAATGTGGAGATAAAAATAAGATCTTTTTGCGCCAAGGCCTGCACTCTTCTTCTTCTGGGTCGTCTGGCAAAGCTTGCTTCAATGACAAGCGAGGCCTCAAATTTATTCCCCCTAAATTTGCCAGATTGACTAGGGAAAATAACCCCCCCAGAAAAAGGACAATCTTTCACTCCCTAGAGAAAAACCCTTTTCGGAAATGATGAATGCGTGAGGATTTACCCCATCTGACTGAAAGATCAAAGTGATTTCCACACAATGATCCTCTTCTTTTCTGGTGTTTTTTCTGGGCGTGTTTCGTGTGATGTGAAAAATATTTTTTGCTTATGGGGAACTTTTTCTTGTTTTCTGTTTTCTTTATCTCGCTTTTGCTGATTGTGATCGTTCTGTTTCGCTGCTAAGATACGAATTGGGATTTATCTTGAAAAGTCAAAACTACGCCTTCGTGGTGCTTGCGGCACAATATAAGGTCATTTGGAAAGGCTTTAGACCCATATGAAAGGAGGTAAAAGGCCCAAAACAATCAATATTGGGCGGACAAGCTCAATTCTTGGATAGGCCTCAACTAGAGCTGGAAATGGGACTGGATTGGGCCGGCCCGCGAAAATACATGTCTCAGCTCAGCCATGCGCTTATTTTGTACACAAAAATTATCGGGCAGGGCCAAAAGTCAGGCTGACCCGAACCCGCGGGTACAATCGGATTGGGCCAAATAGACCCAAAAAAAGTTTTAGCCTAGAAAATCATGGTCCAAACCTTAAACCGGTCAGATCAACCGACTAGTCGGAATGCATTTTGCCAACTTTAGCCTCAACTGCCTTTAGAATGTATATGGTTGCTGCCCTTGTCCAATATGTATGCTAAGTGTATAAAGGATGTTAATGTGGTATCACATCACATTCTACTTGGATCCAAATTGGATGTCATTATATTGATTGGATCACTGCATGTGACACAACAAATCGTTAGGAATATCAGCATTTTTCCCGACGTAAACACTCTGATGCACTCAAGCTAGTGGTTGTTCCAACGAAAACACTTCGACTCATCTCGTTAGATTCAAAGAAACAGAAAGTAATCAAAATGCACATGACTATAATGTCGAAAATGATGGATTGATTCCGCATTTACAGGGTTCATAAATTGAGTTATTATTCGGTGTTACGCAGTGTATGAACCAGTAAATCCAATCTGACCCAATAAATATTAATACCTTATTGAGCCAACTGATATACTAATACTATTATTTGACCTCTAATTAATTGCATCATGCCTCGTAATATGTCACGTACATGTGGTGTATATTGATCGGATTAAAATAAAAGATGAAACACCACATCATATCGATTAGTGGAGGTTCTCATTTATGTTGGCCTCTTAATTTTCAGCTAGGCTAAGCGGTGGGTTGTTATTGGCATTAACAAGGTAGGTTGAACAGGACTTGGCATTAACTATACACATCCTTTTAAACAAGGTAGTTGAATTATCATAGTGTCCATAATAATACTTTAAGAGGAGAAAAGTGTACAAGTGGTGGCTTTCTCATTCATCCACTTCTGCTCTTTTTTAGCAACTTTTTGGAACTTCTAGTTTTAGTTCCAAAGACAACTTCCCTTTAAGCCTGGAGAACAAAATCTTCAACAACAAATAAAAATGGCACAAATTGCACAAGAATTCAGATCACAGTAAAGAACAAATAATAAAGAATTTCATACATCTACTGAAACTTTCTACAATGCTTGGCAAGCACACCAGTGCTTTAGTGTGTGATTTACATACCAAGTGAAAATTCAAAAGAATCATACAACAGATAATACAACATGGATAAAATAAAGTATATATTCTCAAAATATTTGCTACCATTTTCTGAATTATGGCTAAAACATCGCCTTTTGTTTCTACCAAAATCTCATCATCCCAATTTCAACGCCGCCCAATGCCGTTGCACCGTGTTAACATATTCTAGCGAATCGCACTTATCTGACACACAAGTCAACGACTTCTGCGCGTAAACCACCTCATGGATGAGACCGACGAACTACTAACGATTAAAATCCGTATTCTATATCGCCCCGTTTTACCTAATACATAGCACGTTAATCAATACATGACAAAGCATAAGGTCGACAAAGTATTGGTGACCGATTTGGCCGTCCCTCCACTTCATCTTCAACGGAGCACGGCCGTAGTGGACCCCATCGTTGCACCGGTTGTCGTAGTGCCACGGATACGTCATGTCGAAATCGTCGATGACTCTATCAAGCACCCCATACTGCCTCAACTTATCCAACACCACACCGTTGAAAGCCTCCATTTTCTGAGGATTAAACGCCAATTTTCTCGCGTAGCCGCCCGGTAAATCACGGTGGTCCTATATATAACTTCCAAGCGGCACAATCCTCTTCCTTTAACTCCTTCAATTACCTCGGCCCAAAATGCCACAAAGCAAAATCCGCTCCGTTGACAAATTGTCTAATATTAGACCAGAAGACACCGTCGTGTAAACCCGAATTCATTATTATAGTGTCCGGACGACATTTTGCGAAAAATAGCCCTTCAACAACGCTGCCGATACTCGCGTTGATTAATGAGTTCAAGCCCGATAATTGCGGTATCGTTAGGATGACCGTTGAAAATGCCGTGAATCGGACCGTTTGGGATGGATTCGACGGATTGGTGATGTTCTTATCGAATATCCTCGGGCAAAGACGAACATCATGCACATCCAAGACGAAATTAAGGATGTTACGGATAGTATCACAATGATTCGAATCGCCCCACCAGAAAATCCAACGATTGTTCAAACAATTCCACGCTTCTTCGGTCGAGAACAATTTGAACGAACAATGCGTCGAGTATATCCATCCATTACTCTCAAGCAAACCTAACGGACCGTCACACCACGGATGCTGACAAGGAAAACTAGGCTCCTGGCATCTATATCTACCGTCATCACTAATCGGACAACTATCGTTCCTAGCGTGACGAGTCCATCGACCGGACCAAACATCCTTAGTGTAATCAAACTTATTGCATTGTCTAATTTCAGGCAACAGGGATGCGGATTTACGGAATTTGATCGGAATTACACGAAGCACTCTATCGAAAGCGAATCGTGTCGGCGAAAATTTCAACCCTTCGTAATGCCTGAACAATAGGATAATAGTCAAATTGTAGTCCCCTGGAAAATCGGGATGAACTTGAAGGGAAAATGTGTATGTGCCATTTCCCATGTCCTTAATTGGAGGTCTAGCTTTCCAATTTTTACCAGAAAGATCGGTTTCGAAATAATCGCCTCCTAAACAATGTGGATTGCCTAAATCATCCAATGCCTGGAAAACAATCTCATGGATATCACCAGTTGATAATTCAATCTTGTTATTATTACCATCTAAATCAGGGACCCTGATATCGACAGTTTTCGAGTCCTTACAGGGCTCACCCCCTGGAGCTAACCATTTAGCAAGAAGATTGGATGAGTAATTTGACCCAAACTCAGCTGAAACCCAAGGATTTTCTGTAGGAGGAGGGGCCTTGGTGGAATTTGATGAAACTTGAGGGGTGGAATTGGAGATATTATTATTATGTGGATGGGTTTGAGTCAGAGTATCAAGATTTACATGGGTTTTGGCCAAATTTTGGTGGGTTAGGTTCAAATCAATCGGCTGAGGCTTTTCCAAATGGGGTGCAAAAGAAAGATTGGTAAAGTTCAAATCTTTTTGGGATTTTAGAAAAACTTCAGAATCATTGAGCTTCAACATAACAAAATTATTCTGAAAAGTGTTCATATTAAACCCATCAACCCCCCAAAAAATCAGGATTCCAAGAAAAGCCCCCACCATTAGAATCTTGAACCACCAATGAACCATGGGATTTGACCTTAATACCCATGCGAAATTTGCAGCCTTCTCCTGCATCTGAGAAGTAGACATTCTATTCTTCCTTCAAGAAACACCACAATTTTACCTAATAATAGCAATAATAAACCAGAGAATGAGAAATTGGAAATAAAAATAAAAATAAAAACCCAGAAAAAAAAAATCCTAAAACCTTGAAATATGTGGTATATATAAATAAATAAAACACATTCCCAGCAAATATAGTATGGTGTAATGTTTTTTCTTGAACAAATAAAACAAATTACCGTTATTGCTTCAATTTGTTGGCAAAATACAAAAAAAATTCAAAGCCTTTGTCAATGCAGCAGAAAGATGTCTCCCTCTCTCTCTCTCTCTCTCTCTCTCTCTCTCTCTCTCTCTCTCTCTCTCTCTCTCTCTCTCTCCCTTCTATTTCTGCTTTCTCTCTCTTCCCCTGTCTCTACAGAAATAATGGACATGTACGTGCTAGCTATTTGATGAGGGAGAAAATAAGAGAGAGGAGTACAAAGATTTAAATAATTGAACAAAAGGAAGGATGTGGGAGAATGATGGGAATTGAAAAGGGTTATACAATGAATGAATGATAGAATAATGGTAGCAAATATTACAAGAGATTGTGAGAGAGAGAGAGAGAGATTTGTACAATGATAAAATAATAATGGTAACAAAAGGCAGAGTGGAAAAGCTGGAAGAAGAATATTTTTATTTCCATAATGTTCTTGAATTGTGCGAAATTACTATGAGGACCTCATAATTATTTTCTCACCGACAGAAATTGGCTTTAGGAATGGGTGAGTCTGTGGGGTTGGTATGGTCAGAATTGTCTTTCCGATACTTGCATTTGCATGGGTTCCAGGCATGGTGATGTGGTCAACAAGAGTTTTTAGAGAGTGATTGTCATTCTCTCTGTTTTTATTTTGATAGAAAATAGTGGGAAAATATTATTTAAAAAAATATAGAGTTTTGAGTTTGAGATGTGATTGATGTAAAATTAAAATGTAATAATATTATTTGATGTAACTATTTTAAGTAAAATAGTTATTGTACATGATTGATAATTGAAAAGGTTAAAAGTAAGAGTCGGTCCAAGGTTTCGAGAGATCTAGAGCGGAAAAAAGAAGGGATCCTTGTGTTTACAGAAAAAAATTAAAATAACAAAATTAATATTACAAATGTAATTTCATTGATTTAACATAAAAAAATAATATATGCAATAACAAAAATATTATACTCCAACTTTAATATTTTGGTCTTATTAAAATAAATTACTTAAAAAGACAGTCAAGTATAATTTATCACAGAGAAAAGACACAAAAAAGAAACTACTAATAAGCTAGCTAAGAAAAATTGATCTTCTTGCGTTTTTAAATTCATCATTTTTTTGGTTTTGCAAAAAGTTTTTTTTTTTTGGCAAATATGAATGACACGATGAGGGCTTAAAGGTGGGCGGCTCTTCCTTAAATTCCTCAATTCTATTTTTTTGGTTTTTTGCGAAAAAAAAAATAAATTAGTTAGATACAAAAAAAAATAGTTTGGCAAAAAAAACTTAGTTAGATAGAAAGTAAAAAAAAAATAGTTAGATAGAAATGCCAAAATAATAACTTAATCTTTGCCTTTTGTCTTGAATTGAACTCAAAGACCTTGAAGTACAAAAATATTGTACAATGGTTGTTCAACTAAGTGATTCTTTTGTAAATTATTTCAACCTTTGTTTTATATATCCAATATATACATGTAATATATATAACAAACAAAAAACTCGAGGGCCTTGCCGGAGGGGGCACTGTGCGGCGTCTCCACCCGCACCACCTCAGGGCCACCCCTCACGATAATAGTTTCTTTAGTAATATGAAAGTATAATGATAAAGAGTTGATTCGATGTTATATTAAAATAATAATTGAATATGATTTGTGATTGGAACGAGAATAATTCATTAGTTTATTTTATAAATTTTTTTACAACTAATACTAGAATTGAGAAAAAAAAATCTCCTGCATAAATTTTTCACAGGCAACCCCTCCATTGATTTTCACTTCAATTTTTTTCCCCAAAACTCTGTTTTAAGAAAAATAAATTGAAAATGTGATTGAATATAAAATAAAAATGTAATAATGACCATTTATACGATGTTTTTTTAGTTACATTATAACATAAATATAATTGGTGATTGAAATTTAAGAATGAATGAATACGTTATTTGTCAAATGAAGTTGTAATGATGACAATTGATTAAATGTTTTTAGTAAAATAATAATTGAGTCATTGATAATTGGAAAAATAAAAGTGAATAAATGATGTACATGTGATGCATCATATCAAGTGATTGTCCACATCCTAGAAATAGGACCGTATAAACTAGATTTAAATTTTTGAGTATAATTATTGGAATTAGATTTAAGATTTTTGAGTATAAATCTTGGGAAGTATAATTCTTGGAATTAGATTTAAGATTTTTGAGTATAAATCTTGGGAGGGGAAGATAATGAGAATCGAATTTCATACCTCTGATTTGGATTTGAGATTCTTAATTACTCGACCATTATCGCATGCCCATTAGATTTAAATTACCTTTTATGTAATTTTCTTTTCTTTTATTTTTGTTTCCATTTCAATTCTATTATGTTTCTTATGTATTGCATGTCTTATGGCTTTTTTTTTGGGAATGCGAAGAGATTAATAAAATGGAAAAGAGAGGTTTCTCTCGTTTCTTATAATCTCTTGGTACATCTAGGAATCAACGAGTTTTTAGATGCATACGACATTTGAAACAATAAATTATGTAAGGTTTTTCATTATGGAAGCTTGTTTCGTAATTTCATGATGGAGTTTTATATCCGCCTAGTATCCGTGAGCGAATTAATAGATTATGGGAGGTTGTTTCATTCTTTTATTCTTTTATGTCCTCATTTTGTCGGCCAAATCTCATCGGACAATTCCGTTTTATCAACATAACAATATAACATACTTACATAAATAAAATAAAAGGAAATTACATAAAGAGATAGGTCATGTATGGTTGTGTTTCCAACCCCTTTTCCACTTTCCAACTATTAGGAAAATGTGTTTATGTTTTTTCAAAAGTTTTTCAAAGTAGAAATAAAATCATTTCAGTTTTTCACTTTTATGGAAAATATTCTTTTGAAAAACACAATCAAATAATTTTTCATTTCAATTACGCAAACCTAGGTGAAAATACACTACAATCACGCAAATTTATGCCAAAAATAAATTTGAAAAGCTATAACCAAACATAATCTCATTTTCAAACAAAAATTCAGACAACAAACCAAACATATTCTCAATTCTCACACGAAAACCAATAAAGTTTGAAAATTCATTTTCCAATACTAAACCTGGATATTGACTTGGAAACACATCCATACATCCCCATAGTCTCCTGTCAGACCGTCTAACGGATCTAGATTCGTTAGATGGGTCTAAATATCCTACCCATCGCCCAACTCTGACCCGGATTCGCCAAAAAGAAAAAGAAAAATCCCAGCGGCTTACGAAGCTAACGATGAGAGTAAGCTGAAGGTTTACGAGGACTTTCTCAGTTGGGCGAACCCTAGGCTGCTGATGATTCCATGTGAGGAGAGTTTAATGAAGACTCCTGTCTTCACTCAAATGGGAACCTTTTCGCAAGAAGAAAGTCGTAATGCCCGTCGGTTATGTCGGTTCTGATTACTGAGGTCTGCTCATATGTTTTTTGTTTCATTTATATTGTTGTTTATTCTTGTAGAACTCCATTTTCTCTTTTGTTTTTGGTTTTCCTTTTCTGCCTCATGGACTTTCTTCTAATATTGTGGCAGGTTTGCAAATTCAGAGACCCATGAAAACTCCCATAAAACGCAGCCATTATTTGACTCATCTGCAGTGAATGGTGGTGCTATTCAGAGCTTGGCATTGGGTGCTTTGGATAATCAATGTTAATTTTTTTAAAAAATAATAATCATGGAGATGATGATTACATTGAAAATTAAGTTGTGCCTTCATGATTTGGGAATTGAGAATGTTCCTAATGAAAGAAAAATATTAATACATTTTATGAGAAAAACTAATACTTTGCGAAGTGAAATACTACTAAAATACTCTCTCAGGAAATTCTAATACTTTTTTAGAAACTATTAATATTTTCCGAGGACAACTAATACATTTACGGAGAAAAATTTAATTATATTCAGGAAACTACTAATATACTCTCCAGGAAACTACTAATACTTTTCAAGGAACTACTAATACTTTTTTGAGGACTCGCTAATACATTTGGGGGTATATTCAAGAGAAATACTAAAATACTCTTCTTGGAACTACTAATACATTTGGAAGAATTGTTAATACTTTTTACAAGCGACGACTAATACTTTTGAAGTAATGTTCATACATTTCGAAAGAAAAATTTAATTATATTCAGAAACTACTAAAATACTCTCTAGGAACTACTAATACTTTTTAGAGGAACTACTAATATTTTTTTTGAGGACCGCTAATACATTTCGGGAGTATATTTAGAAGAAATACTAAAATATTATTTAGGGAACTACTAATACATTTGGGAAGAAGCGCTAATACTTTTAGGACGTCTAATACTTTTCAAAGAAAGATGTTAATATCAAAGTGGTCCCTAAAACTACTAAAACACCACCGCTAATATTATGAAAATGTCAATAGGATCCGGGTCATATCCGTCCAACGGTCGGACCAAGTTAGCGGTCGACAGAGTTTTTGTGTTACATAAAAAGGTAACTTAAGTCTAATTAATACGTTCTTATTTCTAGAAGCGGATAATTTCTTGATATGCTGCATCAACATGCCATTGCAAAGAAGTTTTCCTTAGTGGGAATTTCACAAAATCTTTCATAAGCTAATCTTATTTATATTTTTCGGAAAGACATTGAATTGAAATTACTTCTAATAACTTACTTCTTCCTAAAATCACTTAATTTATGGTGCTTGAAACAGATTTTCAGAGTTTCATTCTCTAATTCAGAAATTTTCTATCTTAAATAAAATTATAAATATACTGTATCAAAATATGAATTCCACCCGTGTTGAATACTTGAAACTCTCATTGAAAGGAAAATGTTGAAAGAATTATGGTTGGATTATCTGAATTGGCAAAATTTAAAAGATCTTACTAGGGTACCAGAAAAATATGATACATAAAATAAACAAAATAAGGAGTTCTGCATGGAGAAATCAAAAGATTTATTGATGTCACCGCCCACTTGTTTTTATGTTAAGAAAGTTATTGTTGTTTTTGTACCACTATAACATGGCCTCCATGTAATACACCTCCACTGCTCCACATCTCGATCTGAAAATTGAATGTCTAATTTTGAGAGTTTAAAAGAAAATCTTAAATTAAAAAATTTGGATCCTTTTCTTTTATCTTTAAAATATATATATAATAATAATCAAGTCACTTATAAATAATATTAGTCCACAAATTTTTCCACCTAAATGACCCTCCTAAAATTAGCAAAAAACACTTTAGGCATTTAACATTAACTTTGTTAAAACTAAAAGTCACGTTTTTTGTTAGAATTCTAGTCAATATTAAATTTAGTAAAATAGAATGTCACTTTTTTTTTATGGAATTCTAATCAATTTATTTTCGATTATATATTAATCACTCATTACAATTATTGGAAAAATTTATTGATTATAGTAAATTGAACAATTATTTATGAAAGTTTGAGTATTTGATTGATTGCAATCGAATTTTTACCTATAATACTAAAAGAAAATTTTGAACTATTGATTAATTACGGCTAATATATTTGTAATAGTATTATCATCATATTCCTAAAAATATAAGATATATACATCTCAATTACAAATCCGGAACTCTTATGAAATAAATACATAATATTGACTACAAGATTCCGAGGGCAAATAAAGGAAATACAAATTTGCTATTAAGGTTACAATATATAGCAAAAAATTATATTAAAATATTCTCTTAATTATACTCATTAATTCACCTATAAATATGGATTCTCAATGCAATCATTTTTACTGCGAAATTTCTCTGCATTTCGAAAACCATCTTGATAAAATTTTCTGTCAATCCTTAATTCTTTTCCACTCACAACGAAATGGTGCCAGAACATACAATAATCGAAATAATGTGAATAGTCTGGAATGTGTATTTTATGGCGCAAAGGTTTGCAATTTATTTATTTTTATATCATTAAAAAATTAAATTAATTGTAGCAAAAATGAGTTTTAAATTTCAAGTTTTCTTATTGCAAGGTGATAGAATCCATGGAGGTATAAGAAATGCCAATGTTTTCCAATCTAAAAGAATGTTGCAGCGATGATAAATCAAAAAACAAACATTTAATAATAATGTTGTGCGAGAAGGAAGTGTTCAAATTTATAATTATTAAATGTATTGTTTTAGCTTGATTTGTCTCAAATTTGTATTGTACAATTTTACATTATTTAACATTGTAATTCTTAAATGCATGTAATTTACATCCAACGTTACAATCCACCCCATGCCTAGCATGGTGAAATACTAAGAACAAATTGTACTAGAAAATACAGATTTTGTAGTTTCAAATCGTTTTATATATATAACATAATATTTTTGAAATAAACATTTCATTCCATAAAAGTAACTAAGTAAGACAGTTTTCGTAGACAAATGTCTTAAAAATTTAATAAAACAACAAAGGATTCGTGGTAATTCCAGAAAAGAAAAAAGAAATGATAAATGATGTTGATGCACGTTATAGATACATGAACAACACCTCCCTCGTAGACAACTCTCAATTGTTTAATTCTTCCTAAAAGAGAAAATGATAGATAGTTTTATATTCAACAAAAAAGTCATGGTATATTACAAGTGCTTCTTCTAATATGGCACATAAATTCATCATATACTTCTAATCTCAGATTTGGATCAATTAATATATTATATACATTGAAAACTATAAAACTATTCCTAATTTTTATTTAGAAGAAAAATAATTTCATTAATTAATTCAAACTAGCAATACATCAGTAGAAGATATAAATAAATCTGTTAAAAACCATAAAAGATGAAACTATGAAAATATTCATATGATATACGTTAATAACAAAAATCGCCTTAAAGCTTACAATTTTGAAAATTCTATATTGCCTAGAATGCACGTGCTTCCAGATCTGCAATCTGTTGAAGACCATAATCTGACTTGTTATCTCTATCCGCTAAATCGAAAACTTGATTGTCTGAATCATCCACACAAGAAAAACATTAATTAAGGATGGCAATAGGACGGGTTCGGGTTTGGACTGCAGCGAACAAACCCCTGTGCGGCGGGGGGGGGTCCGAACCCGACCAAGCGAGGAACGAGTTCAACTTCATGGACCTGCTGGGTCCAGGGCCAGTAACGGGTCCAACTAGACCCACCCCATTGTATATAAATGTGATTTTTTCATTCCCGTACTTGTGAATTTGTTATATTGTTATATAATTTAATCGATGATTAGTTTGTTAAAATACTCCCGGTTTGCTCATGTATATCAGTATTTGAGCAGTATTCTTGAAAATTAATGTTTTCTGTTGTTTGTATATAAAATGGTGCATTTTACTTATAAGGGCTTAATTGTTAGTTAGTTTTTTCTCTTCTATCATCTATTCACTTTGATTGCTTGTACTCAAAATGATTGCTTTATGTTTGAAATTTAAATGCTTGCAGCACTATCATATTCAGAAGGCTTCGAGACCATTTATATGATCTCTACTGTACAGTTATCAACATGGTAATAAGCCTATTTCTTGCAGAAAACTTAGGTAGGGTTCCCGGGTCTAGATGGGGGCGGGGCAGGTTTCGGACCATTTTTTCTTGGCGGGCGGGTTTTGGGTTTGACCAAATATGTCCCAAACTCGTCCCGTTGACATCCTTAAATATCACCGCAACAAAAACGGTGATAAATTAAATGTCGCACCAAACGGCGAAATCAGAAACAAGAAAAAACAAATAAACAACTCAAATCTATATGAAAACCACTTATTTAGAAAATAAATTGATAAGAAAAACATAGATGGGGTAATTTCGGACCAAAATAGCTAAAAAGTTAACCCATAACGATGAAGAACAAAAAGAGAAGCAAAAGAAATAGAGATTTTGAAATCAAATTATGCTAAGTTTTAGAGTTTTTTTTTTTTTTTTTTTTTTTTAAAGCAAAATAACACCCCGGGGGGTGGGGGATTGAGGCGTGATCCCCTACCTGTATATCAAATAAACAAAATGTCATACAATGTCATGCCCGTCAAGGCGGGAGAAAATCAAAGAACAAATAACCTATCACTAAGATATCTAGAAAGACTATCATAATGAGAATCTAAAAATACAATGAGACCCAATGATCTATGAAAATCTGAAGCTCGGGTATCCCAACTGGTCCATCCGAATGAGCGCTAGGAAGTGGTGAGAGGCCGTGCCCTCATCAACAAAGTGATCGCCAAGGCGCACTCCCAACTCCGCTAGGTGATCTCTTTGGTCGATTTCCCTCTCTGTGTATGTGGGAAATCGAGTCAAGGTCCTCAAAGATGTTCGAATGCGAATCGGGGTATCTTGAACTGCAAGAGCGAGGCCACGGAAGTGATCGTGGTGACCACCGCCGCTGCGTCCAACTCGATCCAAATCTGAAGTGAGAACCGTCGGGCATGCCGCAATCCCATCTCAAGCGCTAGTAGCTCGGCATGAAAGCTAGACACCGCCTGGAAGGAACTGTGAAACGCCAACATAAGTCCGCCCAAATGATCCCGTATCAAACCCCTCCGCCAAAGAATCAATGTGCCAGGATCAAACGAACCATCCGTGTTCGACTTGATGACCGAGGGGGCCGAGGAGCTCGCCAAATCACCATCCCGCTGCGTGGAACTGTGGTGGAGCACTCCCGCAAAAAGCCAACGGTAGGGAAACATCCGGACCAATCGATGGGCTCGACGCCGACGAAACAAGGATCCGAGGAGATACCGCTCCACCGCCAAATAATGTGAGATGCCAAGAAAGGAATTTGTCGATGCTTGACACTATTCCTTTCCGTCCGGACAAACCATAAAATCAAGCGGGGAACCAAGAAACTCAAGTGCCTCGTGTGTGATCCGTGTGTGCGGTTCCTCCGGAATGAAAGGAACAATATCATATCGGTGGTGTGTGGAAGTGTAGTGTCAAACCAAGGAAGAAAGTGATTCCACACGGATGAATAAAGTATCATTCATCAAAAAGATGTGAGGGATAGATTCGACTGAGGAGAAGAGTGTGGATTATTCAAGCAACACCAAAGAACGTGAGGCAAGGAAGTGCCACGTGCACGAAGCTTGATATCCACGGGAAGACGATTACGAAGGAGGCGCCAAAGGAATATGGAGATAGTAGGGATAAGAGCATCGTTCCAAATGGCACCGTGCGAGGAAGGTTCTCGAGCATTTCTACCCGGAGTGAATCCCAAGCGGAAGACATAGAGAACCCACCGTGAGAGGTAAGCATCCACCTCATGATATCCTCGGACCCAGCAGAATCGGAACCCGGATATATCCTCAATGAGACTCTCGGGAAGCCCACATCCGGAGACCAAAAACTGGTGCGATCTATCGCGATCCCACTCACCATCGCGAATAAACCAATCAATCTGTGTCATGTGCCCCAAAGGTCGATCCAAACAATGATCCGTAAGCGGCTGTGTCCAAGCCAAATATCATCCCAGAAGTGACCCGGCTACCACCGCAATAGACCAAAAATCCGCTCCTGGGCCCGAATACCGATCCGCCTCAAGCGCCTCCACCGATGACTATGATTATGTGTTACTGAGAGGCTCTGGAGGAGAGCCCATTATCAGAATGATTTGCCGATCAAGAATTGAGCCCACAACGAATGGCCCTCGCGTAATCTCCACCACAACTTGTAAATCAAGGCGAAAAGCAATATCGGAAAGTCGGCGCAACCCCCCAAACCGCCTCGAGAAATAGGGTGGCGGATAATATCCCAAATCGATCCAATGAGTCTTCTTACATCCCGCATAGGATCCCCAAAAGAATCTAGCCATGATCTGCTCCAATCGCCGCAGAATCTGTCTTTGCGGTACATGACTGAAGAATATGCAACGGGGTGGCCATTAGCGTGCTCGAATAAGAGCGAGCCTACCACCAAAGGAGAGATGCCGATCGACCACCCGCAACTCTATCCAACATCCTCGAATCACCTGGGAGGAAGAGCTCTTTCGTCATTCGCCCGAACAAAGGGACACCCAAATAAGTCATCGGCAAGTCATCGCGAACAAAGCCGGTCGGCTCGTGCACCATGTGCTCCCACCCGCCAATGTAACGTGGGGCCAAGAAGAAACTACTCTTTACGTATAATGACCAGCGCCCGAAGTAAGCGAGAATAGTGCTCCAAAAAGTGTCTCAACGTGACCAAACCATCCTCAGGCGCCTCGTGAAGATAACCACATCATCAAAGATAGGCCGGATGCGTCAGGAAAACCTCGTCGCGTCCGATAAATCATATCTCGGTGTCGGCTAATAGTGGAGTCAATCCTCGGGATAAATACTCGCCGCGAACAAACAGAGCAGGAGATAAAGGATCCCCGCGCGATCCCCGAGTCGAAGGAAAATATCCGAGAAGGGATACCATTAACCAGGACAGAGAAGCCCGCGTGCTCAATACGGTGCCAACCATATCAATCCACCGAAGGGGAAGCCCATGTGAATCATAGTAGGCGTATGCAGGAAATCCCACCGCACTGTCATAAGCTTTAGCCATATCCACTTCATCACCACATTAGGAGTATCGTGGCTAAGCCGATATCATGGATAAGCTCTGCGCGAGCAATATGTTATCCGAGATGACACGACCGGGTGTGAAACCACTCGATTTGGCGACACAATCAAAGCAGAATCGAGACCAACCGTGCGTTCATAATCTTCGAGATAATCTTATTCGTCACGTTGCCAAAGGCTAATCGGCGAAACTCGTCCACTTCCGAGGGTGGGGAACCTTCGGAATGAGAACTAAAGATGTAGCCGTGAACGCGGCATGAGATTACCCGAGAAAAAGTCAACCACCGCATCTCGACATCCGATCCGACGAGATCCCAACGATCTTTGAAAGAACAACGATGAGAAACCATCGGCCCAAACACTAGGCGGATCAATCCCAAACACCGCATCGCGAACCTCTTAGCCGTCGGCATAGACAAAGTCCGTCAAGATCAACGGAATCAGGAAGCCGTGGAAAGAACTCATCAACAGGGGGAGTCAGATACTCCAAGTCAGAAGTCAATAAGGACTGAAAGAATTGAGCAGCCGACTTCCGAATCTCGAAATCTGCGTGAGCGTCACCCCATCATCGTCAATCGAGTGGATCTAGCTAGCGACACCGCTTCGCTTAACAAATCGTGGAAAAACTTAGTGTTGCGCTCCCCTCGATCGCCCACTTAATCGCAGTTTTCTCGGCGCCAAAAATCCTCCTCCATTTTTAAACGAAGCTCATACTCGGCCCACACAACGATGTAACTCGGCTCGATGAGTCGGAGACGGATCACTATCATAAACGGCACTGAGCCATCGAAACCGCCTCATCGGCCCAATCTAATCCGATCAAAAACATTACCAAACGTCTGGTGATTCCAAATCTTGAACCGCGCTTGACCTATTCAACTTGTCTTTGCAAGCTTCTCATTCCAAAACAGCCAGTGGAATGCCCCCATGCTTCCTTGACAACCTGCAAAAAAGTATGGTGACGTATCCACATATGCTGAAATCGGAAAGAAGAGCGAGGCACATGCGGTACAAACTGACAAGATATGAGTAAAGGAGCATGATCAGAGCGAACACGAGATAAATGCGTAACAACAGAAGAAGTAAACATATCAGCCCAGTGTTCATTGTACAAAGCCCTATCAAGTCTCTCCTGAAGCCCACCTCTAGCCCACGTAAAGATAGACCCCTCACACCCCGCATCAAATAGCTCACAATCCGCAATCATATAGGCAAAATCTAGCATCTCATTAGACCTATCAGAAGAGCCACCAATCCTCTCGTGATCATGCAAAAAAGTGTTAAAGTCACCACTAACAAGCCAGGGTAACCCCTCCATACTAATCGCAATCTCACGCAAGGTATCCCACAAAACATATCTGGCTACTCTATCACATTTAGCATACACAAAAGTCAAATAAATAGGCTGAGGCAACAAAGAAGATGTCAACCTACAGTGCAACAGTTGTGTATGATCAACAAGAATGTCAAAATGCAAGTGAGCAGCAGACATAATCCAAATATGATTAGAACAATTACTCAACCCATTATCAAAACCAAATCTACGACAATAGAAACTAAACTCCGGCAAAGTCATAGGTTCTAAAAGCGCAACAAAAGGCAATTTATGGCGAGAAATTAAAGCATGCAAATGACGTTGACTACCCGGATTAGCAATACCCCTCACATTCCACGTTAAGAATTTAATCGACATAATTAACAAGTAGAATGAGAAGAGGATTTAGAAACACCTGATCGATTCTGAGGTTGTGGCCCTCCTCCTTTAGTGAGAAATGTATGAACAACTTTGCTCGACTTAGTGCTCTTTTTGGAGGACTTTGGAATTTTATCAACCCCGAGTTTTTCTTTTTTCATTTGTTTAGACAATGTTGTGTCATTTTTCCCAACTTTCGAATTAATGGTATTATCGTCAGCCTCGGAGTGGTCTGGAACCAAAGAGTAGGACTCAGCGGACTGGGCTTGGCCCACTTTTGAATTCATAGTTCACATCACAATGGTATAGAATTTTGCACCAAGAAAACTTTATAAACTTTGCCAATGTAAAACTATTCCTAATATTGATCTATTTATAAATACTATTCCTTATATAATATCTCTTGTAAGTTCTATAAATAAACAACTTTAGGAATGACTTTTGTAATTAATCCACATATTGAAGTTTTTTTGACTCGGATATATCAAGTACAACTAACAAAATTGAACTTTAAATTCTTAATATCGACTACGTGGAGGAAACGTGTTTCTTTTTCTTATTCTCTTCATTGTTATTAAATACTTTGTTAATACCTCTTCTTATTTAACTCATAAAACTATAATTACTAAGAAGCATTTTTTCCGAGTACAAATACGAGGAGAGGTGATGGATATCGAATCTCGGACATCCCGGTCTTGACTTAAGAGTCTTTAACCACTGAAATCATTATCTCGATTCTCATTTAGAAGTGTTGGTGTTGAATTTTATATTTCAACCCCATTTCTTTTTGAAGGAATGGCAATTTCAACCCGACCCGTGGGTACTCGTTCTGTGACCCGAGGCGGAGCGGGGCTGGGTATCATCACTTCCGCCCCGCCCCCCCGCCCCACCTTGAATTTTTTTTTTTTTTTTAAATTTATTTTAATATATATATATATTGTATATATATTATAATATTTTTTTTATGTATTTGTATATTATATCTAACATTTATAAATTATAATAATAACTTTTATAAATAATATTTTAAAAATATATTATAATTATATATATTTTTCTTTTTGGTAATTAATTTAATTTAAAATGCGGTAGAACGGGCCCCCCGCCCGCCCCGTACTAGACATGAGGCGGGTCTGGGTCTTCACCAACCCGCCCCATTACCATCCCTAGGTGAAGATTGAACTCAGATGAAAACGTGAAAAATTGTACATTAAACCATTTGCACTGCACTAAAACTAGGGATGACAATTTCAATCCGACCCGTAAATACTCAACCTGTTTGGGTCGCCCCGCCCCGTGACCTGGGGCGGGTCTGGATATCACTTCCGCCCATCCCGCTTAGTATTTTTATTTTTAAAATATATTTTAATATATATATATATATATTGCATATATAATATATATTATAATATAATATTGATCTATTCTTATATTATATCTAATATTACATAAATTTCTAATAATAAATGTTGTAAAGAATATTTTATAAATATATATATTTTTATTTTCTTTTTTTTATTTTATTTAATTTAAAATGGGGCAGAACGGGTCGACCCGCCCCACGGCCCGTGGTGGTCGACTCACTCCGCCTCGTTCTAGACATGGGCTGGGCCTGGATCCTACTGATCCGCCTTATTGTCATTCCTAGTTTTTTGCCATTATGGACACCCTAATTCCACTAACAACTTATTAATTCCACTAACCCATAACTCATATTCTAACCCATAACACATATTTTATTTTTTTATCTTTTATAACTACTAACCCATGTTTTAAACCACTAATCATTGTTGTTTTAGTACTACTGTCTTGATGTGTTTTACAGTTGGATTGATAGCTTCTAAAACTATTTAAACGGTCTAAAGGCTAGAAAAACATAGGCCAATTTGCTGAGAGTAAGTGAGAAGAACATTCAATCCATTTCAGCTGTCATATAAATTTTGCTGGAAGTTGTTGAGCGTGGCCATAAGTGTTACGTCACACTTGGCATCACTTTCCTTAGAACTTATTTTTCTTGTGATTCTTGAAATGCCTTTTTTATAGTGGAGAACTATATAGATTAAATATGAGGAATCTCTTATTTATAGGAAATGTAATTTACGGAGTAAGATCAAAATATGAGCTTTTGTCTTGTTTTATTTTGCATTTTGTACATATTTCATTTAGTAAATTTTGGCCTAAGGCAACCGCACAAGAATATATTTTTATATATACTAGTGCCAAAAATTAAAATATTGTGTTCATTTTCATCTTGCTATATTCAGTTTTCCATCATATTACAGTGCATTGTGTTTTTGTCATAAAATCTTCCGTAATTTATCTTAAGTGTTGGTAACACTCTGCGCAATACTCACCAATCCATAATTAACCCTCTTAAATTTTTTTCAAGAAACAATTTAAATATTGAATTGGGCGGCTATGAATGCAGAAAACATAAAACATGGATAGGACACAGATCATGTGCAGGAGAAACAGTGCACGTGCCAACTGCTTCTGTATTGATGAAAAATCTTTTGGCTGTATGGTTGGAGCAAGAATTAAATAGGGTTTCATATTCCAATGTGTGGCCAATAATAAAAAATAATTTTTTCTCTTTTTGCCTTATAATAATATTTGTGGATGTATATTTGTACACCAAAATTCTTTCTTCTCGTTCTTTTGTTTAACCGTGAAATTTGTGCACCAAAATTCTTTCTTCTCGTTTTTTCGTTTAACCCTGAAAAACGAACCAAACTATTATATATTCAAATCGAGATCTCGAGGTTGATCATTAAAAATTTTTTTGAGCTCAACTCGTTAATATAATAAATCAAACTAGATCGAACTCTTATTTTGACTATATGTGAAGCTTGACTAGAGTTTGATTCGATTTGTGAAAAATAATGAAATATTTATGGAAATATTAAGCTACTCGAGTTCGATTTGCCTTTACCGCCTAAACCTCGTGTGAAATCGCCCGATTGATAATCAAACTAAATTCAAATACAATTTTTGAAATTTGATAAAAGTTGAGCTTCAACAATATCATGTTCAACTGTAATTAAATCCTTTTACAACAATTTTCACAATTCAAGATAACTAGAGCCACTTAGACTAGTGTTCCCAAAACCACACGGATTGAGATTTCATATTTCACTTCCGTGTTTCACTCCATATCCAATTACATCGGATGAAGAATATATATACAAGATGCTATCATAATTATAAACACGTCTTTCATCTAATATATGGAATGAGACGTGGAATAGGAAAATGAAACATGAAATCTCATCTCAAAGCGGATTGAGATTTCAGGTTCCATTTCCCTATTCCACATATTCATTGCATCGGATGATGAATATACTAATTAATTAAACAAAATATTGTCTTTTGCAAGGAAAAAAATCAAAATATTAAAATGATGGCTATATATTCACCTGGACTAGATATGTAAATCTGATCTTTCAATCATCTCTAGTTGTCACATATCCTAAAACCACAGAATGATGTCTACGTTCAGACACATATATAAAACCGAACAAAGCACAATGACATGATCCAAATATTCTCTGCTAAGAGGCCAGAAATCCAGTTTTAAAAATTTAAGAAGAAAAACACTAAACCCCCCAAATTATGCGATTTTTTGCACTTTACCATATAAACTATTTTCTTTTACACTTTACCATACAAACTATACAAGTTTTGCACTTTACCCTATATCGGTCATCGCCGGTGGAATATTCTCCAAATATTTCGGCACGTGCCCTCCACGTGAGGGCAAAACCGTCTTTGCCTAAAATTCAAAGTGAAGTAGTTACACTTTACTATCTGAACTTTGTTAAGATTTCCACTTTGCCGTCTGAACTTCGCAATTTTCACTTTACCAGATCAATTAAAAAAACTTAAAATAATTATGTGTATATATATATATTTATTTATCTTATTTGATATATAAAAATTACAAAAATAAGTTTAAACCATATTGCGAGCGAATTGAAATAGAAAATTTAGCATATACCAAATTACTTTCATATTATGTATATTATCATACATATTACTTATTTTTGCATATTAATTTATTTTTTGCATACTAAAATTAAAAAATACTAAATAGATATTATAATTATGATTACAATATTTATTTTGTTTCTTTTTTTTATTTGGCAAAATTTTGATTTACCGGAGTACCAAACGAAATACCGAAAAAAATATGATAAAAGTTTGAGTCGAACTGCTTATTTTGGTACAATATTCAGCATACGATGCGTACAGAATTTTCTGTTCAATTATGGTTTTTGTTCTTTTACCAAATACATATTGAGTTTAACCTCTACTTGTAAGAGTACGAGAGCAATGTAGTGTGGTAATCGACCAAAGATTTCTCATATTTGAATTTATGGAAAACAAAAATAATTATAATCAAGTTTTGAATATTCAATTATGAATTGAACTAATAATTAAAAATACATATCTAAAGCAACATCACATTAGAAAATTGGGATGAAATCAATATATAAAATGTTTAAACCTTATAATAATTCAAAGTTATCTAAACCACAAAAAATAAATTGATATGAGTGATATTTGTACCCACCTTAATCATAAACCTAAATCCTAAAATAGTATCATTGATAGATTTTTTCTTTTACGAATGAAAATTAAAAATAAAATATAAATATATGTATGTACACATAATTTTTTTAATTTTCATAAATTGATATGGCAAAGTGAAAAATTGCGCAAAGTTCAGATGACAAAGTGAAATTCTTAACAAAGTTCAGATGGTAAAGTGTAACTATTTCTATTTGAATTTTAGGCAAAGCGGTTTTGCCCTCACGTGGAAGCACGCGTCTGTAATATTCGGAGAATATTCCACGTATGACGATTATTTATAGGAAAGTGCAAAATTTGTATAGTTTGTATAGTAAAGTATAAAAAAAATTAGCTTATATGATAAAGTGCAAAAAAACGCATAATTTGGGGGTTTAATGTTTTTTCCTCAAAACTTAATTTGAAGTTATTTAGTTCCTAAAATTAGCTCGATCAGATGATTAAGCACGTTGACTGCACATGCATTTATATTCGTCCGTACATCCCAACATGAAAAATAATTAACGGAGCAATGCAATGGATGTTCCATGCTCCATGTGAGAGGCATTCAAATGGCAACTCCGCAACAACTTTATAATTGAAATAATTCAAATGTTTGAAAGAAAATATATCTCAAGTCTAAAAGGACTTGATCACTCCCAAGTTTTGGCACATTAATAAAAATAGGGATAATTACGAAAAGCCCCCTAAAGTTTGGACTAATTATAAAAGACCAAGAGATTTTTGAAAATTACAAAAAAAAACCTTGAGGTTTGGTATTGTCTTAAATTTAAGTGCGTAACTGTACGATTTTAGTAAATGTAATGTTTTTTGCATATGAAGTGAGAAAATATAAGATGGATCAAACCTAAAGGGTTTTTTTTAATTTCTAATTTTTTTTGGTAGTTAGCCCGAACCTGAGGGTTTTTTCTATAATTATCTTAAAAAATATTTTAAAATGTGTCTTTCAGGTTTAGCCTAATTATAAATGATCCACTTATCTTTTTGAATTACAAATACATCCCTAATAATATTATAAACATCCCATCAATTAGAGTTGTCATGCCAAGTGATAAATTGGGCGGAACCGGGCTGAAACACCATTTTGTTGTACCTTAGCCCAATCCATTAGCAATATTTACACATGATTTCCATTGGGGCATTCGGGCTTGTTAGACTTTTGAGTCGTTCAAGCCTTGCCAAGTAGGTTGCCTATATCCGGAATGGATGGGCCAGACCAATTTTGCGGGCTCTACCTTCCCTCAATAGTAACAAAATCAATTGGGATTTGTAATTTTGAAAGATTGTTGGGTATTTTTGTAAATAAACTGAACTTCAAGATTACTTTTTGTAAGTAATCCATAATTGAATTACTAATCAACAAAAATAAATAGTGCAAGGCACCACATGCATTAGGTCCAAGCTCCTCCCATCATTTGGGTCCATCTGTTTTTATGATTACCAATTACCATGATGGCTTGGACAGTTTGGTCAACTCTGTTAAATAGAGGATGACTTTCATATTCAATTTTTCGACATTTTCTGCTTCACCCATTTCCCTCCACGATCTGTAAATATTCACATGGAAGAGAGATTAGTCAAAATTTTAGAAATATATTCTGCTTAGGATGAGCAATCATTAGAATCATAACAAAAACAGGACATGAGGATTAAAAAAAAAAAAAAAAGAAAAATAAGCCTCTAGGCGATTTACTGATTTTTCAAGCACAAGTTATCCTTCCTATATAGTAAAGATAAAATTTTGCCATACAACCAAAATATGAAATCTAGGAATATATGACAAATTTTGATTATAATGTGTTACAGCGGGAAGCCTTCAACAACGAACGCATAATCAGCACCTTAACTTAAAGCACTTTCTGTGGACAATTGACGGACCGGACTCATCGTATTCGCCCTTAGAAATGCACATCTGTCGGAAGGTGCTTAGGGACGCAAGCATAGATCCTCCAATCCAGACACTGTATTGTCTCTCTGGCGGCGCAACGACCTTTATCTTCGTCCCGCTAGGAGCCAAGGCGGCGATCTCCTTGCTCATACGATCAGCAAAGCCGCCAAGCATGGTCGAACCACCACTGAGGACAATGTTACCGTACAGATCCTTCCTGATATCGACATCGCACTTGATGATGGAGTTGTAGGTCATCTCATGAATTCCAGCAGATTGCATCCCAACCAAAGAAGGTCGAAACAGGATTTCCGGACAACGGAATCTCTCGGTCCCAATCGTGATGATTTGTCCATCAGGTAACTCGTAGTTCTTGTCAACAGTTGATGAGCTGATCTTCGAAGTCTCGAGCTCGTGGTCATAGTCAAGAGCCACATAACCAAGCTTCTCCTTCATGTCAACGGCAGTTTCCACGGTCGCGGAGAACGTGTAACCTCTCTCAGCGACAATCCTCATGAGATGCTCAGTGACGCCACGCCCACCAAGGTCCAGACGAAGGACGGCATGTTGTAGCGAGCATCCTCGTAAACCGGAACAACATGACTCACATCATAACCACAATCCAGCACAATACCCGTGGTACGGCCACTAGCATAGAGAGACAGGACGGCCGGAATAGCAACACACATTGCGGGGACATCGAATGTCTCAAACATGATTTGAGTTATTTTCTCTTTGTTGGCCTTGGGATTGAGAGGTGCCTCGGTAAGAAGCACGGGATGCTCCCCGGGAGCGACACGGAGTTCGTTGTAAAAAATATGATGCCATATCTTCTCCATGTCATCCCAGTTGCTAACTATTCCGCGTTCCATCGGATATTTCACGGACAAGATAGCTCTTTTAGACTGAGCTTCATCACCCACGTAGGCATCCTTCAGTCCCATCTCAAGCCCGGCAAGGGTGTGTCGTGGCCGACCAACAATACTTGAGAAAACTGCCCTGGGAGCATCATCACCGGCAAATCCAACCTTCACCATTCCAGTTCCATTGTCACACACGACGGGCCGAATATCGTCAACATCCGCCATTTTTCAATTAACTGAAAAAACACCAATATAATCAGTATAGGACATTTGATAACACATACTATGATGCATTCATTGGGAAATATTATCAGAGGCTAAAATCAACCAATGCATCTAATCAGGAGGCTGGTTTATTTGATTGATAATTTGAAACTTATTTCCTATGGGATGTTGATTTATTTTAATTGCTTAGCTGATTTTACTCTTTTTCCTTTTTAGCAATAAAGGGCAGAATGCTTGTAACCTCTACCTATATAATAAAGAGGATTGATTTCACCGATCAAAAAAAAGAGGATTGATTTCTCTGATTAATAAAATAAGTGTGCAGCTTGGGCCGATCAGTCGAATCGGACCAATTTTGCCAGCTATAAGATTTGGGAACGGGAATTGTTTATTTTATACTAATCTCGTCCCCGTCCATTATCGTTCCTAGAGCAGATGCAGCGGCAGCAGCCAGCACCAAATTAATTATTTGGAAGAGTGGGCTGGCCATCTAAGAATTTGGGTTGTTTACAAATGAACAATTTGGGCTGGATTTTATGGGTCTGGAATTCCTTTGAAACTCAAATCAATAATATTCTTAAACCCATATTCCCATTTTACTGGGCCCATGACTTTGTCCTCTAATTCAATCAAGGTGCTGGTAATTATGATTAATTGTGAAATTTAACATTTTTACATCTTTTTGTTGCCTTAAAATTATATAATTAGTTAATAAAAGTTCTACTAATATGCATTACTCCAATCATGCTAACTACTCCCTCCGTCCCAAAAAAAGATAGAGCACGTTTTCTTTTTAGCCCGCCCTAATTTATGACATGTTTCCTTATTGAGAGTATTAATTATACAACAATATACTCCTCCGTCCCAATCATATAGTCCAATTGGACTTTTCAAATAGATTAAGAAAAAGTATTGGAAATTACAAATGTGTAAAAAAATTACTTGATTTGCCCTCATTTAATGAATATTGTAAATTACAAAGTGCATATTAAATGGGGTTATAATAGTAAAAGAATGAAAAAGTACTATTAAATAAGGAAAGTGGACTATATATTTGGGACATTCCAAAAAAGGAATCTTGGACTATATAATTGGGACGGAGGGAGTACTAAATTATCCCTATTTAATTCACTTTGAATGATATACCATCATTTAATGCAAGGGCAAAATAAGAAAAATATGGAAAAATTTATAATCCCAATTACATTTATTATGTTTTCTTAATCTGTGTGAATGGCAAAATTGTTTTTTGGTCAGTTAAGTTGGCTCAATTTAGCATTTTGTCTTTGTGGCATTTGGCAACCACTAACTTTTTTAAACTTGCACATTTAGTCCAATTTCAAAATTTCAGGGATATCTTATTCCTAAAATATTGAGTTGGCAGAAATAGTGCTGAGTTGGACTAAATTGCACCTTGTTTGGACTATTGTTGCCTTAAATTAGTATTTTACCATTTTTTCTCTTTAAAATGGTCATCCGTGTAGATAAAAAAATTGAGAGATCTTGCAACCATGTCAAGAATAAATAAATAAAAATTACTCATATAGTTATAAGTAAAAAAAAATTAAAATTAAATTATATATTTTAAATTTGAGCATACATAACATTTAAAGTTATTCTATTCATTATTGAGAAAAAAGTCATGCACAATTTATTATACATTGCATTAATAAAATTATAAAATTACATTTAGTATACCATTTAGAAGTATGATTTATATCTTAAATAATCTAATCAAACTTCGTGATATTTTCTTATTAAGAATAAAAACCAAAAAGCAAAATTTAGTAATAAATACGAATTTTATTGAAAAGCATAGCTTATTTGATAAAGTTAAAGACTTGAAGATCATGGAGATGTAAATTTGAAAAAAATATTAACTATGGGTAATAAAAGTAGATATATAATATTATAATTATATTTATTTTTTATCAAACAAAAATGGCGGCTTCGGACTAGCCGAGCTTAACCTTCAAACCCGATTAACCTTCAAGCTAGCCGTAATGGGCTTTGGATTAAACGGTGGGGCCAAAAAGTGCCTGGATTTAAATGGACCAAAATAATTGGCTTAATCCTCTTTTTTTTTTCGGTTTAAGGTCCGTATCGGGTCCTGCATCGTTTAACATCTCTATTTTTTCGATAATAAAATTTATTTTCTAAAATAGAAAACAATTCTCCAAAACTGACCACTTATTTATTTGTTTTTCCCAAACCATCTAAGATTTTAACTTTGTTGTTTGAAGGGAAAAAAAATAACTTTATATCAAATGAGAATTATAAAATCGAATGTAGTCAAATCATATAACTAAAAAAAATGATGAACATCTGAAAAGATAGCATGCTTAAATGAGTGCACCTCAGCTGAAGTGGGGTCATTTTTGGAATCAAAATTCATAATTATAGGTGGACCCAAACTACCAAACGACCCTTCAATTAACTAACAAATCACCTACAAATGACTCTTAGCAAATAAATTAAAAACATATGTACGGTAAGTCGGTAACCGGAAAAAAAATTATATATTCACATTATCTATTCTTACCTATGGGGGCTTGTTTGTTTAAAGGAGCATTTTTGTATAAATATTTCAAACTAACTAATGACATTGACTTGCTCATGATTGCTTATTAAGTTGATATTAAATCAAGAGATGTTGATGGAATGATTCTCAAAGAAAAAAGTTATACAACTTAGGATCAAAAGTCCAATTGAGGTGACTAGTCTTTTTCCTTTTTCTCTTCTTTGTTCTTATGGAAAAAATAATATATCTCTTACAGAATCTTTGTAATCTTGAATCTCATTTAGTGGTATGTTTATTTAGTAACTGGGGGTATTTGATAGAAGCTATAGAGAGTGTTTTGGAGGAAGATGAGTTTGATGTGACATTGAAAAATGTGTACATTACTAGAAAAATACATTATTAGGATTGATGATTAGGAGAAGTGGGTGATTGATCAGCGAAGTTAACCAAACATATTATAATTAGATGTAAATCAACTTACCCATTTGATAGCTTAAATATATAACAGTGCTGTAAAAATCAGCCTAGGCGCCCCTAGGCCGATCCGATTTTCCCAAAATTGGCAAAAAAATCGGTCTGGGCAAAAATCGGCCTAGGCACCCGTCTAGGCGACCAAAAATTGGGAAAAAATTGGCCTAGGCGGTCTAGTCGGAAAAAATCGGCCAAAAATCAGAAAAAATCGGCCAAAATTCAAAAAGAAATGGAAAGAAAAACTTAGTGTTTTTAGGCGCCCGTCTAGGCGGTCTAGGTGCCCGACTAGCGCCTAGCAATTTCTGCAACCTTGGTATATAGATAAGCTGGTTATTCAATATATATGATTCCAGAATTAGGTACATAAAATGAGAAATGTCACATTTTCGAATTTCAATGTCACTTACGATAGAGGTTATAAATTCATATCTCAATGATATCTATGGAAAATGTTCCACTCGATATTAGTTTAACAAAAAAACTCATCACGCCACAAGAATTGTTAGAGTCATTAAAATATTAAATGAAGTATCTATCTAATTATTAGTTTAAACTTTTGGATGAGGTGATTATTCAATACTCATGAACTATATTATACTGATTTAAGTATTATGCATACATTGATTAATTTTCCACACCATATATATATGATGCGTATATGTATAGTAGTCGATTATATATCGGGTGTAAATTACGAATGAGCCTTTGAAAATTTTATTAGACTTCGTGAAATATTTAATACGAGACAGACAATGATCGTTCAATGACATGGACTGGACCTCATATACTTTTTTTTTGTTCATAAAATCGAGTAATAAATGAAATGAAACTAGTACATGTGACTTTTGTGAAGATAATAATATAGTGGTTGACACCTTTTTATATCTAATTAATATCGATTGTGCTAAAGTGGTTCTTCCATTTAGATTTGTTCCCAAAGTGATTTTCTAATTTCCCGTAATAAAAATTAGTCACTCGTCCTTGTACGTATCACGCATGTAAGAATTTGTTTAATGTTTGTTTTAGTTTGAGATTTGTTTCTTTTTTATATATGAATGACACAAATCTATTTAGTAGATGGTACATGGTCTCATTTATTAGAGATAAGATCAAGGGTTCAAACTCTCTTCCTCCCCTACAATCTCTTAGTAATGGTTTTAATTTGTACTGTATATATACTCAATATATATATGTGTGTATATAGATATATATATATATATATTAAGTGAATATTTATGAACTTTAATATTTGTCATATAAAATGTTAAATAACAATAAAAGATCCATATTTTTATTTCACGGGTAATTAATTATATATCATGATTTAGAAAGATGAACATAAACATGTATATCATGTTCACTTAGTGGGAGTAGATTTCTCCGTATGTGAGTTTTTCCAGTTTCTATCCTTGTGGTAGGTATAATTCCTCCCTATGTGAGAGTTGGCTTATTTTCTATTTTCATTTCTTTGACCTTTTTTTATTGACTAAAAATGGTATTCTTTGACCTATTTAGATAGGAGTAGATTTGTGTGTCCGGGGCCTCATTCGGAGTTCTTCAAGTTTTTGGAAGATTTGCAGTTGAAAAAGAGTTTGGTATGAATCGCCCGAATTTGTGTGGAAGAGCAAACAGGCGGACTTGATAATAGGTCTAACATGCCCCAGTCTTGGGTCCCAATTTTTTTTACTCTCGTGTACAATATTTTTGGGCCCAGTTACATTTTTCTTCTTTGGTCCACCCAAATTTAAAGAAAAGTCCCACTCTTTTGCAAATTGTAATTCACGACATCAATCTCCATTTGTCAATCGTGATTTCATCTTTCTCACCCAAGAACTCCTCGGCGCGACCATGGTCAAAGCGAGGACGAGCGGTCATAGGGCCTGTAAAACACATGTCCGGCCGAGAGCAAATAGTCAGTATTAAATCAAAAATCACATTCCATTAAGCTTGACTCATGTTTCTATAATCTATTGTATATATTTAGATTTTATTTTGCCTTTCCATATTCCTTCGTGTGAAAGGTGAGATTTTTTTTGGGGTTTTCCAATTGAATTATGAATTTTATATCTTTGGTTTTATCGAATTGATTAACGACAAATACAAAAAAAAAATACCAAACATATATATATATATATATATATATATCATGTTGGTACTTCAAGATATTGTTAAAATTTCCTCTCTTAATGATTGCAACAATAAAGTAAGGGGTTAATTTTGAGTGAGGCTGAACTCTTTTTTGATAAAGTTTAATGAAACTACGAGTTTTCGCCTTTGGACTTATTTAGTACATGCCAAAAATGAAAAGAGTAGTATCTATATATATATAAAGAGAGAGTAACTTATAAATAGGTAAAAAATTTTTCCCGCCCACTGCCGTTTCTAAAATTGATTGTTCATTAAACCCTTAAAAACGTGTCTGTATGTGTTTTGGTAATTTTTTTTATTAAACGCGTTTTTTTTGGTAAGTTGATACGTTGACTTTATATATGTCAATAAAATCTATCGAGTGTTTTATAATGGAAACATATTTATGCAAATCTAAAAAATTCAACTATTAAATTTACCTAACGACAAAGTTTATATTGGTTAAGGTAAGAAAATTGATTGATATACAAGTTATTATTGTTATTTGGATTACAAAATTGAATATTTACAATTTTGATGAATACAAAAAGATCGATTGAAAAAAAATCGAACAAAAATATTTATTGATTTTCAATACTCCCAAATTTAAATCTATCGAATTATGTAAAATCTACAATTGCCAACATTCAAATATCATTATTTCTATATAAAAAAGCGAATCCGAGAAATTAAATATACCGCTTATAAATCGTCCACTTTTTAATGTTAATGAATTTCCTTAAATAATTAAAATGACAAATATAAATAGGGTCTTTGTCATTAAGAAAAATTTACACTTGCAGAATTCGAAAGCAAAACCAAAAAATCTTCTCTACATTGAATCTTATAATTACTCTATCAAATTCGCACAAATGGCACCAATGTTCAGCCTCATAAAGGACTTAAACATCACCAAGACACAATGGGCTATCAAGCTAATTTGGTGAGAATCTATCAAAACCAAAGATTCAACGATAAAAATCAGATTCAAAGCATGGAATGTGTATTCCATGATGCTGAGGTATACAATATGTTTCATTA
>JABTTQ020003466.1:0-200688 GCA_016081115.2 Rehmannia glutinosa
ACCCAACTTTCGCGGTCACATTGTCCCCAATGTGAAGAGGAGATGGGATACAAAATGGAGCAAAAAACGACAACTAAGACAAAGACAAATACGACCTTATGACGGTGGTGGGAAGTGTCCTTGAGAGAGAAAGTGCCGTTGATGGAGTTGAGAGAAAAGGGCATTTTGTTGTTGTTGGTCCTCTCGAATATCCCTAATGACGCCAAATTGCTGCTCCATCATTTGTTGTTGGCGGTCAAGCATATTCTCGTGGCGTTTGAGCATCGTTTGTCGATATGATAGCATGTCTCTTTGGTGTTGTTTGCTTCTGCCAAGAATAGCTTGAAGATTGAGCTTGTTCATGCGGTGGCGGTGGTGGTGGTGGGTGAGATGAAGGAGTATGGGATGGTGAACCCTTGGAGAGATGGGGATTCGGGAGCATCATCCTCATGGAGGTAGTTCGAGGTGCAGCTGTCATCCTCCGGATTTATCGCATACCCATCAACCAATTGTCACGATTACTTAATTGTAGTTAGGCTTGGGAGTGGGAAGTAATAGTCGTTGGGATGTATGTCGAAAAAGCAAGCAAAATTGATCATTGATTCTTTCAATTAATTTTATAGCGATACATGCCCGAGATCAATACGATTGTTCCTCGGCGCTTGTTGTTAAGTCATGCTCGAAGTGAAGAGCAATTGGAGTAGTGGCCTCCAACAAGAATTTTACTACATTCGCCCCCCGCCCGACTTTACGAAAATGGCGTGCTAAGTGAGACCCGGTGTCGAGGTGTTTGCCATAGACCATAGCCCATAAAAACAATAGCCTGTCCTTCCTCAAATTCCCGTCACTTTCCCCCTACCGAAAATTAGCTACTTCGTCACACGATCATATAACGCGAAAACAAGGATTTATTACGCGTGATACTTTACGAGAAGCAACATAGTCATATGAATGAGCTATTTCATTCCAAAACATTTGTGCATTAAAGTCGCTAGGAAAGCGTCTGTTACCATCAATTGGAAGACCATATATTTGATTGAAGTCGGCAGAGTCAATGTATACTCTTGATTGAACAAGCGAAAGAGATAGAGGCCGTCCACTAGCATGAGTTCGTGAGGATTTACATTAAAATGAGCTAAAAGGAATTCAGGTGTGACGCGCTCATAAAGTTGGTGCTTCGCACCCATGAATTATCCCCACCCAACTTGTTCAAACATCCAATCAATATCTTCTTGTAGCTTCCGGCGGTCTCTAATGTCACGCGGCCAGGATACCTGTTGTGTAATGGTTTACTCAACAATTGTTGATATCGGGTTGCTTTTGCGTCATCCCGGAATAGAATGCCGTGGACGATTACTTCAGTGGATTAGCCGGGAGGGGCGGCGAGAGCCATAGGGTCCCCAGGACCGGAAGGAGCGGTAACTCGACTCGTTTTGACATGGTAGTCTGAAAAAGGAATTTTGATAAAGAACATGCAATACTGAGGACGATTCACTATTAATATTTCTTTGAAAACCAACTATCCTATAAAAACCATGCCTCAATTAAATTCCCAACAACAACATCATCCCATCACCTTCAAGTTCTCATCAAAATAGCAAGTAAGTTACAACAAAGCATGGTTTCCACTCATGATCAATCATATGATTCTAACAATCAATCAATCAACAAACGCTCATATCGTTATATTTAGGCAACAATAAACCCCTTTCATTCGTTTTTAGGACCAATTTCGTTTGGTGAAATTAAGCAAGATAATTCCAACAATTGACTTCACATGATTTTACCCATACAAATTTCAATAGCACATGGGGCCAACATCATCACCATAAAATCCAAAAATACCCTCATCTTCAACACAAATAATTAGGCATAAAATTCCCAAAATATAAGTTAAATCAAAAAGCCTAAATGATAGAAATTTCAAACATTTATGAACAAATTGAAAGCATAAAAACAAAAATGATGATATTAAACACAAAAACAAATAACATAGAAAATCATACCTTGAAATAGAAAACAGAGAAATCTCCCAAAAACCCACAAAATTCCCCAACAATCAATTGGTAGAAGTGTTGGCAATGGAGGAAAGATGGTGTTTATGGAAGAATTTTGAGTTTAAATGGGAGTGTTAGAGAGATTTGGGGGAAATTTTGGGAGGAAGAAGGTTTTAGGGTTTAGAAATAAGAAAAATGGGAAAATTTGAAAACACAACAACAAAAACGCTCGCTCCCTGTTAGATACGGCCGGACACTTTAGCCGTGTTAAGGCTGTTTAGTGATTAAAAGTTTTGGAGGCGAACACGGCGAATGTGGGCGACACGGCCCGCCGTGTTGGGCTAATTTTCGATTTTTTAATATAAAAAGGAAAATCGGGACTTTTGACACGGCCATGTCGTGAACCACGGCCAGAGGCCGTGTTCAACAGGCACTGTAAATTTTTTTTTTTTTTTTTTAAATAAATATCATCCGAGTAAAAAAATGAATCTAAGTAAAAATTGAAACAAATTGACACAAAAAAAATCAATCGGGTTCCCGGGTAGCGCTCTTTAGTGTCAGACAGTCGTACATTGGTGATTCACCTTAATTGTGTGATGTATTTAGGGTATCCTCCAAGCTTGGGAATCTATAATTATCATCGATGGTGCCCCCAATAAAGCTTGACGGTGTCCGCTATTTTACGCCCAAAGTGCCCGTTTGTCGTAATTTTGATAGTCGTAAGGAAACACTTGATAATGTGAGTGAACGGGCTTTAGGACCATTCGGATTTTAACTTACCCGAAATAGCGGAAGTCGGGAATTGAATAGTAACACTTGATCACGGGTTGGAATTCCCTCGTGTCTTAATGTGCTTGTCATGCCGTTTATTTCGTTCGTTCTCTTTGTAAATTTTCGAACTCGTATGCGATTTCGCCATTCTTGAGTTCGTTAATCGCAATAAACGATTATTTCACCCTTCTGACAAATCGTAATTAAGCATTTTTAATAGCCCAAAAGGCTTTATGTTCAAGCTCAGCCGTGCAAATGACATGCTTTACCATAGACGAGTCGGTATGGGTAGTCCCTATTAGCGTTTTGAAAGCCGTTCTATAGTTCCCAAGGCATCATCGAAGTTTGAGGGACCAACTTCGCGAGAGTGCCCAACCGTTTTCCAAAATTCGTTTTAATGGGCGCGGTTGACACTTCGACTTGACCGCTACTTTGGGGATGATAAACGGGTCGCGACTCGGTGTGTGACACCATAACGCTTTAAAACCTTATCAAATTGATTATTATAAAAGCCGAGTGCCTCTATCGCTAATGATGGCTCGTGGTGTACCAAACCGGTAAAAGTTTTTGAGAAAATGCACCACCACTTTCGACAAGCATCATTTTTAGGTAAAACTGAGCCTCTACCCACTTAGACACGAGTCAATGGCTACAAAATATATTTATTGCCAAACGACGGAAAAGGTCCCATAAAATCAATACCCCAAACATCAAAATTTCACAAACAAGTATACCGTTTGGGGCATTTCATTTCTTCGAGAAATATTCCTGTTCATTGACAACTATCACAAGTTTCAACATACCGTTTTGCGTCTTTGAAAAGTGTAGGCCAATAGAAACTCGACTCAAGGACCTTGCGTGCCGTAGTATTTGCTTGATAATGTCCACAGCCGGGTCCTTTGTGACAATGATTCAAAATGGAGATTGTTTTTGGGAAGTGCAACACACCGTATGATTTGATCCGCACAAACTCGGAATAGGGGATCGTCCCAAAATAATAATACTTGAGGTCCGAAAAGAATTTCTTCTTTTGTTGACGGGTCATCCCTTTGGGAGAACTTTTCTGCCAAGATAATTAAGCGAAATCGCAAACGAGGAATATCATTGAAATTGAGTTGAGGGCAAAGAGTTGCTCATCCGGGAAAGAATCGTTGATATGTCCATTCATTTGCTCATCTATGCCGGAGAGTGCTCAGCCGAGATAGGTGGTCAAGGCAAGATTTTCGCACCCGTTTATCTTTGATCTCTCCACATGGTCTTTATAAGAGAACCCATCGAATTAGTCGTGGTTTTGCGTCATTTTTGTCGGCAAATAGCGTAAAGCGAGTGATCCGTATAAACAATGACTTTGGATAGAATCAAGTATGAGCGTAAATTTGTCAAGGTGAAAACCACTGCAAGTAGTTCCTTTTCGGTAGTTGTATAGTGTGATTGAGCGGATTCAAAGTCTTACTTGCATAGTAAATTCGCCGGAAATGTTTATCTTTTCGTTGCCCAGTCTGCAGCTCACCGTGATAGTCACTAGCATCACACATGAGTTCGAACGGTTGAGACCAATCAGGAGCCACCATGATGGGAGAAGTGGTGAGTTTTTCTTTCAAAGTGTGGAATGCTTGGAGACATTCATCGTTGATATCAAAAACCGCATCTTTTTCTAAAAGACGAGTAAGCGGTCGGGCGATTTTGAAAATCTTTGATAAAGCGCCTATAAAACCAGCGTGCCCCAAAAAGCTTCGGATAGCTTTCACGATGCGGGCGGTGGCAATTTGGAAATTGTATCAACTTTCGCTTATCAACTTCAATTCCCACGTAAGAAATTTTATGCCCCCAAAACAATACCTTCTTTTCGCACTACAGTGGCACTTTTCCGATTAAGTACAGGTTGGTCTCTTCGCAACGCAACAGGACTTTTTAAGATTTGCAAGACAAAGATCAAATGAATCCCAAAAACCGAAAAGTCATCCATGAAGACTTCCATGATTTCTTCTACAAGCTCGTCGAAGATGGCAAGCATACAACGTTGAAAAGTTGTCAGTGCGTTGCACAACCCAAAAGGCATGCGTCTATGGGGTGAAATCGAAGTAGGGACAAGTGAAAGTGGTTTTCTCTTGGTCCTCCGGTCTATCGGGATCTCAAAATAACTGACATGCCATCAAAGGAAGCAATAATAGAGGTGACCCGGATAAGCGTTCAAGCATTTGATCAATAAAAAGGCAAGGGAAATGGTCATGCAGTAAGCGTCGTTAAGTCGGTAATCGATGCAACTTCGCCAACCACATACGTTCGCATCGGAATAAGTTCATTCTTTCATTTGGTACCACCGTCATCCCACCTTTCTTTGGGACCACTTGTTGGACTTACCCAATCATCAGAGATTGGATAGATGAGCCAAAGATCTAGTAGTTTGATTACCTCTCGCTTTAACTACCTCTTTCATGTTTGATTTAAGCGACGCCGAGGTAGAACAACTTGTTTGAAGTTTTCCTCCATCGAGAATCTTGTGAGTGCAAAAGGAAGGATTGATCCCTCGAATGTCGGAGATTTTCCAAGCGATGGCCTTTTTATGTTCCTTAATATTGCCAACAATCTATCCTTTTGATGAGAAAGATAAATTGAGGAAATAATTACGGGAAGTTTAGCGTTCGGCTAGAAATGCATATTCCAAGTGTTAGGGTAACTCCTTCCGCCTCAACAGTGGTGGATCCTCAATGGATGGTTTGATATGCCCCAGTGAGTTTTTCAATCTTTTCGAACTCTTTCTCGCTGCTCGTTGGTTTGTTTTCCTCCAATGCGAGTCTGATTCCTAGAAAGGGGTTTTCATCCGATATACACCTTTTCTCGAACAATACAAGTCTCCAAAAATTGTTAGAAATCATGCTTGGTAGAGTTGGTTATCTCCATATCGATAAGATCAATAGCAAAACAGAGTCATCTTTATCTATCGTATTTTTCATTGATGTAGCGATTTTAAAAATGACTTGTCCATCTTCGACTCTTAAAATTAGTTTGCCATCATGACGTCAATGATTGCCTTAGCGATAGCAAAAAATGGACGCCCAGGATCAAAGGACTTCGACATGTCGTATGCATATCAAGAATTACAAAATCGACAGGGAAATATAAAACTTATCGACTTTGACCAAAACATCTTCAACAATGCCTCTAGGATATTAAATAGATCCACAATACCTAATTGCAGGCTCATCCTAGTTGGTTTTGGCTCTCCTAGACCCATTTGTTTGAATAAATCATAAGGCATCAAATTAATGCTAGCCCCTCAGATCGGCCAATGCCGGATGTGAAGACCCAATGTTCGGCCTATAGAAGACGGAAGCCCGTGCCATATGGGCACGCCCGTGCTCTTTCGAGAAAAAGTGGACAACTGTTCGCACCCAAAGACGGGTCAAGGCGTGCAAAGAGGCACGACCGTGCTCCTCTCTTGGTAAACAGAGTTTGACTCATTTCGACTAGTTTTTTGACCCCAAACGAAGTACAAATAGACACGGGGCGGCACAAACAAGGACACGCTGATTTTTGCCCTAGAAACTAGAGAAAGAGCGAGTTTTCCACCGAAAACTTCGAGAGATCGATCAAGACCGCAACCACACCTTCGAGGATTGAAGATAGATCGAGAGATCGTCATCATCCCGGAGTCACTCATTCCATCGTGATCGTTATTTCAATTAGTTAGATTTTGATTATGAATATTTGTCTATGAATTGTTTATCTTCAATGCCTGGCTAAACATTTTGTGATTCAGGGTTTGGGAGTAGGTTAATAAACACTTTTATGTGATGATTAAGGATGATTGAAGTTAATGTTTTCTTTCTCTATTCAAGATTTTGCTTTAATTCTTGTTTTATCAAAAGGCATTTGATCTAAACTTGTTTGATGTATTGATTCATAATTAACCGATGAGTTTCAATACTAGACCTTGAAAGTACTTGACACAAATAGATTGCATGATTGAGAAGTCGTAAATATTTGTGAGATCTTATAATCTTTTGAGAGTTGGTTATCTCATGTTGAGTAGAGATGCTAACATAGATATTCCAATCAACGCTTTTACATACATCTCGAGAGAGAGGGTAAATTACTTTGGTGATTGGTCTCGTAGAGAAGAATACGTTTAACCTGGTTTGCTTAATCTAAGCATAAAAGTGGGATATTAATTGAAACCATAACCCAGAATCCATCCATCCATACTTGATCTTTCAATCGCTCTTTGCTTTGTTATTTTAGGATTAAATTTCGCTTTAGTAGTAATAAAACCAACCCTTCAAATTTTGATAGTTTAGATGAAAATAGACTATTATAATCCAATACTTGGTACATTAATTTATTAATCCCCGTGGATTCGACCTTGCAAACCCCGTGTTCAATAAATCGATCCACAGACACTTGCAGTGAAGCTAAAAAAAAAAGGCGAGCAGAAGGAGACCAAGAGAGCATTGCCGACGGAGGATGAAGTTCGGGTGGTCAGGTTGATTGGTGTCATCAACGCTCAAAGTCCACTTCAATCGAGCAAGCAAAAGATGTCAAGAATACGAGCCACTTTATGTCTTCAAGACTTTGTAGTCAAGTTCTCAATAGTGTCTTGTATTCATCTATCTTTGCGTTAGTTGTAATTTTGAGTTTTTTAAGTCGTTTTGATGTTTTGGAGGCAAGTAAACCTTTAAGGTCGTCTTAAGTAGTTATTTCGGAGTTAAAGGACAAAAAGGTCGAAATAGAGGCGTGTGTATTGCGACACGGCCCGTGCTCGACAACACGGTGATGGCTCAAAAGCTACCTTTAAAACCGCAGGCAAGTGCACCTATCGTTTTATAGTATAGATTATTGAGTACCAGTGTCATTCCACGAGGATTGTAAGTACTAATAATTACCGCCTTTTTGTTATTTAATCTAACAATTTTGAGTTTTTGTTTGATGAAAAGGAAAACAAATTATAAATTGTAAAATGAAGTAAAATTTGTAGAATAAGAAATCAAGAGATAAAAGTGTGTTTGAATGTAAATCCCTCTAGAATGTTTTGTGATTTGACAAGTTAAAAGATTCAACCATAAGCCCTTGAATCAGTAAAAACCAACCTCTTTTAATAAAATCTCATGCTATGTGGACCGTAGAAATTCCCCGATTTAAGTTAATCCCTTTCTCAAGGCGAAAAACTCCTAATCTCAAGTTGATTAACCGAAATCTCTTTCTAGTTAAAACCCCAAGATTGCATTATAACGATTTATGAATTCCCATATTAGGTTTGACCCTAATCCGGAAGATTTATGTCGTCCCATATCAGGATTGCATGCAACTCTTTTCACTTATACAATTTCTTTTTCACCATAAATCTTTCGACACCGATAAGAAAAGATATCAAATTAATATACCGGAAATATTAACTCGAATGAGATAAGCATGATATAAGTGAATCACACAAGATATGAGAATTTTATTAAAAACATACAAACCTTAATCACAAATCCATTCTAGAGTTCATTACACTCAAACACTAAGATTTTAGCTACTCATGATTTTGACAAAAGAGTAAATTACACAAGAAGATTTAAGCATTGTAGACATGGTGTACTTATCTTTCTCAAAACCTCAATGGACTTCTTCCTTGATTTATGATGTTGCTCCAAACCTTCTTCTCCAATATGCCCCAAGCTTTCTACTCCAAGACCTCTTGATCCCAATTCTACTTAATGAAGTGAATACAATGAATATTTCCGAGTATCTAATGAATGCCTCTCCCAACTTCAACCTCGCTTTTATAGCAATCAATACATTGATAGTACTCTCTTTTGTTAAACAATTGCCTCCATTTTCCTTGTTGGTTGGTGAATTCTTGTATTCAAGTGATGAGGAGGGACATGGATACATGTTTCCAAAAAAAAGGTGTTAAAAGTGTACAAAAGTGGCCAAAATGGGTTGGTTGGTGAGTTTTCCCAAATTCGCAAAGAAAAGTTGCAAAAGAGGTCCCGGACACGCCGTGTCGGCAAAGCACGGCCAGGCCGTGCCGCAACAAAATTGCTTGAAACAGGCCGACACGGCCGTGTTGGACAACATGGCGGCCGTGTTACGACACGGCCGTGTTATACGACACGGCCAGGCCGTGTTCGGAGCTGTTTTTGTGCGATTTTTCCTCTCTTTTGATCCCCTTCAACATGGCGTGTTCGTGACACGGTTTGGCCGTTTTGGACCCTTTTTTTCCAATTTTTATCCAATTTATTTCTTCTTTTTTTGAACATGGCCATATGTTACTTAACACCCCAAGTCATGTTGAGTGATTTTCTTGCCTTTTTTTTCAAGTAATATTGGCTTCACATTGCTCCAAATTGCTCCACCTATAATGTTAAACACATTACACGATGAAATGCTATTAAATACTTGAGAAACTATGATTTTTCTAACAAAACAATCCAAAACTATTGAATTAATAATACAAAATATGTGCAAAATGACACTTATCAACGGCCTGGCGTGTCAAGCAAACATCGTGTTGCAATTTATGGTTTTGTTCCAGGGATTCCGGTGAGGAACATGGCCATGTAAGGATCCGCGGATTTGACTTTTTCGAGTTTTTTTCCAATTTTTTGGTTTATTTTTCGGTTTAAGTTGTTTCTAGTAGGGTTAGGGGTTTGGATCCCTTATAAGGGTGAACACTTATTGTTTTTCATTAGTTATCAATAAACTTATTCTCTTACTCTCATATTGAGTGTTTTTCTCCAAGTACTTCAAGATTTACGTTTCTTGTTGCAATTATCGACTTATCACCAATAATCCATATTGTTTGTGGCGTCTTCAAGATATCGAGGTTCTTGCTTTGCTAAGCAACGGGTCGAGATTTCCACCAAATTAATCGAACTAGTGAATATCTTGGGTTAACAACATATTGTTGTTGGGCGTATGCAGCGATTGTTGCCGCGGTTCACATCGATTTGGTAATCGAGCCATCTAGCAAGGATAAGTCTATCATTGTTTTCTAATTCTTGTTATTTTCTAGATTTTCTCATAAACCCTAGTTCTTAAAGGGTTCAAGTGCTGAGAAAATCGGGTAAAGAATCGTAAACCGCTTGCAAAAAAATCAAAAGTTCAGGAAAATTCTTGAGTTATAAACCCTAGTCTTCAATTTCATCTTATTAGGATCCGTTGTTGGCTTGGTAAATTTCTTGGTGTGTTGAGGCGTACTTGCGATTGTCTTATTGGTTTATAATTGTGACAAGTGCGGGTACTTGGAGATTGTGAGTCGAGTGATACACGAGCGTATACACGTGAGGGGGTGATTTAAACATGACAAAAGAAACCGACAAAGCTGGATTGGGGTAAATGTCGGGATATGGAGGTAATTGCAAACTGGTAAAGTAAATAATGTTTGAGACGCCGGGATCTCGTGAGAGGCGCCGTGAATCGAGGAGCCCGCTACTAGGGTGCAGAGGCCTCAAGAGGTTCGAGTTAGAGAGTGAGGCGATGAGATTGATGATTTTGATTGAAATGGAGCAAAATTACAACCGGCGAGAGGGCGGCGCAGTAAATAGGGGTGATAGGGGACGTGAGGATGGCAATTTGAGTAACATCAAAATGCAAATCCCCTGTTCCAAGGAAAGAGTGATCCGGATGCATATTTGGATTGGGAAAGGAAGATAAAAAAATGTGTTCGACACAAAATTATTCTCGAATGAAAAAGGTAAAATTGGCATCAACGAAATTTTTGGATTACACAAGTATTTGTGGGATCAATTAACGGTCTCAAGGAGAAGCGCGGCGCCCATTTCCACATGGGAGGGGATGAGGAGTTTGATGCGACGTCGTTTTGTTCCAAATCACTATTATAGGGCGTCTATCAAAGGTTGAGAGGTTGACTTATGGGTCGAAGAGTGTAGAGGATTATCACAAGGAGATGGAGATGCCGATGGCGCAGGTCAATATTGAGGAGGATCGGGGAGGTCACTATGGCCGATTTATCGCGGGTTTGAATACTCCTATAGCGGATGTCGTCGACCTACATTCATCGTGTCGATCTTGAGAGATGGTGCACATGGCAGTGAAAGTTGAGCAGCAGCTCAAGGGGAGGGGTTTCAACCGACAAGCACCTAGTTATAACTCCAATGAATGGAAGTCAAACACCAACAAAAAAGATGAGCAGAATTCGAAGGGGGCGGACCAAAGGGGAAAGGCGACCGAGCCTATACCCGCAGGTAAATTGAACCATCTCGCTCGAACGAGGGATATTAAATGTTTTAAATGTCATGGGATTGGGCATTTAGCTAGTCAATGTCCAAATAAAAGTGGTGTTGGTGTTAGAGAATGGGGAAATGGAGTCGGAGAGCGTGGGAGAGCAGGATTATAGTGATATATTGGAGGATTTAGAGGCGGCAAAGGGGGAGGCATTATCTTTAGTATCTCGGAGGGCGCCGAGTATTCAAAGTATTCAAGTCGATGAGGAGTCCAATGGAAAAAATATCTTTCATACAAGGTGTTTTGTCAATGGAAAGGTGTGTAGTGTCATTATAAATGGTGGAGTTGTGTTGGGAAATTATTTTGTAGATTTTGATGAATGCCATGCAAAACTTAGAATAGGGGTTAGCACCCCATCTTTTTGTTGTAAATTGAATTGTAATAGATAGGGTGGCCAAGTTAAGTCGGTATGCCTAAACATGTAAGAAGACAATTGGAGACTAGAAGGAAGACTCGCGAGGCAAATTGAGTATGACAAAGAAGAGAAGACAGAACTCGATCAAGGTGCAAATTTGAGATACAGGCGAGTGAAGTATCACTCAAGTCAACTCAAGATACCAAGTCTCAAGTTGAAGTGATGTAAGAGTCATCCATGATTGGAAGCCGACTCAAGTCACCTGGGGAAGTCAAGGAAATGCAATCAAGTCGAGATAATCAAAGAGATCCGCTTTTTAAGTCAAGAAAATTACTAAAACAAGTAATATCTCCATATCGCCTTTCTTAAAGTGCCTACCTTGCGTGCAAAAGGAATAAACCAATGGAAAGCATCGCACTGCGTGTCGTAACTCAAAAAGTCAAGAATCATTCATACAAGGAAATGTCAATTCCAAGGATCGCAACAAGACAAGCCAACGACCACAAGTGTTTTTGAAAATAAGCCTATCTCTTCAACGGGCAGATTTTCAAAAGAACACTATAAAAGGCCGAGGAATCTATTTGAGAAAGAAATTGGTTACCTTCACAATCGTAAATCAAATACGAGCAAGAAAAGAAATATCCGTAACCAAAAAATATTCTCAAGTCATTCAAGTTTAATCCTCAATCCTACATTACGGGAAGGAAATCAATCCAACACTCACCTGTGAAGGAAAGACAACTTCAATCGATTTGAAGAGGAAACATTTGAAGAATCAAGGGTTTACATTCCACGGAGGATTGTAGGAAGGTTCAAGGTCGAACCGGGCCTCAAGTTTTTGGAGGGCTTCGTGATCAAATCCAAGAAGCTTGAGCAAGTGGGTCGTAGTAGCAAGCAGGCAATGCCTGTGAAGAAGTTTCGAGTCGCACGAGAAGCCGGGATTGCGTGACTGTGCATCTCCGATCGAGTCCCAAAGGATCAAGTCATCCGTGTGATCAAGACTTGTATCCGGGACCGTTAACCACTCAGTATCGATCAATACTTAGTGGATTCCTCCAGAGTTGGAGAAGAGAGGAGTAGAAGAATTACCCCATCTTGAACCTCTATAAAATCCTATTGTGTTATTTATATTTCAAAGACTTTAAATTCTCAGATCTTATTGTTATATCTGGCTGATAAATTTGCTATCCAATTGATAATCAACTGTGTGCTAAAACCAAGTATTAAAACAAACTTAACCAAATTCAAGGGTGTTAAGTCTTCCGCAAATAAAAATAAATCACAATCGAGTTAAGTCTTTAGTCAAAACAGTTGAATTACTTCTATCAACAGCTCACAGTCCATTGAGTGACTAACTCTATTTGATTAACTAACTTAGCTGTCCATCAAGGACACAACTATGAAGTATTAACTCAATACTTAAAATGACTAATTTGAAAAGTTGGTAAGGTTTATTCAACCCCTTCTAAACCTTACACTCACACCCCTTGGGACCTACAAGTGGTATCGAGCGGTTGGTTCATTGAGCCTTCCGCACCGGTTATCGAACTAGATCTCCAAATTTTTCAAAGTCCTGCTTTTAGTACTTAAGTTTTCAAAACTCTTTTTACCATCAAAAGTTATTATCATGGAAGCAAATTTGACACGCATCCCTATGTTCACAATTGAAGAATTTGATGATTGAAAATTCAGATGCGTGCTCATCTATCAAAGATTGCATGATGAGATGTGGATAGTGATAGAGGATGGGCCAACGCAAATTTTAAAAGTGAACACTTGTAGGAGAGCCGCAATCGGAAGGTGAAGAGGATGTCGCTCCCTGCATCATGGTTGAAAACCAAGAGCCGAATGGACAAATGATGAAGAAAAGATATAACTTGGACAATGTGGCCAAGGACATTCTTTACAAAACCTGGACAAAGCTATGTTCAACAAAGTCAAATCATGCAAAACGGCTAAAGAAATGGGGACAAGCTAACATTGATTTGTGAAGGCTTAGAGCAAATCAAGGAAAATAAACTATCGGTTGTCGTACGTAAATTTGAGAATTTCAAAATGATCGCAGAGAGACCTCGATCAATTGGATGCTCGGTTCACGTAAATTACCAATGAGCTATCTGCACTTGGAAAAGAATATACACGAGCATGAAATGTGTATGAAGATTCTAAGAAGTCTCCGGTGAATGGGAAATGAAGGTCATGGCACTAAGACATTCCATGGACTGCCCAAGACATCCAACCATGAGCTATTCTCGATCTCAAAGCCTACGATTTGAGTGAGAAGAAAAGACCAAGAGGAGATAGTTGTGCCCAAAACAAACCGCTTCTAATTGTTAAGGATGGCAAGAGAGGTGAGGTCAAAGAAGTCATTGACCAAGAGGAAATAAACGATGGTTAAAAGGTTTAACAAGTTCTTCAATAAGAACTACAAGAGCAAGAAGGGCTAATCCTCCAGAAGACACTCGGCTCCCTCCAAGTCAAGGGAAGATAAGCCAACCAAGAGAACAGAGCATCAAAAATGAATATCAAAGGGCGACAATCCAAGAATGGAAAGAGTTTGATCAAAAGGTTGAAAATCTATCTCCGGAATCAGAGGCAACCAGGTCACTATGCCATTGATTGCCCATATCCCGTAGTCAACAAATACGGGAATGAAGAAGAAAGAAAGGTCTTTGAGAGAAAGAAGACAAGAAAAGAAAAAGGCAATGTTGGCCGAGATCTTTGAGACAAATGCAAGTCAAGAGACACATCTCGATTCGCAGAGAGTAAGCCGACTACTCAAGTGACTCAAGAAGAAGCCTTGATCCGTTTGATGGCCAAGGAACAAGACCAACTCGACCAAGAAGATGAGGTACACTCTAACTCATCACACTCGGATTCTAGTGATAGTGATCATGACACACACACTTCATCACCCACTCGATCTTTATGATTCATTAGCAAAATGATGAAAGATTTTGAACACATTAAATCCTCACACACACTACTAAATGAGGAAAACGACTACTCAAGAGCCAAAACTCACGGTGACTAAGGAGCCGAGTACTCTAAGTCAAATATAGCCGATGAGAATGAAAGTCTAAAGATCGAAAATCTTAAGCTAATAAAGCGAGTAAATAGCCGCTTTATAGAAAAGAGGGAAAATGACCTCAAAATGTGATTGCCTCATTCACTAAGGCATCTAAATCATTGGATGATCTTATTATGAGTCAAAGAGAATGTGGAGACAAGACAGCTTAGGATTTAATTCCTCTCTTTATGTCAAGCTCCAAAAGTGATTTTGGAAAAATGATCTTCAAGCAATGAAGTATCTCAAAAATCCATAACTCCAAATGGTGGACACACATTCATTCCAAAGCACAATTACAAGCAAATTGGCGTTGGTTATAAAGGAAAAGGAAAACCGCCATTGAGTGTCTTTGAGAAGACAAGTGAGAAGAAATCCACCGAGTTCCTCGGCAAACTCCAAACAGGAATACTCAGTAAAGAAGAAACAGAGCTACCAAAACCTCTTAAGTTCTATAAAAGAAATACATATGAAGGTAATGGTAGAAAGCACCAAGCCAAGTGATTGAATAATGTGAACTATCAGCAAAGACCATGGAATATAAGCCCAAATGGCAAAGGCCTAGAACTCAAGAAAGGCCATTCCAAAGGTATAAGAGCTTTCATCAAGACACATATGCACCTAGGCACTACACTGAGACATCACAACTACCCAAAGAAGGCAATTGCTAAAACACATACACAGCATACGACAAAGAGACAGATGATGTATGAACCTGTGAGCCCCAAGCCAATTTGCCAAAATTAATTATGATTATGGGACTAATAGATGGCAACCCCTAAGAGTCAAATCATTTGGCTATAGGTTGGTTGGACCATCTTACAACACTAACCCCTCAGACCCGCAGACAAGTATGGGCACCTAAAACTTAATTTCTTGATTGCAGGGTTCAAGGAACAAATGAGTGCCAACATTTGTGATTTCTAATACATTTTTCTTGATGGATAGTGGGTTTCCGCATATTACGACAGAAACAAGAAAAATCTGTCAAAATTCAAAGTCGAGGTGCAAAGTCATATTTGGAGGAAATGAAGCTCCGGGGAGAAATAAGAGGCATTCGATCCATCAAGAAAATGGATTAGAAATCACGAGATGTTGCATATGTTGAAGGACTCAACTTCAACTTACAAGATCACCAACTCGTGACAAGTGGTTATAATGTTGGATTTAACATGGGTGTATGCCAAATCAATGATATCAATCAAATGAAGTTGTGTTGCAAGGATGCGACAAAAAGAACATGTATGTCGTGGATTGGTTAATCGCAACACCAAGCACTGTCTATTAGCAAAGAGACAATCAATCAAGTTGGCCGTGGGCACAAAAAGTGAGTCACCCGAATTTCAAAACGATTAACAAGCTTGCAAGCGCAATCTTGTGGAAGGACTTCCGTTTCGATGATACAAGAAGGAGAGTATATGTGACGCATGTCGAAGGAAAACAAATCAAATCATCATTCAAAGAAAAGACATGTCCATCTTCAACAAGAATATCAGATTCGCTACATATGGATCTATTTGGTCCAATTGAACCCCCAAGCATAAGTGGAACGAAATACACCTTGGTGGTAGTAGATGACTATTCAAGATATACATGGACAATATTCATGTGTAAGAAAGAAACTCACTGAAACTACCACAATCGATGAAGAGGATTCAAAAATGAGAAAAGTCAAACCATTATCAAAATAAGATCCGATAGAGGAATTGAGTTTGTCAATGGTATAATAACTCAATATTGTATAGAAAATGGTATTGGTCATGAATTGTCTGCGGCAAAGGACTCCACAACAGAATGGAGTTGGAGCAAAGAAGGAATATAACTCTCAAAAAGAAGAAGACCATCTTAGTGACGGTAGGGCTACCTAAAAGATTTTGGGCCGATCAATAAACACAAAGATGCTATACTCAAAATAGATGCATGATAAATGACAATCGACAAAGACTCCCTATGAGATTTAGATAGGAGAAAGCCAAGTGTTGCATATTTTAGAATATTTGGATGCAAATGCTTCATCCATAACAATGCAAAGATAATTTAAATGCTTTTGATGCTAAAGTCGATTTGAAGGTATTTTCTTGGGATACTCAAATAAAAAGCAAAGCCTACAGAGAGTACTCAACAAGAGGATTATGGTTACGTGAGGAATCCATTCATGTGGTGTTTGATGAGCCAAATGTAAATGGAGAAGACATTGAAGAGTCGGTGATAAGTCAATCAATCAACCATGCGTAAGAGTCCCCTTTGAAAAGTTTGCCGGGAATTATAAACCCGGATGAAGATGAGATAGCCGAGTCTCAAAAACAGTGGAAAATCGCAACTAAGAGATGACGAAATGATCAAAGCAACATAGCCGCAAGACGATCGAATCCAGCTAACTTACTCCAACTGATGTAAGATGGCCGAGAGACCATCCACGGAATGTCATTGGAGATGTAAGAGAAGGTGTCAAACAAGATCCAGAACTCAATAAAGCAATGTTCACCGCTTCATCTCACAAATAGAGCCTAAAGATGTGTCACAAGCACTGGATGACACACATTGATTCAAGCCATGCAAGAAGAGCTAAATCGTTTGAAAGAAATAAAGTGTGGAATCGGTTCAAAGACCTACCCATCAAAATGTTATCGCACTAAATGGGTATTCAAACAAGATGAATGAGGAAGGTTCCGCGGGTGGTAAGAAACAAAGCAAGATTGGTAGCCAAAGGATATTGCCAAGAAAAAGGAATAGATTTTGATGAAACTTTTGCTCCTATGGCAAGATTGGAAGCCATAAGGATGTTTCTTGCCTATGCACTCTCACAAGAACTTTATTGTATATCAAATGGATGTAAAGAGTGCATTCCTTAATGGTTTATTGGAAGAAGAAGTATATGTTGAACAACCTCCAGGATTTGAGCAGAAGATTCTTGGAGATAAGGTATACAAACTCAAGAAAGCTCTATATGGATTGAAACAGCACCCGAGCATGGTATGACACATTATCACAATTCATGATCGAGAATGGATTCACAAAAGGAAAAGTGGATAGAACACTCTTCAGAATTCAAGACAGAAGAGCATATCGCTTGTTCAAATATATGTGGATGACATCATTTTTGGATCCACAAACAAAGAGTCAGGTGTGATAAATTTTCAAACCTCATGCAAAGCAAATTCGAAATGAGCATGATGGGAGAGCCGACATTCTTCCTCGACTCCAAGTGAAACAGTGAAGGATGGAACCTTCATAAGTCGACAAAATACACCAGAGATTTAATGAAGAAATTTGGTATGGAAGAGAAGTCTTCGTGAAAATACCAATGAATACATCATCAAAATGGATATTGCGGATGGCAAACAGTAGATCAAACAAGATACATAAAGACTTATGGATCATTGCTCTATCTCACAACAAGCGGGCGACATCCCCTTTGTTGTAGGTGTATGTGCAAGATTTCAATCGCTCCAAAAGAAAGCCACATGATCGCAAATGCAAGAGAATCTTGAGATATTTGAAAGGAAGCAAGAAGTCGCGCTTATGGTATCCAAAGGAAGGTGGATTCAAGCTAATTGGTTACTCGACTTTGACTATGATGGATGTAGAGTTGACGGGAAGAGTACCTCAGGCACATGTCAAATGCTTGGAAATAGGATAATTTCTGGTTTAGCAAGAAGCAAAATTCAATAGCTACCTCACCGGTGACGAGAATACATAGTCATGGCAAATTGTTGTGCCCAAGTCTTATGGATGAGACAAGTGAGAGACTATGAAGTTGAAGAAAAGGAAATTCCAATTGTAGGTCCCAAGGGTGTGAGTGTAAGGTTTAGAAGGGGGTTGAATAAACCTTACCAACTTTTCAAATTAGTCCTTTTAAGTATTCGAGTTAATACTTCACATTGTGTCCTTGATGGACAACTAAGTTAGTTAATCAACAGAGTTAGTCACTCAACAATGCTCGACCGTTGATAGAGTAATTCAAATTGCTTTGACTAAAGACTTAACTCGACCGTGATTTGTTTTTTGGAAGACTTAACACCCTTGAATTTGGTTAAGTTTGTTTTAATACTTGGTTTTAGCACACACGATTGATTATCAATTGGATAGCAAATTTATCGTGAGATATAACAATAAGATGCGAGAATTTAAAGTCTTTGAAATATAAATAACACAATAGATTTTATAGAGGTTCAAGATGGGGTAATTCTTCTACTCCTCTCTTCTCCAACTCCCCGGAGGAATCCACTAAGTATTGATCAAGATACGAGTGGTTAACAGTCGGATACAAGTCTTGATCACACGGTGACTTGATCCTTTGGGACTCACCGGGGAGATGCCTTGGTCACGCAGCTTGGCTCTCGCACGACTCAACTTCTTCTTCACAGATACCGCTTCCTACTACAACCCACTTGCTCAAGCTTCTTGGATTTGATCATGAAGCCCTCCAAAAAAAAAACTTGAGACTAGTTCGACCTTGAACCTTTCTACAATCCTCCGTGGAATGTAGACCCCTTGATACTTCAAAAATTTCCTCTTCAACCGATTGAAGTTATCTTTCCTTCACAGGTGAGTGTTGGATTAATTTTCTTCGTAATGTAGCTTGAGGATTGATCTTAAATGATTTGAGAATATATTAGGTTGATTCGATGTTTGCTCGAATGTTCGTGGTTCAGGTAACCTTCTCTCAGAGTTATTCCTCAGCCTTTTATAGTGATCTTTCAAAAATCTGCCCGTTGAAGAGATAGGCTTATTTTTTTTTTGAAAGTCACTTGTGGTCGTTGGCTTGTCTTGTTGCGATCCTTGAAATTGCCACTTCCTCGTATGAATTGTTCTTGACTTTTCGAGTTCGACATGGTGCAGTGCTTCCCATTGGTTTATTTTTTTGCACGCTCGAACCGAGCACTTCAAGAAAGGTAGTATGGAGCTATTACTTGTTTAAGTAATTCTCTTGATTTCTGTGCAACGGATCTCTTTCAGTTGTCTTGACTTGACTGCATTTTCTTAACATCCCCAGGTGACTTTGAGTCAGCTTCCAATCATTTGATGACTTTTCTGTTACTTCAACCTTGAGACTTGGTTGTCTTGAGTTAACTTGACTGATACTTTACTCAGCTGCATCTCGATTGCACCTTGATCGAGTTCCCGTCTTTTTTCTTTGTTATACTCACGTGCCTCGCAATGAGTCTTTCTAGTCTCCGGTTGTCTTCTTACATGTTTAGGCATAGCCGACTTAACTCACTTGACCAACCCTATTTATTACAATTCAATTTACAACAAAAAGATGGGGTGCCAACTTCCTATTCTAAGTTTTGCATGGCATTCATCAAAATCTACAAAATAATTTCCCAACAATTTCCCCTTTTTGATGATGCCAAAACTTAAAATATCCATACAATTATTTAACAGCAAAGATACATACGAGACAAATGTAGAAACACAGAATGTATGTTTAGAATCGATCTTTTATTGATCATAACATCTTTGTTCTTTACATAGCTGTTTTGAGTGTATCGAGCTTAAGTCCAAAACAAAAGTGTATCGAGCTTAAACGGGGCTTAGACTAACCATGTTGTTCTATATCTACTCACGTCATGGACATTGCATAATTTTATTCAATGTACGTAAAACTTACATAAAGTGTATTTACATAGTAAAATACATGAAGGGTGGACAACAACACTTCACCTCCTTCGCTCCTTCTTCTATCTTCTTCACTTTGTCATCTTCGACCTTTTCCTTTTTTCTTCTCATCTTGGTGCCTTCTTTTTCTCATACGCTTCCAGGCGACTTCATCTCTTCTTAGTCTCTCTTGTCTTTCCTCCCATAGCTGAGTTTGTCTTTTATTTTCTTATTCAATTCTCTTCACATACTCAAGATTGTTCTTAGCCACTTGCAGATTGGCTACTTCGTCAAATCGCCCCAATAGATCCCCCTCCTTTCTTGCCGGATCTATGTACTCAATGTTTTGGGCGGAGTTCTAGGTCCGAAACCTCTTCCTCCGCCATCGCTTCTTCCTCTCCTCTTTCGGGCGTGTGTTGTCTTGGGGCCTTCTTTTTCCCAATTTGAGTGACTAGCAGAGTGACCACAGCAGAGCGACCGGTGGTTTTGTTTGCGTGTCGCCTTCTTCACATAGTGTGAGACCCTTTCCCAAGATACAAGTCCTAAGCTTGAGCCATAGACATATTTGCGAAGTAACCTTGGATGCGAGCGGCGTCTTAAATTCATCAACGAGATATTGGCTCGCTCCGGCATCGAAATGGCATAGGTGTCTCAATCTTGGAATGCCTCCATGTTGTTTCGTAATATCCATAACTCGAGCATTCATTCTTCCTTCCACTTCTCCATCCCTCGCTTCAACTGTCTTTCTCTTTTCGGCCCATTGGTACAAAGAGTGTTGGGAGTGGAAATCCTTCGGGAGTTTTTGATAATATCATTTGTGACAAGACCTTGTTGGGGGTTTTTGCAATCATCAAGGTCACATCTTTCAAGCCTTCCCCTCAACGGACTTCCCTTTCTTTCTCTCTTATTATCGCCTCAAATTTGTCTTTCCTTCACCGCTTCCTTCCTTCCGCCCGACCGGATCCTTCGGCGCCTTTAGGTATTCCTCTTCCCCTTTTTGGCATCATCAAAGGAGAGAGGAACCCCCGAAACAAGCTAGCAAGCAAGAAGTTGAGTCGATGATAGTTGAGTTCTGCCGTCAATCTGCTGCGGAGTAAGTTGCACGAAACTCGAGTGAGTGGCGTTGGATTCACTGCTACCAACTTCATCTCAGCCATGAGGAGATCGAATTTTCGATCCATATTCTCTTCCACACGCAGAGCTCGTTTTTATTATGTTCATGCGGCGATTTTATCTCTCGTAGTATGAGATTCATGCATTTGTTCAATGTGCTCTTGCAATTTTGTCTTTGCAACAAAGATTCTCACCGGACCAACAACTTGTTGAACAATGTTCGAAATATCGAGCTTGTTCCACACGCATTGTTTGTTGTTGTTGCCACCACTCCGGATCCCGACTATGATGCCTCTCAAATCGCGGTGAGGTTGGCGTCCCCGTTATCCACTCATGTCCGGCCGAGGCCTGGTGCCTCTCCATCCGTTCAATCTCGGCAAATAGGGCTTTGAATACCTCCCGAACTTCATTTGCTTCTCCTCTATTTGGTGACGCCAAGCAGAGTCAAAGTCATAGTTATTGGAACAATGGTGTACGATGGAATGACAGATCGGTCGTGGAAGCGCTCGCAATCTTTGTCTCGATTCTTGGGGAGGTCACGTACCTCCAGAGAGAAGGGAAATGATTCTATGAAAGAATCATCACGTGCAAATCGGAATTTGTTCAATTATAAGTGGTGCTCGTGAAGTTCCTTGTGAGTCGAACTGCTGCAGCTTGGGGAGCCCGAGCAGTGGACTGTTTCGTTGGGGTCTCATTTGTGAAGTCGACCCAGCTTGCCGAGCCTCATTGTCTCTCAACCTTCGTCGGTCTCATTGGTTTTTCCAAATGAGTTGGATCGGTCCTCGGCCTTATCATAACCGTCATCGGACGATGATGAGATTTCCATGGGTGGCTCAACATCAAAGGTGAATGTTTGGCGAGTAGTCTTGAGGTCGACTTACTCGTGGTTGGAACATCCTCACTAAGTCTTTGGGATCGATCACGGGGATGACTCAACTTCATCGTCTCCTTCCAATCCCGGAAAGGTTACATCAGATTATCCGGGAATCGTGAAGAGCACTTATCTCCTTTTCTCGATGGATCAATGATAGCAGGAGGGATGTTCGTGCTTCCGCTTTTTACCCGGAAGTCTCAACCTCCCGTTGGCCTTCATTACCTCCCGCGGTCTCAATCGTAGCGAGGCCTTGGACATCCCTTTCGACAAAGTGTCTTTGTCTTGGGGTCTTCGAGGTGGCATCCATTGGAGTCTCAACTCCATGGATTGCACTTTCATCGCCCAGTATTAACTCCCGGGCGGTTCCTTCCTCGTGCCTGCATTAGAAAGCGTCATTAGCCTGGCAGAGCGATTGCACTTCGGTGAGATCACAATCTTCGAGCCTCGTCGATGACAACTTGCTTTGTGTATTCTGTGATTGATCCTTCTCCACTTCGCCTCCTAGATTCATTGTGGAGTCATTTGCAGCAACCTCCGACCTGCTGCGGTGGAGGAGTTTCCCACCGGTGGCATACCAACCGGTGAGTGACTTGGAGTGGGGTCACTCGTCTCCGGACTCATTTGTTCCCACCGAGTATTCGGTCGTTGGGACAGTGGTAAGACACCTTCATTAGGGGTTGGCTTGATTGGGGTCCCCACACTCCCGTTTCATCGCCGATTCCTTAAAACCTTCCTCTCGAATGAGCAGGGGGAAGTGGTGGCGGCCAGACAGCAGTGGCAATATCTTTGCACCACTCCCATTGGGTCTATCTCGGTGTGATTTGGAGGACTCTCCGGTCCCTCAATCATTCTTTGCTCATGAAGGATTCGGACTCTTGCATTGCTTCTTTGATTTTGCAACTCTTCTCGCGGGCAAAGAATAGGTCCAGATCCTCATCACTTTCTCGATAGGACATCAAGGTGAGGTGTGTATGATCGGTGGTGCCGGTGAGAGGGCAGATGTTGGCCTTCTCACGTGCTCTCGTCCTCAGTGCTTTAGCCCGTTCATTTTCTTTTTCGAATCTGCAGTATATTGATGCAATTATCCTCATCAAGGGCTTGCGAAAGACTGTGTCCACCTCAAGAAACCTCGAAGAGTTCTTCTTCCTCAAAGAATGAACTCGGATTTTCAAAATGTACTCTAGATAGGCTCACTTCCATTTTCTCCACTCTCGCGGACGATTTTGGATGTCCGGATACAATGGAGAGTACATGATGACATCGTCTTCTTCATTCTCTTTGGCCCTCGTTTCCGGGGATTAAGGGTAGGAGACTTCACGCTGCTCAACATCTCTATAGCCCTATTCTGGTGGAGAAACAACCCTGTCAACAGTGATTCGATTGTCTCAACCATTTTTTGTTCCTCGGTTGTTCGTCTCTGTACACTGGGTCTTGAGTTGCCTCTGCCGATCGGCCTCGCAGACTTGGTCGTTTCATCGATCACGTCCGGAGACTCTACTTCTCTAGAGTCTCGGGTATCTTCTCTAGCCGAGTGGGCGACTCGCCCCGGTTTCTCAAGCTCGGAACGCTTGAAAATTCTTCTTCTTCTTCCTTTGTTTGTACCGAGGGATTTCTCGGTTCGGATAAGGTTTCTTCGAGTTTTGGCGGCGGGGGCGTCTTTGTTGTTTTTCCGAGGAGCCGCCGTCTTGGCTTATCGATTTCTCCTTTTCTTGACGCCCGGAGAAGGTATTTGATATTCCTTCTTCATCAGGGTCGCAGGGCAGGAGACACTACTACGGGGCAGTGACTCAGGCTGCGGGCAGGAGAGCAGATTTCTTTTTCTTTCTGCAGAGAAGCGGTCTTCTTAGTACTTGTTGCAGGAGCAGCCTTTTTCTTTGGAGGAGAGGAAATAGTTGTATCTTCAGGGTGGTGATTTCCCCTCACTGTATCGCCTCTCTTTCAGGTGCAAAGATGTTTGATTCGAACATCCTCTTGTTTACATGGAACGCCTTTCCATGTCGAAGAGGACTCCTTTTACCTCCATCACCGCCAATCACCAGGCCGTATCTGGGAACCTCCAAACGTTCCATCCTCCTTGAAGGATTTGTTCCCAACGTTCGCAGAGTCAGTCAACGCACGTAGACAAACTCGGCCCGGGTTCACTTTTCATTCTTCAATGATCGCGGCCATTACGATCAACTTTGCTTTGGACCGGGTCAAAGCCGCCAAATTTGATATCTATGCATTTGGCAACGATGTCCAAAGCAATTTGTGGTAGTCCTCCTTGTTAGCCTCTTATTAGCTGTGTAGACTACTTTCTCAAAGATAGTCGGACTTGGCTACTTCCTTCCAAGCAAGAGTCGATCAACATCGCCTTCATTGATTTCCAACATTCCTTCCACCGCAGAACAAGCAGTGTTCGCCAAATCCTGGCGTGAGTAATGATGAACTCCTTTCCATGAACAGAGGACTTGATGCCCTCATCGTGAACCTCAGCGTTCACGTAGAACTGTGCGACCTCTTCCACATAGGTCATCGGAAACTCCAACGTCAGAAATGGTTTCAGCCCAGACGTTTCCAATTTCTAGCAATCTTCTTCACTAGGGTGTCGTCGGACCCCTGTTTCACCATACCATCGAAATCCACAGTAGAATCGGCGTGGATTTGCTTTCCTAGCTTGACAAAATCATGAGTGGATGCCATTTCTCAATATTTTACCGAACGAAACTTTAGAAAATGATCTGAGGATTGAAAGGGTTTTGAGAGAAAATTTTGCTTTTGCTTTCGAGAGAGAGATGAACAGTTTTTGGTAAAGTGTGAGAGAAACGGACGAAAATGGTTTAAGTATGGTTCATGAAAGGACGTGCGGGTGGTTTTTGAAATGTGATCAAAATCAACGGCTTAGATCTTGCACGCCGATTTGCATTTAATGTCTCGTATTTAATGCGGCAGCATTTATATCCAATCATAAGCTTGGTGTGCAGCTTTTGCGTACACGTCATAATTATGCTTGATGTCATTCTTAAAAACATTCCCGCTTAGTAAAAACGAGCATTGCGTTTTTGTCACTTTGCTCATAAATGACTCAGCTTGCCCCTTAGCTGATTTAACTCTTCTTTCCTCGCATGTAAATACTCAGCTGTCAGCTAACTCGGTACAACTTTCTTTCCGATACGGCTAATTCACTTAGCTGATTTGAGAGTTCAGCTCTTTTTCCCTTTTCGTGTTTCATTTCTTTTCTTTGAGTCTCCTGAGTGTCAACTCAGCTCAATTAATCCTAACTCATGCTTGAGTTCTTCAAATCTTGACTCACTTAATGGTTTTGTGAATATGTCACATAACCTGTTTATCGGTTGAAATATATTCCAAGGTGATGTCCTTCTTTTCAACATGATCTCTTATGAAGTGATATCTGACATCGATATGCTTTGTTCTTGAGTGCAACACAGGATTTTGAGTAATTGCAATTGCACTTGTGTTATCACACATGATTGGAATTTCCTTTTCTTCAACTTCATAGTCTCTCAGCTGCTGTCTCATCCATAAGACTTGGGCACAACAAATTTGCCATAGCCTATGTATTCTTGTTTGTGGAGGTAGCTATTGAATTTTGCTTCTTGCTAAACCAGAAATTAGCCTATTTCCAAGCATTTGACATGTACCGAGGTACTATTCTGTCAACTCTACATCCAAAGATAGTCGTAGTCCGAGTAACCAATTAGCTTGAATCCACCTTTCTTTGGATACCATAAGCCAACTTCTTGGCTTCCTTTCAAATATCTCAAGATTCTCTTGGTCATGCGTCATGTGGCTTTCTTTTGGAGCAGATTGAAATCTTGCACATACACCTACAACAAAGGTGATGTCCGGCCCGCTTATGGCGTGAGATAGAGCAATGATCCAATAAGTGCTCGTATCTTGTTTGATCTGTGCTTGCCATCCGCATCCATATCCATTTTGATCGATGTATTCATTGGTATTTTTCGTAAGACTTCTCTTCCATACCAAATTTCTTCATTAAATCTCTGGTGTATTTTGTCCGACTTATGAAGGTTCCATCCTTGGTGTTTCACTTGGAGTCCAAGGAAGAATGTCACTCTCCCATCATGCTCATTTCGAATTTGTTTTGCATGAGGTTTGAAAATTTATCACACTCTTTGTTTGTGGATCCGAAAATGATGTCATCCACATATATTTGAACAAGCAAGTATGCTCTTCCCTGTCTTGAATTCTCAAGAGTGTTCTATCCACTTTTCCTTTTGTGAATCCATTCTCGGGAATTGTGATAATGTGTCATACCATGCTTTCGGGTGCCTGTTTCAATCCATATAGAGCTTTCTTGAGTTTGTATACCTTATCTCCAAGAATCTTCTGCTCAAATCCTGGAGGTTGTTCAACATATACTTCTTCTTCCAATAAACCATTAAGGAATGCACTCTTTACATCCATTTGATATACAATAAAGTTCTTGTGAGTCTGCATAGGCAAGAAACATCCTTATGGCTTCCAATCTTGCCACGGAGCAAAAGTTTCATCAAAATCTATTCCTTTTTCTTGGCAATATCCTTTGGCTACCAATCTTGCTTTGTTTCTTACCACAGAACCTTCCTCATTCATCTTGTTTCTGAATACCCATTTAGTGCCAATAACATTTTGATGGGTAGGTCTTTGAACCAGTTCCCACACTTTATTTCTTTCAAACTGATTCAGCTCTTCTTGCATGGCTTGAATCCAATGTGTGTCATCCAGTGCTTGTGACACATCTTTAGGCTCTATTTGTGAGATGAAGCAGGTGAACATTGCTTCTTGTTGAGTTCTGGATCTTGTTTTGACACCTTCTCTTACATCTCCAATGACCGATTCGTGGATGGTCTCTCACCATCTTACATCAAAGTTGGAGTAAGTTAGCGGATTGATCGTCTTGCGGCTATGTTGCTTTGATCAGCTTTTCGTCATCTCTTAGCCGCAGATTTTCCACTGTTTTTGAGACTCAGCTATCTCATCTTCATCCGGGTTTATAATTCCGGCTTTCCAAATTTCAAAGATAGGACTCTTCTCGCATGGTTGATTGATTGACTTATCACCGACTCTTCAATGTCTTCTCCATTTACATTTGGCTCATCAAACACCACATGAATGGATTCCTCTCGTAACCATAGTCCTCTTGTTGAGTACTTTGTAGGCTTTGCTTTTTGAGTATCCCAAGAAAATACCTTCATCGACTTTAGCATCAAAAGCCTTTAAATTATCTTTGCCATTGTTATGGATGAAGCATTTGCATCCAAATATTCTAAAATATGCAACACTTGGCTTTTTCTCCCTGTCCAAATCTCATAGGAGTCTTTGTCGGTTTGTCCTGTTTATCATGCATCTATTTTGAGTATAGCATGTTGTGTTTATTGCTTGACCCAAAATCTTTTAGGTAGCCATGCATCGCCTAACATGGTCCTTGCTGCTTCTTTAAGAGTTCTATTCCTTCTTTCTCGCAACTCTATTCTCGCTATGGAGTCCTTATGCAGGACAATTCATGACCAATACCATTTTCTATACAATATCGAAGTTATTATACCATTGACAAACTCGGTTCTCCTCGACGATCTTATTTTGATAATGGTTTGACTTTTCTCATTTTGAATCCTCTTCATCAATTTGTGGTAGTTTTTTCTTCTTACACATGAATATTGTCCATGTATATCTTGAATAGTCATCTACTACCACCAAGGTGTATTTCTTTCCACTTATGCTTATTTGGTTCAATCTGGACCAAATAGATCCATATGTAGCGATGCAATATTATTGTTGAAGATGGACATGTCTTTTCTTTGAATGATGATTTGATTTGTTTTCCTTCCGACATGCATCACATATACTCTCCTTCTTGTATATCGAGTCCGGAAGTCCTTCCACAATATTGCTTCCGCAAGCTTGTTAATCGTTTTGAAATTCAGGTGACTCGCTTCTTGTGCCACGTACCAACTTGATTTTTTGTGCTCTTTGCTAATAGACGGGTGCTTGGTGTTGCGATTAACCAATCCACGACATACATGTTCTTTTGTCCGCATCCTTGCAACACAACTTCATTTGATTCAAGATCATTGATTTGGCATATACCCATGTTAAATCCAACATTATAACCCTTGTCACGAGTTGGCGATGCTTAGCAAGTTGAAGTTGAGTCCTTCAACATATGCAACATCCGTGATTTCTAATCCATTTTTCTTGATGGATCCAATGCCTCTTATTTCTCCCCGAGCTTCATTTTCTCCAACTATGACTTTTGCACCTCGACTTCCTTGAATTTTGACAGATTTTTCTTGTTTCTGTCATGTGTCCGGAAACACCACTATCCATGTACCAGGTTCCTTGGCACTCACTGTTCCTTGAACCCGCAATCAAGGAAATTAAGTTTTTGGTACCCATATTTATGCGGGTCTGAGGGGTTAGTGTTGTAAGATGATCCAACCAACCTATAGCCAAATGATTTGACTCTAAGGGGTTGCCATCTATTAGTCCCATAATCATAATTAATTTTGGCAAATTGCTTGGGGGTTCTAGGTTCATACAACTGTCTCTTTTGTCTGTATGCATGTGTATGTGTTTTAGCAATTGCCTTCTTTGGGTAGTTGTGATGTCTCTGAGTGTAGTGCCTAGGTGCATATGTGTGCTGATGAAAGCTCTTATACCTTTGGAATGGCCTTTGCTGAGTTCTAGGCCTTTGCCATTTGGGCTTATATTCCATAGGTCTTTGCTGATAGTTCACATTATTCCAATCAGCTTGGCTTGGGTGCTTTCTACCATTCCCTTCATATGTATTTCTTTTATAGAACTTCTGAGGTTTTTGGTAGCTCTGTTTCTTCTTTACAGAGTATTCCCTGTTTGGAGTTTCTTTGAGGAACTCGGGCCGATTTCTTCTCACTTTGTCCTCTCAAAGACACTCAATGGTCGTTTTCCTTTTCCTTTATAACCAAGGCCGGTTTGCTTGTAATTGTGCTTTGGAATGAATGTGTGTGCACCATTTGGAGTTTTGGATTTTTGAGATACTTCATTGCTTGAAGATCCTTTTTCCAAAATCACTTTTGGAGCTTGACATAGCACGAGAGGAATTAAATCCTAAGCTTGTCTTGTCTCCACATTCTCTTTGACTCATAATAAGATCATCCAATGATTTAGATGCCTTAGTGAATGAGGCAATCACATTTTTGAGGTCATTTTCCCTCTTTTCTATAGCAGCTATTTCTCGCTTATTAGCTTAGCATTTTCGGTCTTTAGACTTTCATTCTCATCGCCTATATTTGACTTAGAGTACTCGGCTCCTTAGTGTTTGTGAGTTTTGGCTCTTGAGTAAGCTGTTTTCCTCATTTAGTAGTGTGTGAGAGGATTTAATGTGTTCAAAATCTTTCATCATTTTGCCTAATGAATCATAAAGATCGATGGGTGATGAAGTGTGTGTGTCACGCCACTATCACTAGAACCGAGTGTGATGAGTTAGAGTGTACCTCATCTTCTTGGTCAAAGTTGGTCTTGTTCTTGGCCATCAAACAGATCAAGGCTTCTTCCTCGTGAGTCACTTGAGTAGTCACTTCACTACTCTACGAATCGGATGTGTCTCTTGACTTGGTGTCTCAGCGGTCTCCTCGACCAACATTGCCTTTTTCTTTTCTTGTTTCTTCTTTCTCTCAAGACCTTTCTTTCTTCTTCATTCCCGTATTTGTTGACTACAGATATGGGCAATCAATGGCATAGTGACCTGGTTGCCTGCATAGTTCCAAAGATAGATTTTCAACCTTTAGATCACTCTTTCCATTCTTGTATTGTCAGTCCTTTGATATTGCTTTTTGATGCTCGTTCTCTTGGTTGGCCTATCTTCCCTTGACTTGGAGTGAGTCGAGTGTCTTCCGGAGGATTCGCCCTTGCCTCTCTTGTAGTTCTTATTGAAGAACTTGTTAAACCTTTTAACCATCGGGCTATTTCCTCTTGGTCAATGACTTCTTTGACCTCGGCTCTCTTGCCATCCTTAACAATTAGAGCAGTTGTTTTGGGCACAACTGTCTCCTCTTGGTCTTTTCTTCTCACTCAAATTCGTAGGCTTTGAGATCCGAGAATAGCTCATGGTTGGATGTCTTGGACAGTCCATGGAATGTCTTAGTGCCATGACCTTCATTTCCCATTCACTAGAGACTTCTTAGAATCTTCATACACATTTCTTCGTGTATATTCTTTTCCAAGTGCGAGATAGCTCATTGGTAATTTACGTGAACCGAGCATCCAGTTGATCCAAGGTCTCTCATGCGATCATTTTGAAATTCTCAAATTTATGTACAAAGAATCGATAGTTTATTTTTCTTGATTTGCTCGAGCCTTCACAAATCAATGTTAGCTTGTCCCCATTTCTTTAGCCGTTTTGCATGATTTGACTTTGTTGAACATAGCTTTGTCCAGGGTTTTGTAAAGAATGTCCTTGGCCACATTGTCCAAGTTATATCTTTTTTCGTCATCATTTGTCAATTGACTCTTGGTTTTTCAACCATGACCGGCTGGGAGCAACATCCTCTTCACCTTCACCGCATTAGCTCTCCTTACAGTTGTGTTTATTTTTAAAATTTGCAGTGGCCCATCCTCTATCACTATCCACATCTCATCATGTAATCTTTGATAGATGAGCCCGCATACGAATTTTCCAATCATCAAATTCTTCAATTGTGAAATAGGGATGCGTGTCAAATTTGCTTCCATGATAATAACTTTTGATGGTAAAAGAGTTTTGAAAACTTAAGTACTAAAACAAACTTTGAAAAATTTGGAGATCTAGTTCAAGAACGGTGCGGAAGGCTCAATGAACCAACCGCCCGATACGACTTGTAGGTCCCAAGGGGTGTGAGTATAAGGTTTAGAAGGGGGTTGAATAAACCTTACCAACTTTTCAAATTAGTCCTTTTAAGTATTGAGTTAATACTTCACAAATTTGTGTCCTTGATGGACAACTAAGTTAGTTAATCAAATAGAGTTAGTCATTCAATGAGACTCGATCGAGCCGTTGATAGAGTAATTCAATTTGTTTTGACTAAAGACTTAACTCGACCGTGATTTGTTTTATTGCAGAAGACTTAACACCCTTGAATTTGGTTAAGTTTGTTTTAATACTTGGTTTTAGCACACAACCGATTATCAATTGGATAGCAAATTTATCACAGATATAACAAATAAGATGAGAATTTAAAGTGCTAAAATATAAATAACACAATAGGATTTTATAGAGGTTCGAATGATTTTTGATCCTGTTTCGTCAAAAATTCCTAGTCTTGATTTCGATTTTCCGGATGTATGGAAGATGGGGTAATACTCTACTCCTCTCTTCTCCAACTCCCGGAGGAATCCACTAAGTATTGATCAAGATACTGTAGTGGTTAATAGTCCGGATAAAAGTCTTGACTTGATCCTTTGGGACTCGGTCCCGAGATGCCTTGGTCACGGTGGCTTATCGCACGACTGAAGCCTTCTTCACAGGCACCGCTTTTGCTACTAAAACCACTTGCTCAAGCTTCTTGGATTTGATCACGAAGCCCTCCAAAAAAAACTTGAGACTGGTTCGACTTGAACCTTTCTACAATCCTCCGTGGAATGTAGACCCCTTGATTCTTCAAAAAAATTCATCTTCAACTAATTGAAGTTATCTTTCCTTCACAGGTGAGTGTTGGATTAATTTCCTTCGTAATGTAGGGTTGAGGATTGATCTTAAATGATTTGAGAATATATTAGGTTACAGATTCAGATGTTTGCTCGAATGTCCGTGGTTCGGGTAACCTTCTCTCGAGTTATTCTCAGCCTTTTATAGTGATGTTTCAAAAATCTGCCCGTTGAAGAGATAGGCTTATTTTTTTGAAAGTCACTTGTGGTCGTTGGCTTGTCTTGTTGCGATCCTTGAAATTGCCACTTCCTCGTATGAATCGTTCTTGACTTTTCGAGTTCGACATAGTGCATGTTTTGGTTTATTTCTTTTGCACGCTTCGAACTCGAGCACTTCAAGAAAGGTAGTATGGAGCTATTACTTGTTTAAGTAATTCTCTTGATTTCGTGCAACGGATCTCTTTCGATTGTCTTGACTTGACCGCATTTTCTTAACATCCCCAGGTGACTTTGAGTCGCCTTCCAATCATTTGATGACTTTTTTTGTTACTTCAACCTTGAGACTTGGTTGTCTTGAGTTAACTTGATCGATACTTCACTCACCGCATCTCTTGCACCTTGCACCTTGATCGAGTTCCGTCTTTTCTTCTTTGCCATACTCGGTGCCTCGCAATGAGTCTTCCTTCTAGTCTCCGGTTTGTCTTCTTACATGTTTAGGCATAGCCGATTTAACTCGGCTTGACCGGCCATATCTATTACAATTCAATTTACAACAAAAAGATGGGGTGCCAACTTCCTATTCTAAGTTTTGCATGGCATTCATCAAAATCTACAAAATAATTTCCCAACACCAATCATGTGTGATAACACAAGTGCAATTGCAATCACTCAAAATCCTGTGTTGCACTCAAGAAAAAGCATATCGATGTCGATATCACTTCATAAGAGATCATGTTGAAAAGAAGGACATCACCTTGGAATATATTTCAACCGATAAACAATTGGTGACATATTCACAAAACCATTAAGTGAGTCAAGATTTGAAGAACTCAAGCATGAGTTAGGATTAATTGAGTTGAGTTGACACTCAGGAGACTCAAAGAAAAGAAATGAAACACGAAAAGGAAAAAGAGTGAACTCTCAAATCAACTAAGTGAATTAGCCGTATCGGAAAGAAAGTCAGCCGAGTTAGCCGATGACAAATTTGAGTATTTACATGCGAGGAAAGAAGAGTTAAATCGGCTAAGGGGCAAGTGAGTCATTTATGAGCAAAGTGACAAAAACGCAATCGTTTTTACTAAGCGGAAATGTTTTTAAGAATGACGTCAAAGATAATTATGACGTGTACAGGCAAAAGCTGCACACCAAGCTTATGATTGGATATAAATCCGCATTAAATACGAGACATTAAATGCAAATCGCGTGCAAGATCTAAGCCGTTGATTTTGATCACATTTCAAAACCACCCGCACGTCCTTTCATGAACCATACTTAAACCATTTTCGTCCGTTTCTCTCACACTTTACCAAAACTGTTCATCTCTCTCTCGAAAGCAAAAGCAAAATTTTCTCTCAAAACCCTTTCAATCCTCAGATCATTTTCTAAAGTTTCGTTCGGTAAAATATTGAGAAATGGCATCCACTCATGATTTTGTCAAGCTAGGAAAGCAAATCCACGCCGATTCTACTTTGTGGATTTCGATGGTATGGTGAAACAGGGGTCCGACGACACCCTAGTGAAGAAGATTCTTTGAGAAATTGGAAACGCCTGGCTGAAACCGTTTACGCGTTGGAGTTTCCGATGACCTATGTGGAAGAGGTCGCACAGTTCTACGTGAACGCCGAGGTTCACGATGAGGGCATCAAGTCCTCTGTTCATGGAAAGGAGTTCATCATTCGCCAAAGATTTGGCGTAACACCGCTTGTTAGCGGCGGAAGGAATGTTGGAAATCAATGAAGTGATGTTGACGACTATTGCTTGGAAGGAAGTAGCCAAGTCCGACTATCTTTGAAAGTAGTCTACACTAATAAGAGGCTATCAAGGAGGACTACCACAAATTCTTTGGACATCGTTTCCAAATGCATAGATATCAAATTTGGCGGCTTTGACCGTTGGCCCAAAGAAAAGTTGATCGTAATGGTTGCGATCATTGAAGAACAGAAAGTGAATCGGGGCTGAGTTTGTCTACAGCAGACTCTACCGAACATTGGGAACAAATCCTTCAAGGAGGAAAAGAACGTTTGGAGGTTCCAGATACGGCCTGGTGATTGGCCTACGGTGATGGAGGTAAAAGGAGTCCTCTTCGACATGGAAAGGCATTCCATGTAAACAAGAGGATGTTCGGATCAAACCTCTCTCAGGCGCACGAGAAGAGAGCCTACGCTAAGAGAGCGATACGAGTGAGGGGAATCGGTGACCCGAAGATCTGTTTGTTTCCTCTCCTCCAAAGAAAAAGGCTCTGCTCCCGCATTTGCTAAGAAGACTGTTGCTCTGCTGCAAAGAAAGAAAAAGAAATTTGCTCATGCCCCCGCAGCCGAGTCGCCCCCGCAGCAGTGTCTCTTGCCCCGCACTGCGCAGCGGAGAAGGAATATCAAATACCTTCTCCGGTCGTCAAGAAAATGAGAAGCGATAAGCCAAGACGGCCAGCTCCTCGAAGAAAAAAACAGCACCGCCCACACGCCGCCAAGAATCGAATAAACCTTATCGAACCAAAAATCCCTCGGTACAAATAAGGAGAAGAAGAAGAATTTTCAAGCGTTCGAGCTTAAGAAACCGGGCCGAGTCGCCCACTCGGTGGAGAAGATACCCGAGACTACCGGAGAAGTAGAGTCTCCAAACGTGATCGATGAAATGGCCAAGTCTCGCCGAGGCCGATCAGCAGAGGCAACTCAAGACCCGAAAGAGAATGAAGAAGACGATGTCATCATGTATTCTCCATTGTATCCAGATATCCAAAATCGTCATGAGAGTGGAGAAAATGGAAGTTCGAGCCTATCCAGTACAGTTTGAAAATCTAGAGTTCATTCTTTGAGGAAGAAGAACTCTTCAGGTTTCTTGAGGTGGACACAGTCTTTGCAACGGCTGAATACTCGGTGGGAACAGCCGAAAGTCCGGAGACGAGTGACCCCACTCAAGTCACTCGGTGGTATGCCGGTGAGGGGGAAACTCCTCCATGCGGCAAGCAAGGTCGTAGTCGCTGCGGTGACTCTACAATGAATCTAGGAGGCGAAGTGGAGAAGGATCAATCACATAATACACAGCAAGTTGTCATCGACGAGGCTCGGCGATTGTGATTGTCTCGGTGAAGTGCCAATCGCTTCTGCGGCTTAATGACGCCTAATGACGCATGCGATCGAGGCACTTGAGGGAAAGAAGCGCCCGGGAGTTAATACTGGCGATGAAAGTGCAATCCATGGAGTTGAGACTCAATGGATGCCACCTCGAAGACCCCAAGACAGCAGACATGCCGAAAGGGATGTCAGTGCCTCATTGCGATTGAGATCGCAAGAGGTAATGAAGGCCAACGGGAGGTTGAGACTTCAGGTAGAGAAATCAAGCACAAAACATCCCTCCCGCTATCATTGATCCATCGAGAAAAGGAGATAAGTGCTCTTCACGATTCCCAGGATAATCGATGTAACCTTTTCGGGATCGGAAGGAGACGATGAAGCCGAGTCATCCCATGTGATCGATCCCAAAGACTTAGTTGAGGATGTTCCAACCACGAGTAGGGTCGACCTCAAGACTACTCGCCAAACATTCACCTTTGATGTTGAGCCACCCATGGAAATCTCATCATCATCCGATGACGCTCCGATAAGGCCGAGGACCGGTCAACTCATTTGAAAAAACCATTTGAGACCGACGAAGTTTTGTTGAGACAATCGAGGCTCGGCAAGTCGGGTCGACTTCACAATGACCCCACCAAACAGAGTCCACCGCTCGGGCTCCCCAAGTTGCGGCGGAGTTCGACTCCACAAGGAACTTCACGAGCACCACTTATAATTGAACAAATTCCGATTTGCACGTGATGATTCTTTCATAGAATCATTTCCCTTCTCTCCGGAGGTACGTGACCTCCTCGAAGAATCGGACAAAGATCGCGAGCGCTTCCACAGATCGATCCTGTCATTCCATCGACACCATTGTTCCTAACTATGACTTTGACTCTGCTTGGCCGTCATTTGAAATAGAGGAAGCGGTGAAGTTCGGGAGGTGTTCAAAGCCCTATTTGCGAGATTGAATGGATGGAGAGGCACCAGCCTCTCCTGGACATGAGGCCGATAACAGGGACGCCAACCTCTCGATTTGAGAGGCATCATAGTCGAGGATCCGGGAGTGGTGGCAATAGCAACAAACAATACGTGTGGAACAAGCTCGATATTTCATAACATTGTTCAACAAGTTGTTGGTCCAGCGGCCGAGAATCGATGCAAAGACAAAATTGCAAGAGCACATTGAACAAATGCATGAATCTCATACTACTAAATAAAACTGCTTGCGTGAACATAATAAAAACGAGCTCCTGCGTGTGGAAGAGAATATGGATCGAAAATTCAGTCTCCTCATGGGTGAGATGAAGTTGGTAGCGGTGAATCCAATGCCACTCACTCGAAGTTTCGTGCGACTTACTCCAGCAGATTCAAGCAGAACTCAACTATCGCCAGACTCGACTTCTTGCTTGCTAGCTTGTTTCCGGGGTTCCTCTCTCCTTTGATGATACCAAAAAGGGGAAGATGAATACCTAAAAGGCGAAGGATCGAAGGCGAGAAGGAAGAAAGCAGTTTGTGAAGGGAAAGAAAATTTGAGGCAAGTAATAAAGAGAGAAGAAAGGAAGTCCGTTGAGGGGGAAGGCTCGAAAGATGTGACCTTGATGATTGCAAAAACCCCCAACAAGGTCTTGTCACGGTGATATTATCACAAAACTCCCGATGACTCGCCACTCCAACACTGTTGTACCAATTCTTTGAAAAGAGAAAGACGAGTTGAAGCAGGGATGGAGGAAGTGGAAGGAAGAATGAATGCTCGAGTTATGGATATTTCGAACAACATGGAGGCATTCCAATAGACAGAGACACCTATGCCATTTCGGATGCGGAACTAAGCCAAGATCTGTTGATGAATTTAAGACGCCGCATCTCGAAGGTTACTTCGCAAACATGTCCATGGCTCAAGCCTGGATTTGTCTTGGGAAAAAGGTCTCACACTATGTGAAGAAGGCGACAGCAAAGAAACCACTAGCTTGATACTCTGTTGGTCACTCCGCTAGTCACTCACCTGGAGGAAAAAGAAGGCCCCAAGACAATACATGCCCGAGGAGGAAGAGGAAGAAGCGATGGTGGAGGAAGAGGTTTGAGACTAGAACTCGCCCAAAAACATTGAGTACATAGATCCAAGCAAGAAAGGAGGGATCTATTGGGCTGAATTTGATGAAGTAGCCAATGCAAGTGGCTAAGAATAATCTTGAGTATGTGAAGAGAATTGAAGAAGAAAATAAAAGACAAACTCAGCTATGGGAGGAAAGACAAGAAAGACTAAGAAGAGATGAAGCTGCCCGGGAAGGCGTATGAGAAAAGAAGGCGACTAAAGATGAGAAGAAAAGGAAAAGGTCGAGAAGATGACAGAGTCAAGAAGATAAAAAAGAAGGAAGAGAAGGAGATGAAGTGTTGTTGTCCACCCTTCATGTATTTTACTATGTAAATACACTTTATGTAAGTTTTTCGTACATTGAATAAAATTATGCAATGTCCGTACGTGAGTAGATATAGAAACGACATGGTTAGTCTAAGCCCCGTTTAAGCTCGATACACTTTTTTTTTGGACTTAAGCTCGATACACTTTGTAAACGGCTATGTAAAGAACAAGGATGTTATGATCAATAAAAGATCGATTCTAAACATACATTACGTGGTTCTACATTTGTCCGTATATATATTTCTTTGTTAAATAATTGTATGGATGTTTTAAGTTTTGGCATCATCAAAAAGGGGAAAATTGTTGGGAAATTATTTTGTAGATTTTGATGAATGCCATGCAAAACTTAGAATAGGAAGTTGGCACCCCATCTTTTTGTTGTAAATTGAATTGTAATAGATAAATTTGGTCAAGTGAGTTAAGTCGGCCTATGCCTAAACATGTAAGAAGACAACCGGAGACTAGAAGGAAGACTCCGCGAGGCAACGGTGAGTATGGCAAAGAAGAAAAGATGGGAACTCGATCAAGGTGCAATCGAGATGCGGTGAGTGAAGTATCATCAAGTTAACTCAAGATGACCAAGTCTCAAGGTTGAAGTAATGTGAAAAGTCATCAAATGGTTGGAAGTGACTCAAAGTCACCGGGAAGTCAAGGAAATGCGGTCAAGTCGAGATAATCGAAAGAGATCCGTTGTACGTAAGTCAAGAAAATTACTTAAACAAGTAATATCTCCCATCTCGCCTTTCTTAAAGTGCCCACCCCGCAGGCGTGCAAAAGGAATAAACAATGGGAAACATCGCACTGTGTCGAGAACTCGAAAAGTCAAGAATCATTCATACGAGGAAATGTCAATTCCAAGGATCGCAACAAGACAAGCCAACGACCACAAGTGTCTTTTGAAAATAAGCCTATCTCTTCAACGGGCAGATTTTCAAAAGAACACTATAAAAGGCCGAGGAATCTATTTGAGAAAGAAGTTGGTTACCTTGACAATCGTAAATCAAATCCGAGCAAGAAAAGCAATATTTGTAACCAAAAATATTCTCAAGTCATTCAAGTTTAATCCTCAAGCCTACATTACATAGAAATCAATCCAACACTCACCTGTGAAGGAAAAACAACTTCAATCGGTTGAAGAGGAAACATTTGAAGAATCAAGGGTCTACATTCCACGGAGGATTGTAGGAAGGTTCAAGGTCGAACTAGTCTCAAGTTTTTTTTTTGGAGGGCTTCGTGATCAAATCCAAGAAGCTTGAGCAAGTGGGTCTGTAGTAGGAAGCGGTGTCCCGTGAAGAAGAAGTCGAGTCGACGAGGAGCCAAGCTGCGTGACCAAGGCATCTCGGATCGAGTCCCAAAGGATCAAGTCAGTTTGTGTGATCAAGACTTGTATCGGACTGTTAACCACTCGTATCTCGATCAATACTTAGTGGATTCCTCCGGGAGTTGGAGAAGAGAGGAGTAGAAGAATTACCCCATCTTCGAACCTCTATAAAATCCTATTGTGTTATTTATATTTCAAAGACTTTAAATTATGCATCTTATTGTTATATCTGTGATAAATTTGCTATCCAATTGATAATCAATTGTGTGCTAAAACCAAGTATTAAAACAAACTTAACCAAATTCAAGGGTGTTAAGTCTTCCATTGAAAAACAAATCACAATCGAGTTAAGTCTTTAGTCAAAAAAATTTGAATTACTCTATCAACAAACTCGATCAGTCCGTTGAGTGACTAACTCTATTTGATTAACTAACTTAGTTGTCCATCAAGGACACGATTGTGAAGTATTAATTTTGGATACTTAAAAGGACTAATTTGAAAAGTTGGTAAGGTTTATTCAACCCCCTTCTAAACCTTACACTCACACCCCTTGGGACCTACAAGTTGCACCAATGTAGCGAGTACAAAGATGGTGGAGAGATTGGGAATTCCAACGATAAAACACCCACAACCTTATAAGTTGCAAAGTGGTTGAGCGGCAGTGGGGAGATGCGGATAAGTAGCGGCGAAAGTATCATTTCAAATAGGGGATATAAGGATGAGGTGTTATGTGATGTTGTGCCTATGCGGCGGGCACATTCATTGGGTAGGTTTGTGGCAATTTGATGAAGGGTACAACATGATTTACACCAATCGATATACTCTTATTCATGATCAAAAACGTTTTGTACTTTTCCTTAACTCCAAAAGATATTTATGAGGATCAAGTAAAATCGAGAGTTGGAGAGGCAAAAGAAAAAGAGAGTTCGGCTAGTGAGCATAAAAATCAAAATAAAGCCGAGAAAAATGAGAGTTTGAGAGAAAATAAGAGTGAGGGTCCGGCTAAGGGTAGCAGTGAGGTTCGAGAGATAGCCAGGAAAAAGGAGAGCAATATTAATGAGAGGGAAAAAAACAAAAAGGGGGGAAAACGGCCATGAGGTAAGAAAAGAGGGAAAAATAAATTTGATGGCAAAAATGAGTGACCTCAGGAAATCCACCACGAGTGGTTGTTCGATGATACTCTTGGTTTATAAGGGCACTTATTTATCTATTGACAGCCTTAACCCCGATTTGCCTAATTATGTCTTGTCTTTGTTGCAGGAATTCGAGGATGTGTTTCCAGACGAGATGTCGGATGGATCACCACCTATTCAGGGAATTGAGCATCAGATTGATTTCATTTCGGGGGCATCCCTGCCTACCCGACCGGCATACAGGACTAATCTGGAGGAAACTAAAGAATTGCAGCGACAGGTTGATGAATTGCTAAGTAAGAAACTTATTCGGGAAAGCATGAGTCCGTGTGCAGTTCCAGTATTACTTGTTCTGAAGAAAGATGGGTCTTGGAGGATGTGTGTGGATTTTCGGGCTATTAAGAACATCACCATTAAATACCGACATCCCATACCTCGCTTGGATGATATGTTAGACGAGCTACATGGGTCTAGTATTTTCTCCAAGATAGATTTGAGGAGCGGGTATCATCAGATTCGGATGCGAGAAGTGGATGAGTAGAAAGCGGCTTTTAAGACGAAGCATGGTCTGTATGAGTGGTTAGTCATTCCATTTGGACTAACCAACGCACCCAGCACATTTATGAGACTGATGAACCATGTTTTGAGAGCTTTTATTGGTAAGTTTGTCGTGGTTTACTTCGATGATATTCTTATTTATAGTAAATCATTGGGTGAACACTTGGGTCACTTGCGAGCCATCTTAGAGGTATTGAGAAAGGAGCAATTATATGCAAACGTCAAGAAGTGCACATTTTGTTCTGAGCAGTTGATATTCTTGGGGTTTGTGGTTAGCTCGAGGGGAATTACAGTGGACGAGGAGAAAATTAAGGCTATCCAGGATTGTCCTAAGCCTACGTCTGCCAGTCAAGTGCATAGCTTTCGTGACCTTGCAAGTTTTTATCGGAGGTTTGTGCGAGACTTCAGTACTATCGCGGCACCATTGACAGAAACCATTAAAAAGAGTGTTGTGTTTCAGTGGGGCGAGGCCTAAGACAAGACATTTGAGTTGTTGAAGGAAAGGCTAACACATCCGTCTTTGCTAGCATTTCTGGATTTTACCAAGGTCTTTGAGATCGAGTGTGACGCGTCGGAAGTTGGGATTGGAGCCGTATTAATTCAAGAGGGGCAGCCAATCACGTTCTTCAGCGAATACCTGAGTGGGGCGGCTTTGAATTATCCAATGTACGACAAAAAGTTGTATGCTTTGGTCCAGGCCTTGAAAACGTGGCAGCACTATTTGTGGCCGAAGGAGTTCATAATCCACACTGATCATGAGTCCCTAAAGTATCTCAAGGGGCATCAAAAGTTGAACAAGCGACATGCACTCGCTCGAGTTCATCGAGACATATTCATACATCATCCGCATACAAGCAAGGTAAGACTAATATTGAGCAGACGACTTGTAAGTCCAGCGGCTACGATAATCTAGAGGGGGTGAATAGATTATCTCCATCTTTTCGATTTTGCCCTCTTTTAACAATCGAATGCTCAAACAAAATAATAAAGGTGCGGAATGTAAACAACACACGTCGATTTAAAGAGGTTCAACCCACCTAGGGCCTAATCCTCTACCACCCCAAAGATATCCAGGGATGGATTTCGAAAAGAAAAAGAATTTTATTAATTACCAAAATTAATACAAATTCAACTTACAACACCTTGAAGAGCACCACACTCTTCTTCAACACCACCTTTGGAGATTACCACAATCTCCCTTTGAAGATTACCACAATCTTCTTTCAAGGCACCTTGTGAAGATTACCACAATCTTCAACCTTGAAGAATACCAAATTCTTCAACACCTCAATAAGAAGATTACCACAATCTTCTTCACCTATCACCTAGATCATCCAAGTGTGTTCTTACCACAAGAACACTCACAAGGATATCTTGTGTTTGAATGATAACAAAAATCAAGATTACAACTCAATAATGAATATTACAATTTGAGTGCAAAGTGTAATCAAGAATAGCCTAGACCTCAAAGATGTGAAAGTGATAAGCTAGGCAATTTTACAACAAGAATAATAACAATGAAAGACCAAGTGTTTGCTTGAAGTGTATCTTGTTGTGTTGTATCTCAATTGTTGTTTTGGTTGCTCCAAAACTTCCTCTATTAATAGGAGATGATTGATCAAGCATAGGCTCCTCTTGGGGATTGAAAATCTACATAAAAATACAATTAAAATCAAGAATATAGCTGTTAGAAATCAATCCCACAATTTAAGGAAAAATGTCTCATGCCAAACGGTCGAAATTTGTCAAAAGATAGCGACGGTCGCCGCACGTAAATAGACGTTGGAAAAATACAAAGAAAATAACACAGGCGACCGGTCAACGTCTACCTCGACCGGTCAACCATCACCCCAACCGGTCCCCTCATGGATTTTGCAAAGATCAAGCGTTCGCTTCAAACACACTTGCAGTGCCGGCCGCACCCGGCGACACGGTCGACCGCTTGTTTTTGCTTCCGTCTCATTTTCTGTTTCTAAAAACATCTTGTGTACGGGTTGCCCTATAAAGGCGACCTGGTCGACCACGAGACAAATATTGTCCAATTTTTGTCGAAAATAAAACTCAAGAAATACTCCTAAAATTTAGTAAAAACATTTTAAACCGATCGGGAGTATTAGGACAACATTTAGGAACCTTGTTTAGGAGTGAAAAATCCATTGATATAAAATCATTAAAAGTGTTGTCCAAAAAATAAACTTGAGAAAATACTAGGAAAATATTAAAACCATTTTAAATCCTTTAGGAGTATTTGGACAACCTTTAAAAACATTGTTTTGGTGATAAAATAAAATCATCAAAATTAAGATAAAAACATGTATCAAACAATCTCCCCCTTTTTGATGATTACAAACCAAAACAATTTTTACACAAACTAAGAGAGCAATTTTAGAAATGATTTTCCGGTAAAAACATTTGACCGTTTGGAAGCAACCAAAATTTCCAAAAATATTAAAGCATCCAAGTAGGGAGTAAATATTTTTCAATAATAAGCACAAGCTCCCCCTATCAATAAGCACATCAAGAATAATGTAAGAGCAATAATCCATAAGCTAAAAGCTTTAGCTTTTACAATTTGTTCAAGAGCTTATAAGCTCCCCCTGTCACAAAACAACATTAAACAATAATATAAGTCCATCAAGCAACAATTGGACTAAGAACAAATCACAACTTATGGCTTTTATGAGCCATAGCTTATAGCTTTTATGACAAGCTTTTATTAGCTTCTTTGAGCTAATGAGCCAATATCCTGTTTCTCCCCCTTTGGAATCATCAAAAAGAATGTTAGGATGATAGAAACATCATAGAAGTATATCAAAGTGCGCCAAAGAAATGGTTTATCAACCATTGAGCAATATAGGCTTAAAAACCAAGGAAAATGGGAAAAATGTATCATGAAGAGTTCATACGCTCGTTTTATTTCCCAAAACATGATCTCAATGAGTATTGAAGACTTTTGGAAGCGAGAGAATCATGTAGAAGTTGAAATTTTCATTGTGACATTTTAACAAACACCTTGTGTGCTTTAAAAATAGAAGAGGTTGTATATAACATTTGTAAATGGTTCAAGCCAAAAATTTTCATATCATCAATCAACCTCATTCCAAATCTCAAAAAAGATCATATGCACCATATGCAATAATTTGTTCAACAAATAAGAGGCTCAAAGTAGATTCTCAAGGGTTCAACCCAATTGAGATAAGCTAAGAATGATCAAGGCATTTCAAATGCCAACAATTAGAGCATCCAACAAGTAATAAGTCATGCTTTCAACAATACATGTATCAAAGGTCCCAACATATCCAACTAAGCATAATGAACAAAGCAATAAAAGAAGCACTTTTACCATCAAGTACTTCATACCAATTATCAAACAATGCTTTAGAGTATTTTTACCATCAAATACTCCATCAAACTCATGATCATTCACAAGTCATTATCAACTTGCAATTTTAACCCTTTAAGAAAAACAAGCAAATATCATTAGTACAAATAAGTTTTACAAAAGTTCATAAAAGTACAAAGCAACTTAAATGAAAAAGCTAGAAGGTAAAGGGGGTAACATCATTCCTCATCCGAGGAGAAGCAAGATCTGGGAATTAAGTCCTTGATGAATTTCTTTAACTTGCCGATAGACTTTTGCATTTTGGAGGTCTTTTGCTCCAAAGCCTCATACCTCGTCTCATGAAAAGCCCTCATCTCATCAAATTCGGCTTGAGTATACCTCCTAGGCGGTTGAGCACCGGTATTACCCTCCGGATTGCTCGATTCGCCCTCTTCCGCCAATCTTGCGGCCTCGATGTCATCAAAGAAGTCATTAGGATCGGAGACTCTTGACCTCTTCCTCTCGCCATTTTGGTTGGTCGGATTTCCATGTTCTTGCGCATAGTGACCATTTGGGTGATGTTATCAATGTCAAAGTCGTTTTGAAATACCTCCGAGTTACACTCCGACGAAGGTAGTCCCGATTGAATAAGAAGTTTACAAATCCAATTTCCCATAACCAACTTCTTATTACCTTGAGTAATGGACTCGATTAGACATTGAATAAGTATGGCACCAAAGTTAAGTGGTTCCCTCCTAGCAATCTTATAAGTCAAAAATAATCCATATTGCTAGGCATCTTTCCGACTTACCACAAATGCAATATGCGACAATGACCGATAAAATGCGATGCTCAAGTGTCATTGCCAACAAAGAATACTTTGGCCATACTCCCAAATACGTCTTAACTTCTTTCATCGACACCCCAACATTTCATCATTCCATGTCCCACAAGAGAAATAATCCCAACCACCTTCTCTAACATGTAAAAGCGGCAAATATCATTAGGAGTCCATCTAAAATGACGACCCTTTATAAGCGAATTAACGGCAATCGGCTTTCTTTCATTATCATATTCGACCCACATATTGGCATAAAAGAGTTGGATAATATCATCATCATACAACACATAAGCATGCTCCCATAAATACATCCAACCTTGCTCCTCAAAAAATCCTCTTATAGTAGGATACTCATTTGTAAATGAACTAAAACGACACATTTTAGTCCGAGCAATAGATTTACCTCCCATCCCCGAATCCTCATAGTACCATTCCACATGCTTATTGATGAAATTAAGAGCATTGCGAGAATTTGGAGCTTGAGTAACAAGAGATTTTTTACCTTTCGCCCAACGGCAATTTTCGAGCGAAATTGTTCATGAAGCTCGGTAATTTGGGCCCGAGAGAGAATGGGATTTTGAACATCATCACCTTCTTGAGCCACGTTTCTTTGAGCGGCTCGAATATCCCTTTGTTCGGCTTCGTCTCGCCGATTTCTCGAAGTACCCTCTCCGCCCTTTCTTCTCTTAGAAGTGGGATTTTGATCGGTGGAATTTCTTGGAGGAGCTATATATGTAAGATTCTTGTGAAAATAAGAAGATTAGCAACAAGAATCGTGAAAAATGATGAAGAATTGAAGATTTTAAAGTAAAGGGGTGAAATCTTTGAACAAGGGTTTTGAGAATTTTATCTCGTCTGTTTTGAAACGAAGACAGAAAGTTTAAAACCTGAAAAATTGGCCTGGCGACCGGTCGAGGTATGGGGCGACGGTCGAGGTGCGATGGCGGCCGTCGCCCCCCGCTATGACCGCCCCAGGTGATTTTTCTTTCTCCCGAGTTTTCCAAAATTCGATTTTTCACCCAAAAAGTTTTAAAACTTTGCAAAAAAATAAGTTTGGACTATATCCAACAAATATGGGTTTTGGGAAAACATATAAACGATAAAATCGAGACTAAACACGTAGTGCCTTAAAAGAAAATATTTGCAAGATCAATTAGGGGCACTTAAGGGGTCAAAATGAAATATCTTGAAAGATATGTGCATAAGCATAATATCGAGTTTAAAGAAAAATTCGAGTAGACATACCTCGATGGTTTAAGAAACTTGATGACGTAATAGCCAATGAGTATGAAATATGTATCCTACACAATTCTTAGACAACATTTTCATAGAAAATTCAAGTGTAGGCAAATAATATGAGAAATCAAAAAGAGCTTATGCTATAAGATTTCATAAGAGATAATAAGCCACATAAGTCTAATAAAATGCTCAAGAGCTTTAGAAAATCATGCAAGGTCTCTTTTTTTAAAAAAAAATTTGAAACTCATAAATATATAAGAGACCTATATTAAAAATAAATACTTGAAAATTCATTTTGCAATTAAGACATAATTAAAAGTATGCATAGATTTAAAAAAAATGCATATACAAATGGGGAGATACGGTTTACCAATTACGCCGTTTCCATGGGTTGTGTCTTTCCCATTTTTGATGATATCTTCCCATTGAGAAGTCACTTTGTTGATGATGACTTCTCCATTTCCAAGTTTGGTTACCTTCCCATGGTTGATGGTTTCTTCTTCTTTGAAAATCATCTTGTTGATGATGTCTTTGCCATTTCCAAGGATTGTGTTCTTCCCATTTTTGATTATACGCTCTTCTTGAAATTGGCTTTGTTGAGAGTAGTTTCTCCTTCTTTGATCAAATGAAACGTTCATTTGATGTTTTCTTGGTGGCATAAATTTTCTCCGATTTTTGCTTTGCCAGGTACCTAATAGCACATTGTTTTGTGGTATCCTCATGTGTTTGGGTCCTTTAAGATTAGCTTTGAGACTTTTAGGTCTCCAACAATATTTAGAGCTATTTCTAGCCCGACAAGAATTATTTGTATGACCCTTTTGCCACAATAAAAACAAGTAATAATTCTAGGAGCATAATGACCAATATGCATAGTGACTTGATCCTTTTTCATATGATTAACAACATTAGGCTTATGATCAAGTCCTTATCACAATTATGAATATCAACAATATTGGACATTTTATTGGTACTCAAGTTGGATTTTAATAAATCCTTTTTCATGCAATCAATATTCTCAACAAGAGTACTATTTTCTTTTTCAAGGTTTCTAACCTTGTCAAGTGTGGTGGTGTGAGCACATGATAGTGATTCATAAGAAGTAAATAAACTATCCTTATCATTTTTCAAAATATTGAATTCCTTTTTCAAATTTTTGTATCTAACAAGTAAGCTTTGGAATTCATTTTGAAGTTCATCATAATCATTTTGTAAATCACTATAATCATTTTGAATGACAATATCATAGGAAGTATAGAGGGTTTAAGACATACCTCATTTTCTTCATTGATGCCCATAATCCACACCGATCATGAGTCCCTAAAGTATCTCAAGGGCATCAAAAGTTGAACAAGCGACATGCACTCTGGCTCGAGTTCATCGAGACATATTCATACATCATCCGGTACAAGCAAGGTAAGACTAATATTGTAGAGAGCACGACTTGTAAGTCAGCGGCTACGATAATCTAGAGGGGTGAATAGATTATCTCCATCTTTTCGATTTTGCCCTCTTTTAACAATCGAATGCTCAAACAAAAAATAATAAAGGTGCGGAATGTAAACAACACACGTCGATTTAAAGAGGTTCAACCCACCTAGGGCCTAATCCTCTACCACCCCAAAGATATATCAGGGATGGATTTCGAAAAGAAAAAGAATTTTATTAATTACCAAAATTAATACAAATTCAACTTACAACACCTTGAAGAGCACCACACTCTTCTTCAACACCACCTTTGGAGATTACCACAATCTCCTTTGAAGATTACCACAATCTTCTTTCAACGGCACCTTGTGAAGATTACCACAATCTACAACCTGAAGAATACCAAATTCTTCAACACCTCAATAAGAAGATTACCACAATCTTCTTCACCTATCACCTAGATCATCCAAGTGTGTTCTTACCACAAGAACACTCACAAGGATATCTTGTGTTTGAATGATAACAAAAATCAAGATTACAACTCAATAATGAATATTACAATTTGAGTGCAAAGTGTAATCAAGAATAGCCTAGACCTCAAAGATGTGAAAGTGATAAGCTAGGCAATTTTACAACAAGAATAATAACAATGAAAGACCAAGTGTTAGCTTGAAGTGTATCTTGTTGTGTTGTATCTCAATTGTTGTTTTGGTTGCTCCAAAACTTCCTCTATTAATAGGAGATGATTGATCAAGCATAGGCTCCTCTTGGGGATTGAAAATCTACATAAAAATACAATTAAAATCAAGAATATAGCTGTTAGAAATCAATCCCACAATTTAAGGAAAAATGTCTCAACGTCAAACGGTCGAAATTTGTCAAAAGATAGAGGCGGCCGGTCGCATCATGAGAAATAGACGTTGGAAAAATACACAAAGCAAAATAACACGCAGGCGACGGTCGACGTCTACCTCGGCCGTCGACCATCACCCCAACCGGTCCCCCTCATGGATTTTGCAAAGATCAAGCGTTACTCGCTTTCAAACACACTTTGCAGTGTGTACCGGTCGCACAGGCGGCCGGCCGACCGATCGTCGACGCCTGATGCGTGGGTCGACTCGCTTGTTTTTGCTTCCGTCTCATTTTTGTTTCTAAAAACATCTTCAGTGCACGGGTTGCCCTATAGGGCGACCGGTCGACCACGAGAGACAGTAAATATTGTCCAATTTTTGTCGAAAATAAAACTCAAGAAATACTCCTAAAATTTAGTAAAAACATTTTAAACCGATCGGGAGTATTAGGACAACATTTAGGAACCTTGTTTAGGAGTGAAAAATTCCATTGATATAAAATCATTAAAAGTGTTGTCCAAAAAATAAACTTGAGAAAATACTCCGGAAAATATTAAAACCATTTTAAATCCTTTAGGAGTATTTGGACAACCTTTAAAAACATTGTTTTTGTGATAAAATAAAATCATCAAAATTAAGATAAAAACATGTATCAAACAAAGACTATCTCGAAGGTACACTCTTATCTCTACTTTAGATGCTAAAATCCTTGGGTTTGAACGTATTAAAGAGTTGTACTTGCATGATCTTGATTTTTCTAAGTCGTTTGTTGCATGCGAAAAGGGGGCAGAGGGTAAATTTTATAAGCATGATGGTTTTCTATTTCGGGAGGATAAATTGTGCATTCCTGAATGTTCTTTAAGGGACTTGCTAGTGAGAGAATCGCATGGTGGGGGTCTTATGGGACATTTTGGGGTAGCCAAAATGTTAGCAGTCTTGCGAGAGCATTTCTGTTGGCCACATATGAAGCGTGATGTTGAGCGTATTTGTAGTAGATGTGTTACTTGTAGGCAAGTTAAATCCCGGGTTCAAAATCAGGGATTTTACACGCCCCCACCTATTCCGATGACACCTTGGGTTGATATTCCTATGGACTTTGTTTTAGGGCTTCCGAGAACTAAGCATGGGTCCGATTCTATGTCATAAAATTGATAATGCGTCTTTGATTGCCGATTTGTTCTTTAGAGAGGTTGTGAGGTTGCATGGTATACCTAGAACCATTGTGTCGGATAGGTATTCTACGTTCTTAAGTTACTTTTGGAAGACATTGTGGGGGAAATTGGGAGCTAAGTTATTATTTTCTACTACATGTCACCCCCAAACAGACGGTCAAACTAAAGTAGTCAATAGAACTTTGTCCATGTTCTTAAGGGCTATCATTAAAAAGAACATTAAAACTTAAGAAGAGTGTTTACCGCATGTTGAGTTTGCTTATAATCGTGATGTGCATTCTGCATCGAAGTTTTCACCATTTGAACTTGTTTATGGTTTTAATCCGCTAACCCATTGGATTTCTCACCTTTACCTGTTTCTAAGCATGTTAACTTATATGGAGAAGAAAGCTGATTTTGTGAAACAGTTATTACATGAAAGCAAGACTCAACATCGAAGCGGTGAAAGGAAAGCGATTAGACGCGCGCATGCTAACAAGCATCGAAAGAAGATGGCGTTGAACCGGGTGATTGCGTGCGGGTACATATGCGGCCCGAACATTTTAAGCACATCGAAAGTCCAAGCGCATTGCTGGGAAGATGGTCCGTTTCAAGTGCTTGAGCGAATCAATGATAATGCTTACAAGATCGACTTTGGGCGACTATGGTATTAGTGCTTCTTTCAATGTTGTTGATCTTAGTCCATTTGATGTCAATTCAGATTTGGGACAAATCCTTCTCAAGAGGAGGGGAATGATGAGAATCCATGGACGAAGGATCCAGTAACGGTGTCGGTTGGTCCGATAACAAGGGCTCGAGCAAGAAAGTTCAAGGATGCGCTCAATGGGTTGATTCAAGTCATGCAGAAGGAAACCGAGAGTGCATTGCCGATGGGGATGAAGTTCGGGTGGTCCAGTTGATTGGCGTCATCAACGTTCCAGAGTCCACTTCAGACTGAGCAAGCGAAGGATGCCAAGAATACGAGCCACTTTGTGTTTTGAAGACTTTGTAGTCAAGTTCTCAATAGTGTTTTGTATCCATCTACCTTAGCGGTAGGTGTAATTTTGTGTTGTTTAAGTCGTTTTGATGTTTTGGAGGCCAAGTAAATCTTTAAGGCCGCGTGGTAAGTAGTTATTTCGAGTTCGGGATAAAAAGGGGTTGAAACAGGGCATGTGCAGGGCGACACGACCTGGTCGTGTCAAGCAACATGGCCTGGCCGTGTCAAGCAACACGGTTGTGTTGCAATATATGGTTTTGTTCCGAATTCTAGTGGGGAACACGGCCTGGCCGTGTCCCACGACACGGCCGTGTCAGGATCCGCGGATTTGACTTTTTCGAGTTTTTTTTCCAATTTTTTGGTTTCCTTTTTGATTTAAGTTGTTTCCTAGTAGGGTTAGGGTTTGGATCCCTTATAAGGGTGAACACTTATTGTTTTTCATTAGTTATCAATAAAATTATTCTCTTACTCTCATATTGAGTATTTTCTCCAAGTGCTTCAAGATTTACATTTCTTGTTGTAATTATCGACTTATCAGGCAATAATCCATAATTGCTTGTGGCGTCTTCGCATACCGAGGTTCTTGCTTTGCTAAGCAGCGGGTCGAGGTTTCCACCAAATTAACTAAACTAGTGAAGATCTTGGGTTAACAACATATTGTTGTTGGGTCGTATGCACAGTTGTTGTTGCGGTTCACATCAGATATTATGTCGTATTCATTGATGATTTTACTCGATATAGTTGGATGTTCCCGTTAAAACATAAATCTGACTTTTTTGATACTTTCATTCATTTCCAGAGGTACATTGAGACACAATTTTCAGCAAATATCCAATCATGTCAATGTGATGGTGGAACTGAATTCACTAATAATAAATTTCGCTCTCATTTAAAATCTTGTGGTATTGTGCTTCGACTTGCCTGTCCCTACACTCCAAGTCAAAATGGTATCGCCGAACGCAAGCATCGTCATGTCACAGAAACAGGCCTTACTCTCATGTTCCATGCTAATATCCCGCTCTCTTTGTGGGTTGACGCCTTCTCTACTGCCATTTTTCTCATTAACCGACTCCCGTCACCGTCACTTGATGGTAAACCACCAGATTACTCTATGCTTCGCATTTTTGGGTGTCTTTGTTTTCCATATTTAAGAGATTACTCGCCTCATAAATTATCTCCAAAATCAACCCCATGTGTGTTTTTGGGTTACAACAATCTTCATAAAGGTTTAGGTGTCTAGACCGGAAAACAAATTAGGTTTATGTTTCTCGGCATGTATTATTTTATGAGGATAATTTTCCTTATCATGGTGATTCAATGCATAATCTAAAATCCAATGACTACATTCAATTTTCTAATTGTCCAGTTTATGTGTCTAGTTCTTCAAATGTCCATTCTTCTACTTCTTTTTCGAGTTTACCCTGTTTACCTTGCAGTGAATCTCCACTTTTATCGTCAAATCATCCATCTAGTTCCCAAGTTTCTTCTCTAGGTCATGAGTAAAATAATTTAACTCATGTGGCTTTAGTTGTCTTGAGGCGTAGGCAACCATTTTACCATGTTGAATTAGCACGCATCCTAAACCTTGTTTTGATGCGTCACTATAAATAACAAAATCTTTAGTGGGGTCAGGAATTGTTAATACTGATGCAGAAGTAAGCCTTCGCTTCAATTCCTGAAAGCTTTCTTCGCATTTCTCATTCCATTGGAACTTCTCCCCTTTTCTTGTCAGTCGAGTCATAGGCGCAACTATCTTTGAGAATCCTTCAATAAATCTCCGATAATAGCCTGCCAAACCTAGAAAACTGCGAACTTCATTCGCCTTGGTAGGTGCACTCCATTAGTTGATCGCTTCAACTTTAATCGGGTCCACTTCAATTCCTTGAGCAGTGATTACATGTCCAAGAAACACCACTCGATCTAGCCAAAACTCGCATTTCTTGAATTTCGCATATAATTTTTCCTTGCGAAGTGTTTCTAGCACTATTCTTAAGTGCTCAGTATGTTGCTCTCTATTATTTGAATATACAAGTATATCATCTATAAAGACTATGATGAAATGGTCTAGATACAGATGAAGTACTCTATTCATCAAGTCCATGAATACTACTGGTGCATTACTTAACCCAAATGGCATTACTACAAACTCATAATGTCCATATCGGGTTCTAAATGTCAAGGGATATCACTCTCTTTAATTTTTAGCGATGATATCGGATCTCAAGTTAATCTTAGAGAAAGTGTTGGCACCTCTCAATTGATCGAACAAGTCTTCAATCCTCGGTAGCGGGTACTTGTTCTTCACTGTGAGTCGATTAAGTTCTCTATAATCGATACACATTCTAAGTGACCCATCTTTTTTCTTTACAAACAGAACTGGTGCTCCCCATGGTGATACACTAGGTCTAATATATCCCAAATCCAAAAGTTCTTGTATTTGCGCCTTTAAGTCATGTAACTCCTTTGGCACCGTCCTATAGGGTGCTTTAGATATAGGTGTTGCCCCAGGTACCAAATCTATTCCAAATTCAACCTGGCGATCTGGAGGAATTCCCCGCAAGTCTTTTGGAAATACATCCAAAAATTCTTGCACAATTGGTACGTCATTAGGTGTCACTTTGGTTGTTGAGGTATCTACTAAACTCACTAGATATCATTGACAATTTTTCTTTTTCAACATCTTTCTTGCCTTCATTGCCGATATCACTCGTGGCACTACCTTAGACTTAATCCCATAAAATTTTATCTCATCATTTCCTGGCAGTTTGAATATTATCTCTTTCTCGTGACACTTAATGTCTGCCTGATATCTACTAAGCCAATTGATACCTAAGATTACGTCAAAATCCTTCATCTTAATTATGTATAGATCAGCTTTAAGATATTTTTCCCCTATATTCATTTCAACATCTTTATTCACTGAGTCAGTTGTTATCCAATTTCCAGATGGCAAGCCAACCTCAAGGGGATCACTTACTCTAGCACTCTTATGTCCTAATATAGCATGAAATTTGGCAGATAAAAAAGAATGTGTGGCACCAGTGTCGAAAAGTACAAGAGCAGGTACTCAGAGATGGTTAGCATACCTGACATTGTACCCGGGTTCTGATCAGCTTCTTCCTGAGTCATAGCATACATTCGAGCTCTACCTCCAGATGTTTGTTCTCTTCTTTCCCGCTCAGCTTTTAAAAGAGGACAATTAGAGACTTCATGTCCTGGCTTCTTACACTTAAAGCATTTTCCTTGTCCAGCTAAACATTCTCCAAAATGATTCTTCTTGCATTTTGGGCAAGTTCGCCTGTCTGCTTGCGTAGTTGGACGTGCATTTCCATCAGTCTTTATCTATTTATTTTGATTTTGTTTTGTCCCTTCCCATTTTCTTTTCTCAGACAACACAACCAACTTTTGCTCTTCCTCGTCCCCAGCAAAACTTGCCGCCACCTCATGAGCCCTTCTCACCATCACCGAGTATTCCAAATCTCCTTGAGCAGATAGTATTCCTGATAGTTGTGCTCGAAGTCCCCTTCTGAACCTCAGAGCCTTTTTCAAATCAGTATCCACTAGATATGGAGCAAACCGACTTAGTTGATTGAATTGTCTCTCATACTCTGTGACAGTCATGTTTCTTTGTTTAAAGTTAAGGAATTTTGTCTCCTTCTTGTCCCGGTATGATTGTGGAATTTTTTTTCCATTACAATCATTTTGAACTCATCCCATGTTAAAGAATTCTGCTCTTCCTCGGTCTTAGTCCTCCAATACCCTTTCCACCAATGATCAGCGTCTTCAGTGAGTTGAAAAGCAACACATACGACTCTCTGTTCGTCTGTGCAACCAATAAGTCAAAAAATCTTCTCTAGCGATCGAAACCATTCTTCTACTGCTGTCGGGCCATCACGTCCATTGAATGTGGGTGGACGATAGTGGCGGAATTGTTCCACGACTCGTGCATTGTTGTTGTTGTTGTCCCCGTTGTTCTGCACACTTCTGAGGAACTTAACAATTATATCTCCAGCAGTAGTAGTGGTTTGATTTCTTGTGTTAGTGGAGTTCTCACCATTGACTTGATTTCCACGACGGGGAGTCATATTCCTAAGGTCATACATAATGTATTATTATTATTTATCCCAATTTATTAATGGATTTTGCATGATATATCTAACTTAAAATCTAAATATCATAATATAATGGTCAAATAAATTAGTATCAATTAAAGGTCAACTAAGCTTTATAATAAGGATTTATTTATCAATTATTGAAATACATAGACCCATCTATCTCTACTGATCCATGTCTTCATCTTCCTTCGGATCTTCTTCCGGTTCTTCTTCTGGATCTTCTTCTAGGTCTTCTTCCAGGTTTCCTTCCAGTTCCTCATCTTCTACCATAGCCTTATTGTTCAAAAACTCAATCCATTTACGATATAACCTAGCAGTAAATGTCCCATAGTTGATTTATGGTCGGTCATCTTGCCCGTCATACTCAATAGTGAGGCATAAAGCTTTTCAGCCTTGACTTTCCAAAATGAGGGTAAGCTATCAATCACTCTATGGGAGGCAACGCATTCGTTTGGAGCGACGATGACATTTTTCACATTGTACCACAACTGGTGAATTTTCACTATATATTCTCCAATAATATCCCCCTCCTCAATTTGATAGTTGAAATAATGATTGAGTCGGTTAATTGGATGGTTCGGACCCCAATTATTCTTATTATTGTTCTTTCTTGCAGTGTGGCGAGTGCGAGTTCCTGACATCTATATATATGTTCATTTGCAACCATAAGTCTATTTTTACATTTTTTAAGGAATACAAGATTTCTACTCATCTAACATATAAACTGGTATTATGTATCTAAAGCAGAATATAGTAACATGAAATCATAATATAAATGAGCATATTGATACAATTGTATAATGTAACTTGCATTAATAATTCTCATACCTTGAGGAGATCGGCAAGATATGATGGAGGTGGATGTTATTATATCATTTTATCTTGTACAAAGTTTGATTTTTATTTTTTATTTTTAATTAAAAAAAACTATGTATTTTAATTTTTAATAATTTTTTTTAACAAGCCTACAGAAACGTGTGGACCTGCTTTGATACCACTTGTAACGACCCAATTTTATGAAATTAAAGTACTCTAAAAATATTATTAAGAAAACACAAATTTATAAATTAAAGTGATCCCAATAATTATCAAAAACATTGATTGAGAATTTTTATTCTTAAGGGAAAATATAATAATAATAATAATAATAATAATAATAATAATATTACATATTCCAAATTAAATATCCAACAACTATTCCAAGCATAAACCGGAAAAATTAAAGACATAAATTTAAAATTTAGTCCGATCATAATTATTTAAAATATAAATATAGCATGATTTATTCCACCATCCACAACATCATATCTTCAGTCGGATTCCTCAACTTAAAAGTCATGATAATAATAGGGATTAGCTTCATCTCGCTCAGTAGGGATATATCTGTCAATATTTAATATAACATGAAAAGCATTCACATAATTACAATAATAAATTCTTTAATTTCCTGTTTTTCCTCGATTGGCCGAGTTCTCATATATAGTATTGCGGGTTCACCCAAAGATACGTTTGATCCCGGACCCTTTTCATGGCCCCTAGCTTATATGAATTTATTTCCTCTTGACATATATTGCAATCAATGAAGTATAATCATGGAACATTAAATAAAGACAAATACTATAAAAATCCCTACCTTAATAACCGCAGATATTTGATGCAGAAAAATTGAACGACAAAAGTCCTAGTCCCCGATCCCCTCGTTTTCTATTATAGAGAATTTAGAAAGTTGTGAAAAAAATATGTGGGTTAACCATGTATTTATAGGCTAAATTTTATTTTTATTTCTATTTTTTGTAAAACCGAAATTAACCCCTAACCCAACCCCTAAACTAACCCTAAACTAACTCCTAAATTAACCCTTAATTTTTTTTTGGTTATCACATCAGCCATCTCTACTTGTTTTGTTAAACACTTTTAGATAGCAACGGGGCGGTTTGGCCAAACCCGGGACCCACGCCCCCCCACCCCGCCCCAAAATCTGTCGGGCGGTGTAGACTCCACCAATATTTTTTTTTTTTTTAATCGCAATAATTTATTTCTTTGTATTTGTGGCCAAATTTTAAAAAACAATCCAATTTCAATAGGTCAAAAATAATAATAAATGTAATTATGCAATTTATTATACATGTGTTTTATAACTATTTAGTTACTATTAGGATTTATCTTCAAAAAAACTATTATTAGGATCTTGCAATAGTACTCAACTAATACTCAAAATAAATATTGAACGTACAATATTACAAGATGTTATAGTTGTAAATTAATATCCAATAAAACACTTAAATCTAAAAGTAAATCATGCAAAAATATTTAAATACATATTCAAAAATATAATAAAAACAAATATGACAGGGCGGGTCCGGTTGGACCTAGGGCCCGCCCCGGACCCAATCGGGTTTGATATTTTGGACCCGGGACCTATCCCGAGACCCGTTTAACTGGGTATAGACCTACCTCGACGGGACCAATTGGGTATTGGGCATTGAGTATCACTCAATTTCTTTGGAAATTTATGGGCTATGGACATAATTGCCCAATATTTCGGGAAAAAAGACACATTTTTATTCTCCCGGACTTTTTCTTGACTATGCTCCCAATTTTTTTTTTGTACACCTTTACACTCTCGCTAATTTTTCCAGATTTTTTACGTTGATGTTTCATGATTGTTTCAAACATGTTTCATCTAATAAAATTTCAGTGAAACATAATTCCCATTAAATAATCAATTTATACTAGAAATCTTAACAATCAAGAAATATACAAATAAAACAACACATTGAAAATAATATAGAAACAACACTGAATAGATAATCATAATTCGATTTTTGTTCCAATGCATTGAAAACGTCGAAAACATGGAAACAATTAAGAAACAACAGAACAATATTGAAAGATATATAAAAACGGCCCAGAAACAATATAAACAATATATAAAATACCACATGAACAAAAATAGCTTAAAAATAGGTTAAAAACTGCATTGAAACATCGACAACTACATTAAAACAACAAAGAAACATCAAAACGACATTAAAACAGTATAGAAGCAAGACATAAACATCATAAACAATATAGAAAACACCACATTTATAAAAATAAAAAAGCTTAAAAATAGGTAAAAACTGCATTGTGACATTGAAAACTACATGGAAATGATAAACAAACATCAGAACATTAAAAACATTATAGAAAACAATCCAGAAACAATATATAAAACAACACGTGAACAAAAAGAGCATAAAAAATAAGTAAAAGTTGTATTGAAACAACGAAGCAACAACGAAACAATATAAAAACAACCAAAAAAAACAAATATAAATAACATCAAAACAACAAAAATAACATATAAAATAATACATGAACAAAAATTTTTGAACAAAAAAACATAAAAATAACCAAAAACATGCAGGAGCGTGAAAAAGTTAAAAAATTCAACTGGGAGGGTACAAAAGCGAGTTGAGCGTAAACATAGTCCTTTTTTTCCAAAAAGGCAAATTTTAACTTGAGTTTAATTATAACATGTGTATGTATTTTTTTAAAAAAATAAAAAATAATAAAATGAGGCATATATCAAAATCAAAAAAGAGTTGGATGATACCTAATTTAATATCATTTAATTAACCTATGAAAAAAAGACAATCTTAATTGATAAGGGCTAGAAGTCTACTTCTATGTGGCCTTCAAGGCCCATTTTGGACCTTGAGAGCGTTCATTGGCCTACTTGTGCTCGTTTTCCTTGAGATGATATCTTCGATTCCATTATATGGAATATCATCTTTTATTTTACCGCACTGAGATAGGGATGGCAATGGATAGGATACCCACCCATTTAAGGCTATCCATACCGAACCCTATAATATTTATACTACACGTATCCATCCCAAATCCGATTAAGAAACTACATCTATTACCCGTACCCATCCCAAATCTATTTCCCGATACCCGAGTACTACCCGTACCCGCCTAATACCCATTTATTTTATATAAAAACTTATAATTATATGAATATTTTGATAACTATTAAATAGACACCCTACCAAAAACTAATTATTATATAAGGAAATGCTAGTATGTTAAATTCTTAATAAATATAACAATTTACCACTTTATTTTGTAAGTCACTAAAGACTACCACCATTCATCAACTAAATCAAAAGATCACAATAAATTCCTTAAAAATGTAAAATCAACATTGGTACATCATTAAATTTATAAATTACTGTTCAATTGGTTTTATACCATTGATTTGGGCTTCCGACACTAGAGTTTTGTGTTGTTTTTGAGTATTTTGAGTCGTTTTTGTTATATCTCATAGGTTAGGTATTAATTTCTATTGTTTGAGTCATTTGAGTGGCCAAGCCATGTTGAGGGCCAATTATATTGAGTCTAGAGTCATTTTAATGAGTCGTGTGTCAAAAGAAGCAAGAATGATCAAACAACGAAAGATTGATTTGAAGAAACGTCCAAACGCGCGTTTGGAATTTCTAAGATGGCGGGGTTTAGTATTTTGGTCATAACTCTCTCTACAAAATTGATATTGAGCTGATTCAAGTGGCTATGGAAAGCTAAGAGATATAGCTACAACTCTTATGAAGAAACCCAAAGCAAATTCGGACGTTTGGATGGCGCTGCAGCGCCGGCGCCACAACGCCTAAACGGGCGGTGCGGCGCCAGGAGTGTTCTACGCGCGGCTGCGCCCTCCTTAGCTGCAGCAGCCCGGCACCGAAATGGGCATCTGGGTTTTGTTTTTTGCGCGCAGCGCCATTTTCAGCTGCAGCGCTCCGTGGGCGGACAAAACAAGAAATGTCCGATTTTTGGATCTAAAAGGAGGATACTATAAATAGATACATGGTAGGCTTGAACTAGGGCATGGAGGACACTTGGGGATGAAAACCAACACCACCAAGACACAAGGAAAGAGTTGGGGAAGAAGATTGAAGACATTTATCATCTAGAAATAGATAAGATTCTTCTTTTATCTCTTTAATTCTTCTTTGTTGTTGTTTCTTGTATATCATTTGAGATGCATTCTCATTTGATTATGGGTATTTATATTTTCATCATGAGCTAAACTTTATAATTCTAGAGGGTTGATGTAATCTATGTTTGAACTTATGTTTTGAGATTGTGGTTTGTCAATCTTGATTTCTCAATTTATTTGTGCTATTTGGATTTATTGCTTCTAAATTACTTGATCAATAATTTAGATTGTTGGGTGTATTTGATTTGTCTCTTGAGAAAGGTAATTGAATACATGACCTTGAAATAGCATAACCTAGGATTTCATAGAATTGAGAGATTTGTGAATCCTTTGAAGTCATCAACCAAGATTCATAATTTTTATCAAGATTTCAATTGGTGATTTTTATAGAGATATTGATTTCCCAATTGTGATTTAAAATCATTTGGCACTCGAGAGAGGAAATGATTATTGTAGAAATCTTGGCTTATAAATTGGTAATTTGTGATTGATATACCATATTGATAACATAAGGGAAAACTAGATTCATCACACCTCTAGAATTCATTCTCCCATAGATTTAGATGTTTATATTTTGATTAGTTACATCTAGTTGTTTTTATTTATAAATTGAGATATCCACCTATTATTGATCTGTCAAATATAGCATAGGTAATTTATACTTGGTACTTATACACGCATTCCCTGTGGATACGACAACCCTACTCATATCACTATATTAAAACTTGACACCGTAAACTTGCGGTTAGAAAAATCTCTAACAAGTTTTTGGCGCCGTTGCCGGGGAATGTGTTTTGTGTGATATCAAGGTTGATTGCCTAGTTGTAATTTGACTATTTTTTTTCTTTCTTTTATTGTTTTAATTTTATGTAATTTTTTTAGGCACATCGTTGGATGGAATTATAATGTATGCATATACGTGGCCAACCGATGATGCTTTCTTTGGGATTTTGGAAGTCAAAGTGTGAACCATTTTGTTCCTTATTATCCACCTCAAGAAAATGTATGGGCCCAAAATATGGAAAATCATGAAACCTTTCATCACCACAAGAACAATTGTCAGCTTGGAAGAAATACTTTATCAATTTCTAGGCGAATGTGAGCAAGAAGCGATAAGATGAGATAAAACGTCGGACCGAGTTGGAAAAAAATCTTGTTGAGTTTATCGAAGAGTGTAAGATAAAAAATCAAGAAAGTGATAATGGATTATTACAAACCGAGGCAAACATTCAACAAACTGAGATTACATGTCAAAATATGTCAAAGTTACTCCAACAAATGATTGAACAACTTAATAATGAAGAGTCATCATCATTCTTGGGCCTGGTGAAATAGAAAATCATGAACATGAATTGCCCATTATGAAAAAGATGGACATCCTTCAAAATTTGGAGGAGACTTTTGAAGAGTGCAATCCGATCTTACAAGAGAAGGAGCCATGTCAAACTAACTCAGGGAGTATCTCTATCTCTCACTCAATTGAAAATCCTCATATTGACAAAAATATGTGCACTCTAGATGTAAGCTTCAATTCAAATGTATCAAATTTTGAGAAGCATACACTTGAAGGAACAATGTTTGAAAATGGTGATCAATTCACATGTTCTCTGATTTCATGATATTTAATGTGAGTAAAGATAGAAATATCTTTACTATGATTGATAAACCATTTTTCATCATTAGGAACACATTTTTTGATTTCCAAAATACCATCAACATTGTGATCCTTAATCATCCACGTCTTACATACACTGAAGGATCGCCTATACTATTGGAAAATACAAAGGCGTGGCATGATCGACACTTGTTTTTGGATCCCGGTTGAGTAAAACAAAAGTCTGGCTAAAGACTTTAAATTTAGTGCTTTTTGGGAGGCAACCCAAGCTCATTTTACTTGCTTTCATAGTTTGATTAGTTAGAATGTTTGTGTTTTATTATAAGTAGTCATGTTGCATCTCACCCCTATCCCTCTTGCATGCTCATTACGCGATTCTTGTGAAATTATGTGCAAAAGGTGCTTATTGTGATAGTATTTGGATGCATTGAAATTTTGGCATAATTTGATATATAATTGCATATACATCATTTACCTTGATTTATGCCCACCATGTGTTTGATAAAATGCCTCAATGAGAAATTTAACACTTTTGCATACCCTTCTTGGTTGATTGCTTGGAGGAGTTCACATGTCGATCACAATTATATAACATTGATGTAGCTCCCATGGTCTTCACATGATATTGTGGTACTTTACCCCATTGCTCGTTTCCACGTTTGGTTTTGTTTGACAGGTTGGTATTGTGCCTCCTAAATCATAGAAAGGCAAGGAAAAAGCCATCGACCCTATGGAGTGCTACCAATTGGCCCTATTGCTTCTCTTTCACCCCACGATTCCGACGAGGAGTTGCACCTCTTCCATTGAGGACAATGGTTATATTAAGTTTGGGGAGTGGTAATACCTTTTTCAGTTTGTGATCCTACTTTCTTCGTGTTTTTTTTGTGTCTTGTATATTTGCTTTGAGTTGAGTCGAGTCGAGTCATTTGTTGAACTGTAGAACTGCATGACTAAGTGAATTTGTCGAATATGAGTTAAACGGTCAAAAGAGCATGTGTTTGAGCGGTGATCTATGCTTCGTTCCATTAATTCCATCTACATGCATAATTTGGTTGATTTATTTGAAAATGATTTATGAAGTTGAGTGTTTCTTGTATGATCCCACCGGATGCTAGAACTTGTCTGATCACTAGTCGAGGCGAAATCCTAGGCGAAGTAACCATGAAGAAGTGATTTAGGTCATCTTTGAACAAGCTAGAGCCTAAAATGCCTACATTTGTATTATATTTTCACAAGTGTCCCCCTTTGAGCCTTATAAACTCGTTTCTTTGGCAACCAATCGAATACCCAGAGCCTAAATGTGAAAATCCTAATTACCCATCACTCATACGTACACACATAATATAGAAAAATATTGAAGATTGAGGAGGGGATGATGAGAAGGGTATGTGGTTATTTGAATGAAGTTGCCCGAGAAAAGAAAAGATGAAACCCCATGTATGCAAAAGAATAAGTTTGGGGCTTACGAAAAAAAATGTAAAAAAAAAATCAACGGGATTGAAAGTTCATAAACATTGGGGATGCCAAAAAAAAAAGTGAAGGGTAGTGCCTAATGATAATTCGAAGTGTTAATTGTGTGTTTGGGTGATTTGAGCCACTTATTCCTATATTTTCCTACCTTACCCTAAGCCCACATTACAAGCTTTAAAAGTCCTATTGATCCTTGTGTTACATTAGCCTACATTAGTGGAGATTAGTGTGAAAGACAAGCTTATGGAATACGGTAAACATTATTTCTTGATAATTAGAAGTTGATCATTTTGATAACACTTGATTTCATGGATCTATTTGAATAATGTAAACGAAATTGGCATGAACATTCAACTCATTTGATCGCAATGTCAAAACACATGCTTGATTGATAGTGAAATGAATAATGAGACAAATGATATTGGTTGTGAAGTTTTGCAGTTTGTTTGTATTGTTGTGTCTTGTATTTTTCATTTTAGAGTTGTAATTGCTTGAGGACAAGCAATAGTCTAAGTTTGGGGTATTTGATCGAGTTGGTTTTATACCATTGATTTGGGCTTCCGACACTAGAGTTTTGTGTTGTTTTTGAGTATTTTGAGTCGTTTTTGTTATATCTCATAGGTTAGGTATTAATTTCTATTGTTTCGAGTCATTTGAGTGGCCAAGCCATGTTGAGGGCCAATTATATTGAGTCTAGAGTCATTTTAATGAGTCGTGTGTCAAAAGAAGAAGCAAGAATGATCAAACGAAAGATTGATTTGAAGAAACGCCCAAACGCGTTTGGAATTTCTAAAGATGGCGGGGTTTAGTATTTTGGTCATAACTCTCCTACAAAATTGATATTGAGCTGATTCAAGCGTCTATGGAAAGCTAAGAGAGAGAGCTACAACTCTTATGAAGAAACCCAAAGCATATTCGGACGTTTGGATGGCGCTACAGCGAAAAAAAAAGCGACTGCAGCAGAATAACAATGCGCCACGGCCACCCGCCCAGAGTGTTCTACGTGCTGCAGCGCTTCCAGTCCGAAAATGGGCGATCTGGGGTTTGTGTTTTGGCGCTGCATAGCGCCATTTTTTCAGCTGCAGCTGGTAGGCGGACAAAACAAGAAATGTCCGATTTTTGGATCTAAAAGGAGGATACTATAAATAGATACATGGTAGGCTTGAACTAGGGCATGGAGGACACTTGGGGATGAAAACCAACACCACCAAGACACAAGGAAAGAGTTGGGGAAGAAGATTGAAGACATTTATCATATAGAAATAGATAAGATTCTTCTTTTATCTCTTTAAGTCCTTCTTAATTCCTTATTTGTTGTTTCTTGTATATCATTTGAGATGCATTCTCATTTGATTATGGGTATTTATATTTTCATCATGAGCTAAACTTTATAATTCTAGAGGGTTGATGTAATCTATGTTTGAACTTATGTTTTGAGATTGTGGTTTGTCGATCTTGATTTCTCAATTTATTTGTGCTATTTGGATTTATTGCTTCTAAATTACTTGATCAATAATTTAGATTGTTGGGTGTATTTGATTTGACTCTTGAGAAAGGTAATTGAATACATGACCTTGAAATAAAGATAACTTAGGATTTCATAGAATTGAGAGATTTGTGAATCCTTTGAAGTCATCAACCAAGATTCATAGTTTTTATCAAGATTTCAATTGGTGATTTTTATAGAGATATTGATTTCCCAATTGTGATTTAAAATCATTTGGCACTCGAGAGAGGAAATGATTATTGTAGAAATCTTGGCTTATAAATTGATAATTTGTGATTGATATACCATATTGATAACATAAGGAAAACTAGATTCATCACACCTCTAGAATTCATTCTCCCGTAAATTTAGATGTTTATATTTTGATTAGTTGCATCTAGTTGTTTTTATTTATAAATTGAGATATCCACCTATTATTGATGTCACAAATATAGCATAGGTAATTTATACTTGGTACTTATACACGCATTCCTGTGGATACGACAACCCTACTCATATCACTATATTAAAACTTGACACCGTAAACTTGCGGTTAGAAAAATCTCTAACAATTACACCATCAGACAAGTAGTTTTATCACGTTTGGCAAAGATAAACATTGTTGATATGATCACAAATTCAAAATAAATGACAACTTTATATCTTCTTTGTATAAAATAAAAATTTATGTTGGAGTTCTATGAAGAAATGTATAATGTCATATGAAAAAAATTAATGAAATGTACTAAGGGGTAAACGGGTTCGGATAGTGGTGGGTATCCGTGGGGTAAAATCATACCCTACCCATTTATAAATGGGTAGTAATTTCTCATCCCATATTCGTCCCAAATTCAATAAAAAGTACCCATACCCGTCTCATTAGAGTCTAGGCGGGTGGGTACCCGTGTCTACCCATCCCATTGACACCCATACTCACAGATCATGTGTAGAAAAGTTACCATATTAATTTTGGAGTATAAATCATGCCTAAGTTATTAGTTTTTAATATAGAAACTTCTCTATACGTGACAATCGTTTGTGCAGTGGATTAGAAGATAAAACATCATCCTAGAATGAAAGATCTCATCCGCATTTCATGTCGCAACCCACAAAAACTTGCCACACGTTGGCAGCCCCCCAAAAACTTGCCATAGGTGTAGGTGTACATTTATATTATAAATACTCTTTAAAATGTTACAAATACTTCTTGAGAATTGTATTATCTAACAAAATACTTCTACTGATGGTGATGGTGCACGAGAAACAAATATCAATCATTATTCGTTATTTTAAAAAATTGTTGGGTTTATTGTGTATTGAGGCTAAACCTTGGGTATTGTGTATAATTTTAACCCTATAGATTACGTGTAAAGTGACTGACAATACTGCAAAAGTTAGAAAAGGCACGTGGGAATGGTTTTAGCCTCTGCGAATGTTGCAGGATAGGTATGGGAATGATTGGATAAAATCACAAACCATGGGACATCAGAAACTATGGAATATTTAAAATATTATTATACTTTTTGAACCTTATAAGTTCTAAGCTGGATATATCAAAGGTAGGTTGCCTTCTTTTGACTCAAAATTAGGGGTGTGCAATCTCAAAAAACGACACTAAAATACGGACGCGAACCTAACACGATATAAGCGAGGTTAGGATTGACCCATTTTATTATGGGGTCATAATCGTGTCGATCGAACCCATTTAACCCAAATAATAAATGGGTCGGTTTCGGGTTGACTGAAATGACTCACTAAACCCGTTTAACCCGTTTAAATAAGAAATTTCAGTATTATTTTAAATATTTATTAATATTCTATATATAAATAACCCAAAATTATCATTTTATCAATATAAATAAAAGATTTATTCAAGGTTAAAAAATATACAGGTCATTTGGTCGTGTTCGGGTTACCCATGTATTAAGCAGTCGTGTTCGGGTTGACCCATCGACCCGAATAATTAAACGGGTCGTGTTCGGGTTGGACAAATTTGTGTAATTACCATGTCTCAACACGACCGCAAAACCCGAACACGACTCGAATTGGCACCCCTACTCAAAATAACACAAGTACCATAAGAAATTAGGGCGATTCTATAGAGAATGCAAAATGGACAATTAATAACCGTTCCCATTTTTTCAACGGAACAAATTTATAGAAAAGATTTTTGTAAAAACAAAAAGAAGAATGATACGAGCAGGCTACAAAATGAACATCATGGGGCAACATTTTTTTTTTCCTTAAAGTAGTGGATAAAGAGGTATTTTATAATTTTAGAGGGTAGATTTTAAATTTAATAATTATATAAAGAAAGATCTATGAATTTGAGGCCGGGCATGGCGACCAGGATGAAATATCCTGTTCCACTTTCTATTGCATATATTTGATAAAAAAATATGTGTACATTTGTGACAACATTTTGTAGATTTGTCATTTATTTGATCGATGGAGTATGAAGTGGAGCAGGGAAATATCATGGGAAAATTACATGAAATACCCTTTTTTTTGGTAAACATCGGAAAATACGCTTTTATCGTTTTTGTCTATTTTTTTCCTTTTGTACCTACTATTCCTTTTTACGCCCCAACATATTTTTTGATTTTTTGATTTTTTCGTTTTTTTGTTCATGTATTGTTTTATGTGTTATATATGTTATTTCGATGTCGTTTAAATTTGTTTTTTTGTTGTTTCTATGTTATTTTGATGTTTCAAAACAACTTTTACCTACTTTTTATGTTTTTTTTGTTCATGTATTATTTTGTACATTGTTTCTATTATTTCAGTGTTGTTCTATAATATTTTTAAGGTCTATCTAATTTTTTTTTTGTTGTTCCATGTTGTATTCAATGTGTAAATACAATTTTTACCTATTGTTAGCTCTTTTTGATCATATAGTGTTGTTTTCTATATTGTTTCTGGTTTGTTTCTATATTGCTTCATGGTTATTTCCATGTTTTTTATGTTTAATTCATGCATTGGATCAAAAATTGAATTGTGTTTTTTTATTCATGTTGTTTCTATAATATTTTTAATTTGTTAATTTTAATGTGTTATTTTATGTGTATATTTCTTGATTTTTTATAAGATTTCGAGTATAAAATGGATTATTTAACGAGGGCAAAATTTATTTTTTCACTAAAATTTTATTAAAAGAAACATATTTGAAACATGTTAGAAACAATCTTGAAACAAAACATAAAAAAATTTGGAAATTTTGGCGTAAGCATAAATTTGTATAAAAAAAAAAGAATGGAAGCGTAAATTTAAGACATAAAAGGCTGACATTATCTCAAAAAAATGAGAAATTTATGTTAATTGCCCAAATCCAATTACTAGTGACCACCCCTAGTTTCATCCTTGGATATGAGAATAATTAAATTATTATGTACGAAAGACTAGTTTATAGATAACCCTATTTTAATCGATGAAATCGAGATTAAACATATTCAATAGTCAAAAGTAGCTCGAAAGAATCCAAGTTAGATTTCTATTGTTAGTTAACAGGATAAGCCTTTCCCAATTCCAATACACTGTTGCTATATTTGGTTTATTTTTTTCTTTTCTAATATGCGACCTGTTTTCTTGTTCACGTGCAAAGAGTCCACTTGCACTTCCACGCAATGAAAATTGAGGGAGTGATTTTGCATTAACATGTGATTACTTGTGAAAATTTTCAAAAAAAACATTATTTTTTCTTATTTTTCAAATTATTTATCACATCCATTTATAATTCAAACAAAAAATATCACATCAACTACATAATTATACAATTATATCCCAAATATATTATTCACTCTATCTTATTTTTCAAATCACCAATCAAATCTAATCACTATTATACTAAAAAAACTAACATATCAACTATCATCATCACATTTTCATCTTATATACAATCACACTCTCAAAATTCATTCTCATTTTTTAAAATAAAATTTTCACACTATTCTCTCAACAAGTAAAAATGAGCGTAATGAAAGGTCAAACAATCACTTTTCACATTTGGTTGTGCTTTGTCCATTTTCATTTTTGAGTGAATAGTAGTGAAAAAAATTTTGAAAGTGAAAGTAGAATGGATAGAGAAAAAATAATAATTGTGTTGATGTGATGGATAATTTTTTAGAGATATTGATTGTTTGTGTAATTTTTTATGAAAATAATAATGTAAAACATAATGTAAGAAAATTGAAATAAAATAAAAAAATTGAACAAAAAATAAGTAATATGGGTCTCATTTTATGCTTTTTGTTATCAAGATTAAGAGAAAAATAATATAATTGTGATAAATTAAAAATATTACCGAAATTATCTATATGAATAGGAGAATGATAGATAAATAAATAGTATAGTTGAGTATTGAAAATTGTGAAAATGAAAGAAAAAAATGAGTTAATCTTACAAAAAATTGAGATTTTTGTTTTTAAAAAACTCACTTATTTCAGAAACAATCACACTCTCTAAAAATTTTCCTCTCAAAAAATAAAAATTTTGAAAAATTTCTCACAAACCAATCACACCTATATATATATATATATTTTGACATATGCCCACACTTTCTTTCGAACTACGTGATATTCGCCTTTTTTTTTTTTTTTTTTAACTCGCCTGCGAACTACGCCCGACTACGCCGAGGACAACATTTCCGCTTCTCATTGCCGCTGCTGCCAAAGGTAAACGCGGGATGTGCACGACTTGGCGATGTTGTTCGGCGAAGTCTGGCGTACAACCAGAGATCCTCCAGGGTAAAGAGAACAATTATGTTCGACCCCAATCTACTAATAACGATCTCTCCCGAATCGAACCCACACGGATACTATTCAAGATATGAGTTCCCACCAAATCTTCATCACCGCATATGCCCGGGGAGCAATTTGATGGAGAAGGGTTAATATGAACCCCGACTCCACCCCACAAACACGATTTGATGGGCGGGGATTTGAACCCTTACCTCTATCCCACGATTATTTGCGGTGGTAGGTGAAATTTAAGCCACCTGGTTTTGATATTCGCCTTTCTCGAATGGTGGTAATATACTGGGAGAAGAGCAAACTCTCTGTCTATATATACGGTATCAAAATCTTCAATCCTTCATTTAATTAATCTTTGGATTTCCCTTAGCTACCAAACAATGTCTTCTTCCTTCATTCTACTCTGTCTCATTTTCTCCATTTCTCTTTCAATCACCACCGCCCAAGTCCAAACCCAAGCCTAATCTGGAAAAGCCCGAAGATCTTTCCGAGCCTGGGCCCTCGTCCTTCCTGTTACCAAAGACCCATCCACCAACCAATACATAACCACCATCTTCCAAAAAACACCTCTCAAGCCCGTCAAACTAACACTCGACGTTGGCGGAAAAGCCTTATGGGTGGCCTGTGACCGGGCCGAATACAATAGCTCCACTTACAGGCTCGCTCTTTGCAACTCCCCACAATGCAAACTCGCCAAGTCCAAGTCTTGCGGCGACTGCTGGGACGGGCCGAGGCCGGGCTGCAACAACAACACATGTTCCAATGTGGTCTACAACACTATCGACAGATCAGGCCAGATCGGCGATCTGGGAACTGGCGTTGTAGCCCTCCAATCCACTGACGGGTCCAATCCAGGCCCGATTATTCGCGTGCCCAACTTGTTATTTTCATGTGGGTCCCTTTTTCTTGGAGAGAATCTGGCCAATGGGGTTAAAGGGATTGCTGGATTTGGAAGGACTGAAACCTCACTCCCTTCACTATTATCCCCTGCATTGGGGATTGATAAAAATTTGCAATCTGCTTGAGTTCTTCGAAAGGCGTGGCGTTTTAGGAGACGCGCCTTATACACTACTCCCGAACGTCATAATCTCGAGTCGACTCGTTTACACCCCGCTTCTTATTAATCCCGTCAGTACTGTCCACCCTATCATCAAAGAATTCCCCGACAAATCTTGGCCGTCGATGGAGTACTTCATTGGGGTCAAATCCGTAAAAGTCAACGGTCAAATCGTGCCGTTGAGCCCGAACTTGATAAAAATCGGGCCAAAAGGCAACGGCGGCACAAAAATTAGTACGACTAGTCCGTACACGGTTTTGCAAACGTCAATCTACAATGCCATCACTAAAGCATTTACCAAGGCGATATCCAAGGTCCCTAGAGTGGGCCCGTGGCGTCGTTTGGCACGTGCTACAAGGCGTCGAGCCTTGGGAGCACGCGCGTCTCGCCCCGCAGTGCCTTCGATCGAGCTCGTGCTAGGAAACAACGTTACTTGGACTATTTTCGGGGCCAATTCGATGGTTGCGGTGAATAATAGTGAGGTTTTGTGCTTGGGATTTGTGGATGGGGGCAAGAAGCCTAGGACTTCGATTGTGATTGGTGGACATCAAATTGAGGACAATTTGTTGGAGTTTGATGTTGGGAAATCTCGGGTCGGGTTTAGTTCTACGTTGTTGGGCCGTCAGACTACTTGTGCTAACTTCAATTTTACGTATAGAGCTTGAGAGGGATATAGCAAGTGAAATCTGCTAAGTTCTTTTTTATATCTTTTGTGTTTGTGGATTAGGGATTATTCTGATTGCTGTTGTTTCCTTTTGATAGATGCAACTTGTGTTGCTTGTACTCAAATTGCGTCATCGAGTGTCTTGCAAATTAATGAATGTTCGACCTTTTGATATGAGTTAAAATTTCAGTTCGGATTTTTTATTCCATCCTCCGTCTCATCGAGTGTTTCATTACAATTGGATAAATTTCATTGATTATGATATTATCTCGCACCCGTGACATGAATCAAGATAGAATAGAAAATGAAATAGAAGATCCCGCGTAGTTATATTGCAGTCCGGATCTTCTATTCCATTCTTTATCTCATCTAGTATATCTTTGGATAAATGTCACTTGTCACAAGTTATGACATTATTTTTTTTGTACAGCGTGGCATAGAATTAACATGGGTGAAATATGCCTGTTTTAATGATCCATAGTAATCCTCAATTTTCTGTAGAAAAGAAAAAGAAAAAAGAACCCAATTGCATCAAATTTGTCCTTACTGACTTTTGGGCCTAGCGCTGCAAAACTACACCACATAAAAGATGGATTTAAATGAGTTCGAATGGTTAAACAAGGCCAGCCCCTTATTACTGAGCTCAAACTTAAATCTTATTATGAACAAGTGGTTTTTCATGATGGAGTGTAACCCCTCAAATTTTTGTTGAATGAACCGAAAATATAAAATAAAACAATTACAAGAACTTTAACTGGGAAAGTGCTATATTGTGGGAGGTCAAGTGTTTCTATCTCCAGGTGAAGTGTGTGTGCAGAACTCAAAAAAAAAAAAAAAAAATTTGTATTGCTTACCATTTTGTAAGGGTGTTACCACTGAGTTGAACCTTATATCTTTCGGTTTACCACTGCTTCAGCATAGTTAGTGATATCACTCACCCTTTGTAAGGGTAGTGACCAATGCTCGAATCCTATATTTTTGAGTTTTTCAAATTTATCTCCTCATCCAACCACTACTCCCACCTTATTAAAAAAAAAAAAAAACTGGGAAAGTGCTACATTTTTAATTTATGATTGAGGTGTAGCTTTAATTTTCTCAGTTTTGACCCCGAGGCACGTGAAGATCCACTCTCACCGCAGGAGCAGTTCGAACAGTTAGCCGACAGTCCATGGGTTCGGGACTGGGAATCGAGTGGGGTTGGGGTGAGAACGACGAGTTCATGAATTTTGCCTCTGATTCTGAGACAATAAATGAGCCAAATTACAGTCAACATGACTAGTTGTCCAAATCCAGACTCCAGAGTTTATGTAATAAATAAACTTCAAAGTAATACTAATAAGTCAATGAACAACATATTATCATTTTAATAGGGCTATCTAGTTTTCTATCCAAGAATATCAATGACCGAGACAGCCCCAGGAAACACAAATAGCTACTGTACAAAGTCAAACATTAATGACGTGGAGCAGAAAAATGATTTTTGAAAGGTTTTGAAAGTCAAAACATTATGTTGCTAGAGAAATTTCAGTTATTTGCAAAAACTTAGTTATATTTCTGAGAGAAATAACGAAAATTAAAACTTGTTGACGCGCGTCTTGGGTCAACAAACAAAAAAAATCTAAATACGACTTAGCTGGAAATTTAAACGCACACTTGGAAAATATAAAAAGTGGTTGATTTCGCTTTTATATGTCGAAGACCGAAGCAGAGTTTATGCAGTGCGTTGACGAGTTTTTCGGCCAACAAGCAAGATGTGTAAAAAAAAGAAATACGTGGAAATGTAAAAGTTTTAATTCAAGGGTAATTGCGCTTTTTTATATATTGACGATTTGGAATTTTCTGGTCGGTTTTTTCTTACTGCGTTTTTGCGTACCCCCTTATTTCTCCTTAAATGAGGCTTTTATACCCTCTAGTAAGTGGGTTTTCAATGATCATCTTTGCATTAATCAAGTAGATTAATTTGAAAAGGACACATGTCTCTCCTAAGTGTGCATGTCGGCCAAGTTTTTGCCACTTGGTGACTCATCTTGATCACATTCGACACGTGGCGCTTTCCGGTGCTAATGGAGCACTAAGTATGGGCAAAGGGTTATTCTTCCTCGGATCTCCGCGCATGTGTTTCCGCCAAGATTTGGGCTCGGGGTCGGCTCTGAGCCGTGCTCGGTGATTGGGCTCGGTAGTTGGCGAGCCCAACGAATGATGTCACCAGTACTCCGCCTAACATCAAGCTTGGTTTTGCGCCGTCCGGTGGGCCCTCATAAGCGCTTCTTCAATGGCCACGTAGGACAAATCTTCCGGCTCGCCTCAGCGTCATCAATGGCCCCCAAGTTTAATTAGAAAGAAAAATTTCGAAATCGGACTTAAACTTTAATGCTAATGATGAACATTTAATGGGGAAAAGGAATCTTCAAAGGTCATTTCATTCACGACATTTGTCGTGTAGTGGTTAATGCAGAACGGCACATTAATTGTGGTGCCATAATGACGGACACGTGGCCTCTTCTCTGGTCGAATCAATTTTGCGCAGAATCAGGAGGTGAGTCGATCTGTCGTGCCGGGCGTGGGGGCGTGACATTTCGACACTTTTGACGGCTTTTGAGGTGAAAAGCGCGTCTTTTCGAGTTGGTGTTTCATTTTTCGAGGAAAATTCATCTATAAATACCTTCTTTCTTCTTCATTATCCACTTTCGCACCCATTACTCTTCGAGCTAAATTGATTGAGACCAAGCGGTAAATTTGGTCGGCTTTCAAAGTTCGAGACTTCAAAATTAGGTATTTTCTCGAAAAATCCTTCCTTTTCGAATAAAAATGTCTTCCTTCGAGGATAAAGCCGTAGCTATAGTGTAGAGGTTGAAATTGAGGACCCCCTCCGAACCTTCTCGTTTTTTTTCCCAAAGACAACAAACTCCGCCTCGACCCAAGTATTGTTGATTTCTTCTTCAAATCATACCTCTCCCGGTCGAGAACACCATTGGAGCAGACACACACCATATTTAATCAGTGCCCGTGACAGTTTTTCGAGAAGGTGTGGTATATCGGCTGGGTTGGCGCGAGAAGATCCGGCGTGGGATCCCCGAGCATCTTGGACCCCAACACCGTCGGCCGGAGGAAGAGGAAGACATGAACCCATCGGAACTGAACGTGATAATGCGGGAGCGGGTGAACGAACCCTCCGGAGACTCGAGGCCCGAGGCCATCGTGATGGTGACGAAAGCGGGGAGGAGGTCCTCGACCGTGTAGAACTTGGGTGGACGCCATGTGATTTAAACGAGCGTTCCCAACATGTTTATGGTCTCGGAGATGGAGAGCTCCAGAATACCGGATTAAGGCGGCATTGATTTTGGTACCGGATGGTATCGAGGTTCCCAAAGACCCACGGGGGGTGTGTGGCCATACATATTGCCCACCTTTTTATGGGTGTGTTTTCCATGCCGGTTTTCCTTACGCGGTGGTTCTCCGCAGTGGGGCCTTCCCCGACTCAAGTTCACCCTATCTCCTGGGGTCGGATTATCGGCCTATTGGTGATGTTTCACTTGGAGAGGTATCTCCGCCCCAAGTTCAAAGAAATAAACGAGTTATTCGTCGGCGAGCGACTCCGCTTCACCGGGTGGGGAGCCATCGGGATGGTATTATGTGCGCCATTCGATCCGGTACCCAGACAAACTTAGTCGAAGGCCTCCCTGATCTCCGAAGGAGTGGAAGGACAAATGGCTATGGGTGAGCGGCGAGTGGCAAGCTCGCGTGGGGGGAGCGAGAGGAGACTATCCTTTACCCCCTTCAAACTTTATTCTCGGTTATAGTAAGTCTATTTCCTTTTTCTCTCTATATATATATTATTTTTTTACGTAATGCGCTTTTTCATCTTTTTCCCTTCGTTTTATAGGAAACCGAAGCGTCCGGAGGGCCGCTATCGGCCGCCTTTGTCCGCGGGTTAGAGAACACTTAGGCCAGAGGTGCCATGGATAAGGCGGATAGAGAGGTTGGCTACCGGCTAACTTGGCCGGCCGCAAGTGCTCGCTGCTCCGCCCGCCGATCCCGAGGTCGAGGAGGCGGCTCGGGGTGAGGAGGCGGGAAGAAGAGAAGAGGAGGCTAGGAGGAGCCTCTATATAGCCCTCCGAGGTCGAGGAAATACAACCCACCCTACCAGAGAGAGCGGCGGTGTAGACAGAGCGGGTTGGGCCACCTCCCACGGCGGCTAGTCTGTGGATGGATCATCTGCGCCGATTGAACAAACGCGGACTCGGGAGCGCTTTATGGCGGCCGTAGTGCCGAGATGTAGATATACTTTGTATTGGGCTTCCCTTCCTTTTGAGATGTTCTTTCTTTTGTTCTCACCCTTTAAACGGTGGATATTTTGTAGGGCGTGGCTGGATCACAAGACGCCAATTTGCGTGAGGAACACATCCAGCGTCGGACTTGGCGGCCGCGGACCAGCCCATAGATGCGAAAATGGCCCGAAGGGTAGATATCCGGCCGGGAAGCGTCCTGCCGACGGTGTTCTGGAAGCGGAGGGCCCCCCTCCAAAGGAGAAGATGGGGAATTGTGATTGAAGAACCCGAGCAGCACCGAAAGGGTTGGTCGACGTCATCGGTGCATCCTGGGGCGATCTGAAGGTGGGGCCCCACGGACCTTTTCAGATGATCTTGGCCGAGAGGGCCACTTTATCCCTCCGAGCAAGTGAGGAACGAGCAAGTAAAAAATTTGCCGACGCAGGCGGGCGGCCAGGACGTGGGCCGCAAGTAGGGGTGGGCATTCGGGGTCGGGTATTGGGTACCCGACCCGACTGATCGGGTAATACCCGATCGGTCGGGTATTTTACAAAAATGTCGGGTTTAGGGTACCCGATACCCGATTTAGTAAAAATCGGGTCGGGTGGCGGGTATTAAAATAAATACCCGACTACCCGATCGGGTGCACCGATGAATTAGAATCCTAGAAAACTCACTCTTCCCGAGTTCTTAGTCATCGTGTAATCGTGTCAATCTCTCTAGTTATTAATTGAGTTTTTTTCAAAAAAATATATGTGTGGGGATTTCCACATGGAGGTTCATTAGAAAAATAAAAAGTGATGAGATAATGGGGGTTTACTTGAAGTGTGGTGGTGGTGGTGCAGAAGGCATAAAGTATGGAGTGGTGGTGCAAAAATGGGGGAAAAATATAAGGCTTTGATTACTTTTTTTTTTTGTTTCGCTGTATTTTTCGAAAATCGCAAATGTGTGGTGGTGGTGCGGCGTGTTGTCAGTGCGAGAAAGCTTAGGTGTTTTTTTTATTTTTTATTTTTGCGAAAATGCCTTTTTTCCCAAGCTTTGGTGCACCGAAATTCTACACCCGTGGTACCGACTTTTCGAAGCACCGAAAAGTCAGCACTCAATTTTTTTCGGGTAGGGTTCGGGTACCCCAAACACCTACCCGATTTTTCAGTGCACCGGCCCGACTACCCGACTACCCGACCCGATGCCCACCCCTATTTGCAAGGGCATGGACCACCGGGATAGAACACCGCTTCGGAGATTGATTGGAAGGAAAAGGCTCGACGTCATGGGCCGTTCGGACGCATAACTAGGATTTTATGGCACATGATCGACGGGATGGAAGGGTTAGAGAGGCGCCATCAAGACCTTCAAGAGGCTCACGCCCTTTGCAAGGAGTGCAAGAGTCCTTGAAGACTCAAGCAGAGGAAGACGACGGCTCAGGCCAATGTTGAAAGATTAGCGGTGAAGGCCGAAAGGCCGAGGAGCGGGATCAAGCCCATAAGTTGTTGAAGAGCTCCGTGCGAAGGTCGCGGAATTAGAACGTCGGCGACACCGCTCAAGTTGAAGAAATGGAAAAGCGCGAGTCAAGCGGCGAGAAAAGAAGCCTACAAAGCGAGTTCGAGGATGCTCGGGTAGGTCTTTGTCCGGGCGTATAAAAACTCGAAAAATATGCTTTTATGCTATCTTGCGGGCACGCAACCAAAGATATCAAGGAAATTCTCGAGGACCTCAGAGCTGGTCGGTTGTCGAGCGGCTCGAGGGGGACCTTGCTTTGTTGGAGGTGACCTTGATGCTCTTCGCCCGCACTGGCCGATCTTTGTTGGAAACGAAAGCCCGCCTCCTCCGAGGAAGAAGAAGTGGCTTCCAAGAGGCCTAATGAAAATCCTCCCCGCCGTAGTTTGACGTTTCCCTTTTCTTGTTAAAAGTTTTTTTCATGTTTTTTGGTTGGCTACGGGCCTCTCAATGTAAATATTTTTGATAGAACGGAACCCCTCTTTCATCTACTTGTGTATGCGTTAAAATTCTTGTTAAGTATTGTGCTCGTCTTTCCTTTTGTTGTATGGCTTTTGTCTGTTTTGCCTTTTTTTTTTTTTTCGAGTATGGGGCTCGGCTTTTTGTGCTCGAACGACACAAGGAATGGGCTTCAACCGCCTATGCTTGCTTATTAAGTTTTATGCTCGAGCTTAAGCCGAGTCTTTATTTTTAGGGTAGGTCCGCCTTTTAAAGCGAGCCTCCCTTTATGACGCGTGGAGGGCCCAAGACGAGCGGTCGGCGCTCGACCTTTGGGTCGGCGATCTAAACGGCGCTCGTATCTTTGCCGAGGCGAGAAAGTTGTTTCTCTCTTTGAGAGAGCTCACGAATATCGATGAAATGATAAATTTTCGGAATCGCAAATCGAGTTTTTATTGATAGACCTTTTAAGGTATATTACATTCCACGGGTGGTCAAACTTCTTCCCACTTAAGTATTCCAACTCGTATGCCCCAATCGACAAGACCATCGACCGAAACGGACCTTCCAGGTTGGTTTTAGCGGGCCGTGCTCGATCCCCGTTACTCTTTTTCGTGACGAGATCACCGATCCGAAATTTTCTTTCCTTCACTTTTAAGTTATAGTACCTCTCGCTTCTTTGCTTATATATAGCATTTCTCATCTCTAAGATTGCATCTCTTCTCCTCCAAAGTAAGTCCGGCTCGGCTCGGAGCGCGACACCAATGCTTTCTTCAGAGAAATTTGCAACTCTAAAGGTAGGGCTCCGATTTCAACAGAATGACCGCCGATTCCATAAGGCTAAAGAGAAAGGTGTTTCCCCGTGGCCGATCGTGTGTCGCGTTCTATACGACCATAGTACACCGGGTAGCTCTTCGGGCCAATTGCCTTTAGACTCTCCAACCTTGCCTTCAAAGTGTATTTCAAGTATTTTGTTAACCGCCTCCACTTGCCTATTGGGTCGAGGGTGGTATGGAGTCGAAAAATGATTTTGATGTGAAATCCTTCGCAAAAATGTCGAAACCTCCGTTTATCGAATTGCTTCCCATTATCCAAGACGATTGAGTGCGGTATCCCGAATCTACGAGATAATGGACTTGCATACAAAATTGACGACCTTTTCCTCGTCTATCTTCGCCAGAGGTTTGGCCTCGGCCCATTTTGTGAAATAGTCACTCGCCACAATGGCATGCTTCACCCCTTTTCGGTGGGAGTGGTCCAATGAGATCCATGCCCCACTTGGCAAATGGCAAGGATAAATCAAGTAAGTTACTCGGGGTGGTACGACTTGCGGTGCAAATTGTTGGCACGTTTCGCATTTCTTGACAAGGTCGGTCGCATATTTCTTGAGGGACGGCCAGTAATATCCTTGTCTTATTAATTTGTAGGCCAACGTTTGGCCCCGGCGTGATTTCGCAAATGCCTCGTGTACCTCTCGAGCACATAATCAGACCTGTCTTCGATAAGCATCGGATGAGTGGGACGGAGTAACCACGCGTTTGTACAGGATGCCATCTACAAACGTGAACCGAGTTGCTCGAGTGCGCAATGTTCGCTTCAACTTCAACCTTTTCGGTTGAACTCTTTTTCCAAATATTGGATAATAGGGGTCATCCAGGTCGGCTCGTAGCTTTGTTAGCATGTATCTTTTTTTGGCGTTAAGCGATACGAGGCGGACGAGTTGAGTAATGGTTACATCTGCGATCGCCTCGGTCCCCGGGCCGAGGCCAACCGAGCCAAAGCGCGTCGCTTGCATTTTCCGTCAGGAATATGCGAGAACTTCGCTTTAAAACGCGACAACTCTTTCTTGACCAAGTCCGGATATCGGGCAATCTTTTGTTCTTTTGCCTCATACTACCGTTGATTTGATGGACGACCACCAAGTCACTATGTACCAATAGCTTCTTTAGACCCATTGATGCGGCCATTTCGATCCGCTTAGAAGTGCCTCGTCAAGCCGTTGTTGGTCCGGGAATTGGAACCGCACGGCCGAGCAAGAGTACTTGTTCTTTGGATCGACATTACGATCCCCCGCTTCGGCTTGCGGTGGAGGAACCATCGACAAACAACTTCCACTCCCGATCTTCAATCATTTCTAATCGGGTGGAAGGTGTGAATTCAGCCTACTTAAGTCGGCCAATGCTTGTCCTTTGATTGTTGTGCGGGTTCATACAAAATATCAAACGGGCCGAGCTTGATCGCCCACTTGATCATCCAGGCAGGTGTCGGTCGATGTAGCACTTGTTTTAAAGGGTAGTTAGTGAGGACCACAATCCTATGTTCCAAGAAGACGACCGAATTTTTTTCTTGCACGCAATGACCAATGAATAGCCAATTTCTCCATAGGTGGATATCGAAGCTCGGCGTCGTGTAGTCTTGGCTCGTATAATAGATAGGGTGTTGGATTGAGTTATCCCCCGATCGATCGACCGAGCCGACAACGCACTCGGAGATGGCTAGATATAGATATAAGTTTTCCTCCGGACAAGTTTTGTAACAACGAAATTGAGGCTAAATGTGTTTTAAGTGACTCAAGGCGTTTGGGCTTGTTCGGTCCACTCAAAGTTTTTATTTTTCTTTATAATTTCAAAGAAAGGTTTGCACTTGTCCGTGGATCGAGAGACAAACCGATTAAGAGCGACTAATCGGCTGTTAAACTTTGTACTCTTTTAATCGAGTTGGGGGTTCGAGATCAATAATGGCTTTTATTTTATCGGGTTGGCTTCAATCCTCTGTTTGGTGACCATATAACCCAAAAATTTACCCGAGCCGACCCCAAAGGTACATTTTCTCGGATTTAACATCATTTTATACTCTCTCAAAACAACAAATACTTTATTAAAGTCATTAAGATGATAAGATATATGCATAGATTTCACCAAAGATATCATCTACATAAACCTCCATAAGACGACCTATTATCTCTTCAAACATCTTATTAACTAACCTCGATAGGTCGCTCCCGGCATTCTTCAACCCGAAAGGCATCATCTTGTAATAAAGAGACACCACGGAGAAAAGAACGATGTATTCTCCTCATCCTCCGGTGCATTCGTATCGGTTATAGTCGAATACGGCGCCCACGAAACTCATTAGCTCATGCCCAGGGACGTAGCGTCTACCATATAATCGATATTAGGCAAGGGATAAGCGTCCTGGGATATGCCTTTATGAGATCGGTGAAATCTACGCAAAGGCGCCATGGCCGTTGCTTTTTTCTTCACTAACACAGATTAGCCACCCATCGGGGATAAAAGGCCTCCGGATGAATCTGGTTGTCGAGCAATTTACTAACCTTGGCCTCCAAGGCAACTTGCTGTCGGGGCCGAGCTGCGTCTCTCCGGATCAAGGCGCGAATGTCGATCGATATTAAGCTTTGGTGGCGGCATGTTTGGGATTAATTCCTGGCATATCGGAATGTGTCCATGCGAAGACATCAAGTTTGTTGCCAAGAAATTCGATCAACTCCGTTCGAATGGCTCTTGGAGGTCGTGGGCCAATACGTAATTGGCGCCCTTCATTCTAGCCCCAATGTCGCATCGTGTCGACCTATTCAACGGGTTCGCGTGCTTTCTTTTTTGCTTTGCCCCTCTTTTTCTCGTAGGAGGGTTCATCCTCGATTCGGCCCATCACCCACCTCCACCTTCTTCTTCTCCCGATTCTCTACCATTGGTTCCTTTCCAGGTCGCCGACCTCGATCATCCTCAATAGTCATCCCCATCTCCCGCTTGGGCTCATTTTCTTCCTTGGACCATCTTTTACCGTGCCGCTCATTTCTCCTAGTTCCACCACATTAATTTCTACCGGTCGGAGTTTAAGAGAGCACTCGTGATTCCCTTTGATTTCCTTTATGGATGGCTTCTCCATCCTGGGGTCGAAATTTTACACAAAAATGGAATATTGAAACGACCGCTTTAAAATGATAGAGCAACGGCCTTCCAATGATCGCATTGTACTCCGAGTCGGCATTAATTATTTTGAACGTGGTCATGACGGTCCGTTTACGCGCCCTCCCCATTTGGATGGGCATATCTACTTCCCCGAGCGGGATTATTCTTCCTCCTCCAAAACCCAGGATATCTTTTGTCATTACATGGACGGACATAACTATCGCCCACGTTTAACCTTCCGGCGCGCTCGGACGTAAATCACCGGCGAGTAGCTCCCGAGTCTATTAAAATCCTCGTGGACCGGAATACCCAGGATTGGTGCAAAGAATGACCAGGGGGTCGAGTGTGGGTGGACCACTGGTCGGCGTCAACATCCGAGAAAACGAACGGCTGTTGGTTGGCCTTCTTCGATCTCACTACCCGAACTTGCCTTTCTCGCATGGGTAGCTTGCTCGACATCGGCTTTCCTTTTTCTATTCGAGCGACTATCCTCACCGCATTAGTATTGATCCTATTTACACCAGATATCATCAAGCAAAATATTGTTTCTATGTTTTAAATTGGTTTTGGAATGTTCAAATTTAAATTACTGATGGACAAAGTGGAGATGGATCGACAAAAGGGTCAATTTAGTTTAGACTTTGGGGGGCTTGTACAAAAAGTATAAAAATCGGAGGTGGGCTTAGGGCTTAAAGCTTAATGCAAAATAAAAAATCACATACACATATATATGTAAAGCTTATGAAGAATTTTGCATTGGGCTAGAGCCCATCTTGGAAGCCTAAGATCCGCCTCGATGATGGCCGTGTGTTGGGAACTTGTTGACTTGTCCTGACCGGGCCGGTTGACAAGTGTCATCTTGGTCTACTATCGAATATTGAATCCACTTAGTGGGAGATTGAGCGATTGGGCGAGCTCGGTTCGTGTCACGTCATCATTTCGATTCTTTCGACGTCACCCTGGTCGGTCCAGGTCATCTTGATGGCCTACGCGTCATTATCGATTGAATTGCCCGCGTGGACTTATTTTTGTCCAACTCGATTCGGTATCATCAAAACTAATGATGCAATCCTAATATAATTAGACTCGTATTATCTAGCCCCAAACTATTAACATTTAAGAAAGCATGTACAAAATAGTGAGCCGACAACTACAGAGAGTATTAAAAATGATTAATATCATTGAAAAATAGCAAAAAGAAAAGTCCCAATAAATTGGCATAGCATATCCCTTAAAAGTATTACAAAATAACACTCCGGTTAAGACTTAATAAATACCTCATTCTTGAGCAGGGGCGGATCCACCCCGGCACACCCCAATTTTTTTTGTCCTATTTTTTCTATGAAAAAAATAAAAAGAAAATTATATATTGTCTTTAAGGGGAAAGTAGTTAAACTAGGGGAGAAAAAATTTGGGATAGGGGTAACCAAGCCGTCTAGCTACGCCACTGCTCTTGTGAGTGTAATTTGTAAAATATAGACAAATGTCAATGCGGTATTTGTAATTTTGATAGATAGTCGATTATCTTGTAGTTAGCGGAACCACAAAGGTATTTTTCCGGAAATCGTCTTATGTGAGACCGCTCATGGACTTAAGTTCATGATAAAACACAAAAAAAATATGTATTTTTATTATGGGTTTGGATTTGAGTTGAATTCTATTTACATATATGATTCGTCTCATGGACAAGGGCGGAGGGGGGGCCACTCAGGGCCCGCCCCGCCCCCATTAAAAAAAAAAAATTTACCCTAGAATTTTTTTTTAAATTTTTTTAATTATAATTTATATGATTCTCGCAGATCGCCCACCCCGTTTCGTGCCATCGCCCACTCCTTTTTATTCCTGGCTCCGCCATCGCACATGGGACAACGCCATGGCAGACCGCCTCATACATGTTTTTGCCTTTTCTCGAATATATATTTATCATCGCTCCAGCATTCCTTTTCCGGTCTCTTAGTTTTCAAGGAATTTTCTTGTGAATCTCTGTTTGTGCATTCAAAAGATTTCAAGAAAATGGCTTTTTGGTACAAGATTAAGTCTATGCAACCAAAAATCCAAATTTTCTTAAAGAAAAATACAAATTGTTTTGAGAAAATAAAAAGATTTTATCCATCTGTTTTGATACTAATCCCCACTTACGCGCAAATCTTGGATTCATCTGTTCCGACGCAACGCACATGAGTGAGTCATAAATGATGTTATTACCATACCATAACTACTACTTTAGGTTGTGGATAATTAAGAAGCAGTTAGATAGTAAATGGTAAAACTGTCTTATTTACATGGACACTGAATAAGCATGAGTTAACTTTTTATGCATAATATGGTAGCAACACAAGTATTGTGTGTCTTAAACTAAACATCCACATTTCCTGCCCCTCACTTAAAACTTTAAGCAATTATTATGAATTAACAAATAAAATCTGTTCATTCTCACAAAAAGCAAATTTTGGATCAATTTCACATCATCTTTAATTACCTCAATTTAGCTCTTGTAAAACTATTACAAGTTGAAGCAAAAAGACAAAGCATGAAAGCCCCATTTCAAGATTTATCTTCACCTGATATTTCATCAACAAGAGCACCCACAGGCAGCCAGCCGAAAAACGATCAAGAATTGGGATATATCGTTGCATCGGACGATGCAAATGTTGCAATATTCAAGAAATCTTTCCTAAATTTACCTTGTGAAATAGATTTGATTCTTTTCCGAATGGTAAGTAGCCATGAAAAACTCCAAAATTTCATCACACGTACCATGAATATTCATTATATGATATGGCGGAGACAGGGGGCCATACTGGCCCCACCCGGCCCTGTCTCCAGCCCAGTGTAAAAAAATTAAGTTAGAGCTTATATGATTAATTTTTTTTTTTGGGCTTATTTGAAATCACAGGTCATGGCAGAGGCAATCGGAACATTCATACTAATGTTTTGCATCGGCGGGATAGTTGCAAACATGAGCTTCATGGGAATAAAAGCAGGGCTAATGGAATATGCAGCAACGGCAGGTTTAACAGTTATAGTCATAGTTTTCTCAATAGGCTCCATTTCTGGTGCTCATGTTAATCCAGCTGTCACGATCGCATTCGCGACCCTCGGCCCATTTCCATGGTACAAGGTAAGGAAATTTCCATCACATATTGTGGATTTTGAGTTTAACTGATGTATCTACAAAATACAGGAGTTATTAAAACCTGGCTGATATTTTTTTGTTTTAAGGTTCCATTCTATATAGTTGCACAAGTTGGGGGTTCTGTTTTAGCAACATATGCAGGAAAGTTAGTTTATGGTATTAAAGCAGAGGTTATGATGACAAGACCACTCCATGGATGCACATCAGCCTTTTGGGTGGAGCTCTTTGCAACCTTCATCATTCTGTTCTTGACCACATCCTTATTCAACCAACGAGAAACTGTAAGAAAATATTACTGAACTTAATTCCTGCTACAAATGCAATAATTCATAATAGATGAGGGAAAATCAAAATTTGGTAACTCAGGTATCATGACCCTCAGTCAATTTAAGAGAGTGTTTGGTGAATAAGTTGTAAAAATGGTTTATTCATGTGCAAAAGTCAAAGCAGAAGCAGAATTATAAATCTAAAGTTTCAATTCATCATCTGTTTTGGAATTCTGATTAAATTAAAGAAAATCAGAAGTAGAAGTTGACATTCGTATTTAGTTTGGTAACTCAAATATCACCATTAGCTAAAATTAATAAAATATTTGGTGAATACGTAGTAAAAGTGGTTTATTTGTATGAAGTCAAAACAGAAGCAAAATTAGAAATCTAACACATCCATACCTCCACTGTTTTTAGATGTAACTAAATAATGGAAAATCAAAAGTAGAAGTTGATTATTTATTATGCCAAAAGCTGATAATCACTTCTATTAAGTATTTGCAAACACTCCCTAAGTTTTTATTGATCAACCACAAAAATTTTGATGCTGCATTTAACAAAAGCTATTAAACTTAATTTCACATGTTCATATTTTCCAAGTAATCTTTCTTCTTTCCTAGTCCTATTATTAGAATGCAAGATTTCAAAATACAGTTAAGAGTCATAAACTCTTATCTTGACATTATTACCCAATTTTTGCAGCTAGAACAGTTGTCTGGATTTATTGCTGGAGTGGCAATTTTTCTAGGAGTACTAATCACCGGGTAAAAATTTCGACTCTGATCATCCTAACGCATCGAAAAAAATCATTTCGACTAAATTTTCACCACATTCATTATCAAATACAGGCCTGTTTCAGGAGGATCAATGAATCCAGCAAGGTCACTAGGACCTGCACTTGTTTCATGGAGATTTGATCACCTGTGGATATATATTGTCGCCCGACAGTCGGAGCTATAGCAGGCGTTTTTCGTATATATTTTACGTGTGCAAGGCTGGTCATGTGAATCTGATCCTTCACACAGAACCATTCAAGTTAGCCATAGCTCCTTGCATTAGAATTTGTATTAACAAGAGAATCCCTTAATTGTTTTTCACTATGTGTTGACATATATATGACATGGAAATGCATTAGCACAAAATTATGCTGTGGCAAGTTTGGCACTTGTGGTGCTAGTAGAGGTGGCAAATGGGTTGGGACGGGATGATCCGAGAGCAAAATTAGGTTGGGTTTGCCGAGTCGAAATTCCTTCGAACCATCATTTCTAGAGTCCAACTCGGTCCATATTTCAAAATCTAGTTGAATTTGTGATGGGCCAATTTGGTTGACCGGGCCGCCAAGCCAAATATGCCTAACTTTTTTCGGGCATATAAGGTTGCAACACAACCTTATCATCGAATTTGATTTTTGACACTCTGAGGTCTTAACAAAATATTTTTGCCTTAGGAAGTGATTTCTTCTAGTTAAATTTAGAGTTGTCAAAATGCCTGCACCGACCTGGGTCAAGTCAAGCGAAGAATCGGACCTCTAGAATTGGAGTCCAATCCGACCCAACCCATTAAATTACACTATAAATTTTGGGCTTAATGAAGCTGGGCCAAATAAGCCATGTTTAATTGTGCCTAAAATTATAGCCTAACCCAATAAAATATCGGGCCGCTCCACCGCACCAAAATTTAAATTGACAACTCTAGTATGTTAAATCGCCTAAAATTGTTTGACAAAATAAATGGTGACTTGTGTAATCTTTGATGAGGTTATTTTTGTTTTTTTTTTTTTTTTTTTTTTTGCTTTTCTGATGCCAATAGGACCTAAAGCTTTTTAGAATTGCCCAAAAATCAGCCCAATTTCAAATAAAATAAACTTGGACTAATCTCAGTCCGTTGATATTAACATTATGTAGCCCAAATAAGCTTGACTAAAGATAATTTTGTCTTTAATTCTTGAGCTAGATATGGTACCCGAATCAATTTTCACTTTGTGTGTTCATGAACATATATTTCGGAGTGGCAACGGGTGATCGGGCCCGGATATTGCTTTCTCCGCCCCGACCATGATAGTGAGTTTTTGTTCCCGACCCTGCCCCAAACCCCAGACGAGAAAAAATGATATTAATCCCCATCCCACCCCAAACTATGTCTGACTACCCAATGTGTGATTTTTTTCCTTTTAAAAAACAGACACAACAAATAGTAGCAATGCAATCTCTGCTTTATTTTCTTGATAATATACAAACATATACTGATATTTAAGTTAAACTATAGTATTAATCATAACTTATATAACTAGTACATATATAAATTTCATCACAAAAACTATAATATAATATTACTCATATGCTATATATATAGTTTTATTTCTATTTATAGGGCGGAGCATACAAATAACCTCCCCTCACCTCCCCCAAATAATAACATTTCGGGTGTCCCCAAATCCGACCATCGACCTGGTCAAAAGTATTAAATATATATATATATATATATATATATATATATCTGCTGCCTTTGGGGAGGATCCAAGATCTGGTGCTAATTGGGTCTAACTGCCATCTATAAGTAAATATATATATATTGTTCAGTTTGGCTAGCCGCACGGTTTTTCGTCATGAACCACCAACGCTTACTCGATATAGGACGAATCTCTCCACCAACACATTACATTTCCAATTTTTTTTTAAATGTTCAACTTGTCATGTTTATTATCCCATTTCGCTGCATTTCCCAAACAATATCAAATTGGTATGTCGGAGATTGCCACCGCCCAATAAAACGAAACTCGTTTCGCATGACCGACCGAAGCCTACAAAACCACCGTTAGAAAATGGGCCGGAAGGAAGGTTTTTTCCCGCACCATCTCCTACGCTCAAGTCATGATCTCTAAATAAAAATGTATGAAAATGAAACAAGATATGAAAAGTGTGTATAGATAGTCTAACTTAAGGATACCCTCTATGTGAGAAATTTATTTATAGGTTGTCATAGAGAGCATGCCCAACAAATTAGACTAAAAACCCTAGCTTATCCTCTATTCGATTGAGCTTATTATTATTCGCGGGATAAAAGTCTCCCAAGCCCATCAAATTGAAAGACATCTAGTCGGTTCACAACAAGTGGCCCAACTCATCCACTACCTCGCCCACTATCTTTTGAATCATAGAAGCCCATAAATCCATAAGTTAATAAAGCACCTAGAGGTTGGCCCATTCATGGCATACTATCTCGACTCAAAGGTTCTTACAATCAAATTTGGTCCCAAAGCCTAGAGATCTACTTAGGGTTAACAACTCGACCAGTTGGACCCTAAGCCCAATCGGCTTGCTACTCCATTCCTTGGGTTTTGATTGATCTTCAAAGATCGGGATTCGATTTCCATCATCTTCTTGGTCGCTCGACCTCCGCACGGCGTCTTTCTCATACATCGGTCTTGTCATTATAGGTCGCCCAAATTCATTTGGGCCTTTATTAAGTTGGTCTCATAAGAATTTTAACCTCTCATACTTACGGATCGGGCCCGCACATCATCTCCAACAAAGTCGGCCCAAAATGGTCCCATCACAATTAAAAACTCTCTTCTTCTAATTTGAAGTTTTGTTTCTCATAGTATCATTATCACATTGGGATTTCATTCGTTTATTATTATTATTATTTGTGTGTGTGTGGATGAACCACGATGGGCTACCAAAATCATGGAGACAAAGAGAAAGCAGTTTGAACTAAATCGGCAAATGTTTGGAACAATGTATGTATTCAGAATGCTGTTGTAACAAAGAATCGTTAGTTAGTTTCCTAACTACCTAACCAATTGCTATCATTGTATATATATCATCTTCACAAAGAATGAGAACTCAATTCATTCCCTCTATATGATTCAGTTTGCTTATTTCTTTATGGTATCTAGAGTGGGCTCCTCCTAGCTAGTCTGCGGCAAATTTTTTTCAGCCTTTTAAGGTGCACTTTCCGGTGCTTGCATTCATGGAGTCTACTCCGATCTCCATAGTCTCCACTATTCCTTATTTCACACCTCTTTCTATTCGATTAGATCGCACAAATTACAATTTCGGGAAAGTGCAGATCTTAACAATCGTGGCGTGCTCACGGTTTTGAAGCATTTTTGTTCGGTAATTTACTACTCCGCGAAATATGTTTGTGCGTCTTCTTCTACATCGTTCCGGATTTCGAGATCAATCCCGAATTTCTCCTATGGACACGACGTGATCGATTCCTTATGAGCCTGGATGTTAGCTTCAATTGGTGAATCTATGCTAGGACATGTTAGCGGTGCTCTACTTCTCATGAGGTATGGTCTGTCCTTGAGAAGTTATTTGTTACACAATCAAAAGCCGAGCTATGCAACTTCGATTTTCACTTCAAACTTTAAAGAAAAGCGATCTTACTATTGATGCTTATATCCCGAAAATGAAAAAATATAGTGATGACTTGGTTGCTACGGGTTGTACTATCACGGATGATGAGTTAGTGTTGTATATTCTTGGTGGTTTAGGTGTTGAATATGAGTCGGTTGTGGTCAATCTTACTACTAGATCTCGATGCAATTTCTTTACAAGAGGCTCAATTTGTCCTGCAAACACATGAAATGTGTATTCAAAATTCTTGTTTTTGTTAGCTCTATACATGCTAATGTGGCTCGGACATCTTATTCATGCATCTGTTTCTCGCTAATGTGGCTACTTATTCCGGAAATTCTATAGGTGGTGGTAGATTTTTTTGAGGCAGGTCGTGGTAGACCTGGTCGTGGTGGTTTTTACAGAATCGGGTAAACCTATGTGTCAACTATGTGGTAAACCTAATCATGTGGCTCTTAAATGCTTTAAAAGGTTTGATGTAAGTTTCTTTGGTTTTTCCGAGGTGGTCTGACTCTCCTCAAGCCCTATTTTTTTCGCACACCATCCTCTTCTTCACGTGATGATTAAGTTGGTATTTGGATAGTGGAGCCACAAACCATGTTCTTGCTCAACCTGGACAATCTCGGCTTGAATGCGACCAACTATCAAGGCTCGAGAAGCTCATGAGAGGTAATGGTTCAAAACTTTTAATCTCTCACATCGGTTCTTCTCTTACCATCCTCCAATCTTTCCAAGTCTTTACTTCTTAATAATATTCTTTATGTCCCTCAAATTCAAAAAATCTCCTCAAGATTTCCCGTTTACCAAAGATAACAATGTTCTAATTGAGTTTCATCACAATTGTTGTTTTGTCGATGACAACTCCACCAAGCGATTCTTTGCAGGAGTGCTTAAGAATGGGTTGTACCAGTTGGATTTGGCTCATCTTAAGACACTTAAAATCGCCGCAAATTCCTCTCGTAACTCATACATCCTCTTGTAATTCTGTTTCCATTCAGCTTTTTCAAGTACTTGTAATTGTTTCTACTAGTACTTCTCATTGTAATTCTATTTCGTGGCTTGTATAGCAACTCATTGTCTTTGGTGATATAAATGTGTGGCATAATAAACTTGGTCATCCCTCACAAAACTGTGACTTACTCATGTTTTACACAAAGATAAATGCTAAGGGCTGTTTGTTTATGTTTCCATGGTCCATTTCGGTTTCCGAGTTGGAAATAGAATTTTGAGAATTTATTAGTTTTCGTGTGGAAATGGGATTGTGTTTGGATGAATGAATTGAAATGTGTTTTATGTAGGGTTGGAAATGAGATTGTGTTTGGTTTGAGTAGTTTTGAAATATTATTTTATGTATATAATAATTGAAAAGTTGGTAGTGGTGGGGTCCACTTCAATATTTTAATTTGAATATATAATATTATATTTGTAAGATTAAGTTGATGGGTCCCATTAGATAGTTATAATTTAAAAATAGTAATATTTTAAGTAGATAAAGTTGATAATGGTGGGTCCCACATATATAATTGGGTTAAAATATGAGAATAGTGATTGATAAGTAATGATGAGTGATGTAGGGTAGTGTATAGGTTTGAGAATAGAAATTATATGTTTGAGATGTTGTTTTATGTGAAAAATAGAAAAAGAAAATGATGATTTCCATTGGAAATTTTATGAACAAACATGATTCCACTTTTATGTATAGTTGGAAACCTGGAAAGAGGCCATTGGAAACATAAACAAACAAGGCCTAAAGCTCATGTTTCATCTATGCAATTTTGTGAAGCTTGCAAACTTGGAAAATTGCATAACATGCATTTTCAATCTCGGCTTTACCAAAACCTCTTCTCCTTTCAACTTGTTCATTCGGACCTTTGGGGTCCTTCTTCGATTTCTTCTCCGAGGATACACTACATTCATTTTCTTGATGACTATACGAGATACACATGGATTTTTCCCCTTAAGCAAAAGTCGAAGCCTATAACACCTTTCTGCATTAGCTTTAACTCATTTGTTGAGAGGCAATTTCAATCCAAAATTAAATGTTTACAAACAGTTGGGAGGTGAGTATAGGCCTCTAGTTCCTCTTCTTGCCTCCCTAGGATTCGATTCGAGGCATCCATGCCCTCATATGCATCAAAGAAATGGAAAAGCCGAGAGAAAACATTTACATATTGTAGAAATGGGCCTTTCTTTATGGCACAAGCTCATATGCCCTTAAAGTTGTTAGATAAATGTTTTTATCATGATTTTGATGATTATGTTCGATTTTGTTCAAATGAGTTTTAAACCAAAACTATGTCACTAAATGTTGTCTAAATACTTCCGATCAACTTAAAATGTTTTTACTATTTTTTGAGTATTTCTTGGAGTTTATTTTCAATAAAAAATTGGACAACACATTTGTTTCAGCTCGATCGGTCGCCCTATAGGGCAACCCGCACTGAGTTGAGTGAGAAACGTAAAATGGGGCGTAAGAAAAATATAGGCGGGGCGACCGATCGACCAGGTGGGCGATCGTGCGGCGATCGGTCGGTCGGCCGGGCGAATTGCACTGGAGTTGGATTTTTGTTCCGCACTTCTCTGTTTCGTAAATTCTTCAAGCGGCAATGGGTCACAGTCATGACTAAGGGCGACCGATCGCACCCCCTTCGACCGGTCCCCTGTGTAAAAATCGCAGAGATTCAATTTCAATCTTATCTCCGCACGACCGGTCGAACCCCTTGTTTATCAAAGAAACTATCCGCTATGCGTTTTGCATAACTTTTCCTATTTTGTGGGATTGATTTCTAACAGCTATATTGATCATTTTAAATGGTTTCTTTTTGTAAAGCAAATCACTCCCCAAGGAGAGCCAATGCCTGGAAATGAAAGCCAAGTCCTCTCCTATAAATAGAGGCTTCATTCAAGCAACAAGATACAACACTCTATACTAGCAAAAGAGCAATTGAGCAAACACTCTCATATATCTTGTTGTATTAGCCTAAGCACTTTCACTTGCACTTATTTGAGGTCTAGGCTTTCAATTCTTGATTACATTTGTACTCATATTGTATCAATCATTATTGAGTTGTAATCTTGATTTTGGTCATCATTCAACACAAGGCATCCTTGTGAGTATTCTTGTGGTAAGAATACACTTGGGTTATCTAGGTGATAGGTGTTTGAAGGTTGTGGTAATCTTCAAAGGTGTTGTAAGAGGGTTGTGGTAATCTTCAAAGGTGTCGTAAAAGAGGTTGTGGTAATCCTCAAGGTGTTGTAAGAGGATTGTGGTAATCCTCAAGGTGGTGAAAGAGGGTTGTGGTAATCCTCAAGGTGTTGTATTAATTTTTGGTAAATTAATAAAATCTTTTTCTTTTTGAAATCCATCCCAGGAGATTTGGGGTGGTAGAGGATTAGGCCCTAGGTGGGTTGAACCTCTTTAAATCAACGAGTGTTGTCTATTTTCCGCATTTACATTCTTGTTATTTACTCGTTGTTTCGAAAAAGAGGGTGATTTGCGAAAAATCGGCATAATCTATTCACCCCCCCTCTAGATTATTGTAGCCACTTGGACTAACAAGTGGTATCAGAGCCAAACTCTTTGGCTAGCTCGTTCTGAGTAAAGAGGAAAGATCCATGGCTACAAATGATGCTCATCTCACCACCGACGCCTCCACCAATAAGCCACCACTATTCGACGCCAACAACTACGCATTTTGGAAAGACCGTATGGAGTGCTTCCTACAAGGGTACGGGTTCGACATTTGGAATGTGGTCATTGAAGGAGTTGATCAACCAACAAAGAAATCGGAGGATGGCACCTTGGCTCCTAAACCTTTCAAGGAGTTTGATGAAAACGACAAAAAGGCTTTCTCTCTAAACGGTAAGGCCTTAAATATTTTGCATTGTTCTCTTACCGCCACCGAGTACAATCGCATAAGAGGCATAAGGTCGGCACATGAGGTTTGGGAAAAATTGGAGACAATCTATGAAGGGACTAAGAAAGTCAAGCAAACAAGAAAGACCATGCTTGTTAAAGACTTGAAAACTTTAACATGTATGATGGCGAAAGCATCTCCAAAATGGTGGAAAGGCTTGACAATATTGTCAATCCTCTTGTGGCCCTCGGCAAAGTCATCTCCGAGGAAGACAAGGTGACCAAGGTATTGAATGCACTTCCCGCTCATGGTCCGAAAAAGTAACGGCAATCACGGAGGCACAAAATCTTGAGACACTCAAGTTTGATGAGCTTATTGGAAATCTACTCATCTATGAAGTCTATCTCAAGGAGAGGAAAAATTCCAAACCATCCACAAATCAATCGGGTATGCAAACTATTCCTAAAGGTCTTGCTTCTTCTTCTAATAATGCATACTATGATAATGATGATGATGAGGAGGAGACGGCCGCACTTGTTCGAAAATTTGCAAAATTTGTAAATAAAAATAAAGCAAGAAAACCAAGAGATAATGCTTGCTTTAAATGCGGAAAACCGGGCACTTCATTGCCGGTGTTCAAGCTCGATGAAGAGGAGCAAAAGAAAAAGAAGCCTTTCACAAAAAGAAGGCTCTAAATGCGGAAGTCAAAACATGGGATGAACTACTCGAAACAACCGATGAGGAAGGAGAAACCGAACACGGTCTCATGGCTATAGACGATGAAAACAATGAGGTACACTCAAATTCTTCTACTTCCTCCATAGTTGATGACTTGCAATGTGATTTTGATGAAATGCAAATTGAGTTTCAAAATTTAATCGTTAAATACAAAAATTTGAAAAAGGAGCATAAGGAGATTAAGGTTGAAAAGGAAAAATTATTTACCTCTTATGAATCTCTAGACAAAGCTCATGCTCTTACTCTTACTAGAATTCATTCTCTTGAAACGAGAAAAGGATTTGCTCACAAAAGATATTGAATGTTTGAAAAATGATGTGCATCGTTTCAACATAAGTACGGATAAAGTCACATAAATTTTAGATGCACAAAGAGGTGAGCATTCCAAATCGGGACTTGGTTATAAGCCATTTCAAAGTGTTTTTAAGAAAAATAACCAAGGTCCGACTTTTTGTACGTGCTAATAATTATAATACTCCTACTTGTTTTTATTGTGGCAAAGTTGGACATTATGCTAATAATTGCAAATTGAGAAATAGCTCAAGACATGTTTGGAGACCCAAAGGTCTCAAGACTAACCCCATGGACCCCAAAATTATATAGGGTACCTAAAAGAAATTCTTTTGTAGGTAATAGGGGCTATAACCACAATGGAAGATTCAAAATAGCTCGTGGACAACGGATGTTCACGCCATATGACCGGGAGGAGAGAACTTTTACCAACATCAAGCTCCAAGAAGAGGGTATGGTCATGTTCGCAATGGCAAAGGAAAAATTCTTGGAAATGGAGAAATTGGTAACTCTTCTTTCTCTCTTAGTAATGTTCTATTAGTTGAAGGGCTTAAGTTTAATTTGATAAGTGTTAGCCAACTTTGTGATTCAAAATATGATGTTTCCTTTAATAAAGAAAAATGTCTTATACTTAAAAATGGTGAAATTATTTGTGAAGCAAATAGAAAAGGCAATCTTTACAAAATTTGTACAAGTGATTTGGTTAGTCAAAATGTTTCTTGTTTAGTCGCCAATAATGATTTAACTAGTTTATGGCATAGGCGATTTGGACATGTTGGATACAAAAATTTGAAAAATATTTACAAAAACCAACATGTGAAAGGACTACCCAAATTGAATTTTGAAAATCTTGGCTTATGTGACACTTGTCAAAAGAACAAATTAGTTAAGAGTAGTTTTAAGCCCAAAATGAAATTTCCACAACCAAACCCCTACAAATGCTTCACCTTGATTTGTACGGGGATATTGGTACGGCTAGTCTAAGTGGAAAACATTACACTTTTGTTATCGTCGATGATTTTTCTAGATATACTTGGGCTCTTTTCCTTACCAATAAAAGCGATGCCGTTAATGAGTTTGTTAAGTTGTGTAGACTTATTGAGAATGAAAAGGAAGACACTATCAAGTCTATTCAAGCGATCGAGGTGGAGAATTTGACGGTGAATTTAGAGTATTTTGTGAAACCAAAGGATATGCTCATAATTTCTCGGCCCAAGGACACCTCAACAAAATGGAGTAGCCGAACGGAAAAATCGGACATTACAAGAAATGAGTCGGTCCATGCTCAATGAATTTTCACTTCCAAAGTATTTTTGGGTAAGCCGTAAGTACCACTTGCTATGTCATTAATCGAGTTTATATTCGTCCTAAAATGAATAAAACTCCATATGAGCTTTGGAAAGGTAGAACTCCAAATATTAGTTATTTCAAGATATTTGGTTGTAAATGCTTTATTTTGAATACCAAGGATCAATTGGACAAACTTGATCCTAAGGCCGATGAAGGGATATTTATGGGATATTCAACAAAAAGCAAAGCATATCGGGTTTACAATAAGACTAGTGGAGTTTTTGAAGAATCCATCCATGTTAAATTCAATGAAGCTTCAGGAGTTGAAAGAATTCCTAATGATGAAAGTGATGAAGAGGATATTATTGAACAAATTGTTCAAATTGATGATCAACCGTCCACATCAAATGATCAACCGTCCACTTCAAATGGTCCTCGAAGATAGAGGTGATATCTCGGATCTTCCGTTGCATTGAAATTTAAGGAGATCACCCAAAGGATCTTATTATTGGTGATCCCGACAGAGTGATGACTCGGAGAAAATTTGCCGAGAAAGCTCTTATTTCTCAAAAAGAGCCTAAAAATGCTAAAGAGGCTATTGAGGATGAGGATTGGTTCCTAGAGATGCAAGAAGAGTTGAATCAATTTGAAAGAAATGATGTATGGGAATTGGTACCTTGTCCTCCTTCTCAAACCTTATTGGTACAAAATGGGTATTCCGGAACAAACTTGATGATCAAGGCAATATTGTTCGAAATAAGGCAAGGTTAGTAGCTCAAGGGTATTGTCAAGAAGAAGGTATTGACTATGATGAAACTTTTGCACCGAAGCACGTTTAGAAGCTATTCGTATTTTACTTGCCTATTCTTGTTTTAAAAATTTCAAACTTTACCAAATGGATGTTAAATCCGCCTTCTTAAATGGTATTATTCAAGAAGAAGTCTATGTAAAACAACCTCCGGGGTTTGAAAATTTTTCTAGGCCTAATGATGTTTATAAACTTAAAAAGGCCTTGTATGGTTTAAAACAAGCACCCCGTGCATGGTATGATAGACTTAGTTCTTTTCTTTTACAAAATGGTTTTATAAGAGGTAGAGTTGATACAACTCTATTTGTTTTTGAAAAAGGGCAAGATTGTTTACTTGTGCAAATATATGTTGATGATATTATCTTTGGTGCTACTAATGATTCTTTGTGCAAGAAATTTTCTAAGTTAATGCAAGGAGAATTCGAGATGAGTATGATGGGGGAGCTTAACTTCTTTCTTGGACTTCAAATTAAGCAATGTCAAGAAGGTATTTATATTTCGCAATCAAAGTATACAAAAGAACTTTTGAAAAAGTTCGGCATTGAAGAAGGAAGAACCGCTCTCTACTCCTATGGCAACAAATGTCAAAATTGACAAAGATGAGAAAGGCAAGTCCGTGGATGAATCAAAGTATCGAGGTATGATTGGTAGTTTACTTTATTTAACCGCTAGTAGACCGGACATTCTTCATGCCGTATGTCTATTTGCTCGTTTTCAAAGCAATCCCAAAGAATCTCACATGAGTGCCGTTAAAAGGATTTTTCGATATTTGAAAGGCACCATTCAATATGGTTTATTTTATCCAAAGAATGAAAATTTTTCTCTTAAAGGTTATAGTGATTCGGATTATGCGAGAAATATTGATGATCGGAAAAATACTTAGGATCATGTCAATTTTTAGGCGATTGCCTAGTTTCTTGGTTTTCAAATTAGCAAAACTGTGTTTCTCTTTCAACGGTCGGTTTAGAATATATTTCCGCCGCATTTTATTGTACTCAACTTATTTGGATGAAACAAACCTTAGCGGATTACAAATGCTCTTTTGAAAATGTACCTATCTTTTGTGATAATATATCCGCTATAAATATTGCTCAAAACCCGGTTCATCATAACCGTATTACTAAACATATTGAGATTCGACATCATTTTCTAAGGGATTGTGTTTCAAAACGTAAAATTGAGATATCTTTTGTACCATCTCAAGATCAATTAGCGGACATTTTTACAAAACCGCTTATCTTCCGAGACTTTTTCATCAATACGAGCTCGGTTAGACATAATGCATATTGAATGAAGCTTATGTTTGCATTTTACACGTTTTTAAAACGTAGGGGAAAAAAAATCGGATTTTTGGTTGAAAATTCGGATTTTGGAAAAACCGACAGACAATAGGGTGAAGAGGTTGAGGGCAACTGCCGCCTTAACGCCGACCGGTCTCCCTCAACCACGACCGTCGCCGCCCTCAACCACGACCGGTCGCCCTAAGCTATATTTTGGCTTTTAAACGTTCTGCCTTCAAAGATTCTTTTTTTAACACTTTTTGGCCATTTTTCGTCCCCTTTGCCAAATTCACTCTAATTTCATTCAAAAATGGTTTTCATGCATATTTTACACAACATGGACATTATATAGCATGATCATCATCATTATGGCTCATCCTTTCCGATCTAATGGTAAGAATTTCTCTTCTTTTGCTCAATTGGGTTGAACCTTGAGTTTTCGAGTTACTTGACAATTTTTGATGTAATTTTCGTATGATCATGATGAGCTTGGTTGTTATGTTGTTATATATGATGATTGACTTGAATTGATGTTGAAATTTTTGGCTTGAACCATCTACAAAGGTTATATACAACCTCTTTTATTTTTCACGCACACAAAGTGTTCGATAAAATGTCGCAATGATAATTTCAACTTCTACATGACTCTCTTGCTTTCAAAAGTCTTCTATTATTATTGAGATCATGTTTTGGCAAACAAAACGAGCGTATGAACTCTTCATGTTACATTTCTCCCATTTTCCTTGAATTTTTAGCACATATTGCTCAATGGTTGATAAACCGTCTCTTTTGCGCACTTTGATATGATTGTATGATGCTTTTATCTTCCTAACACTCTTTTGATGATTCCAAAGGGGAGAAACAGGACATTGGCTTGTTAGCCAAAAGAAGTTATTAAAAGCTCGCAATAAAAGCTATAAGCGATGGCTTTCTAAAGCCAAGAATACCTAGTCCATGGCTTGGATTATGGACTCAATTGCAAAAGATTATAAGTATTGTGACAGGAGAGCTTCTTAACTCATGATGCATTCTATATAAGCTTGTTATAGCTTGTGCTTCTTACTTATAATAATCGTTTGTTGATATGCTCATAAATAGGGGAGCTTTGTATGAAATACCTCTAACGGATAGTTTACTTGTAAGACGAAAATTTTATTTGGTTTTCAAATTGTCCTCAAGAAAATCGTTTTGGTTTGTAATCATCAAAAGGGGGACTTTGTTAGATAAATGTTTTTATCATGATTTTGATGATTATGTTCGGTTTTGTTCAAATGAGTTTTAAACCAAAACTATGTCACTAAATGTTGTCTAAATACTTCCGATCAACTTAAAATGTTTTTACTATTTTTTGAGTATTTCTTGGAGTTTATTTTCAATAAAAAATTGACAACACATTTGTTTCAGCTCGACCGGCCGCCCTATAGGGCAACCCGCACTGAGTTGAGCCGAGAAACAGAAAATGGGGCGTAAGAAAAAAAATAGGCGGGCGGAGGTGCCGGTCGGCCGGGGGCGACCATGCACTGAGGAGTTGGATTTTTGTTCCGCACTCTCTGTTTCAGTAAATTCTTCAAGCGGCAACGGTCACGACTAAAGGCGGACCGGCCGCACCTTCGACCGTCCCCTGTGTAAAAAATCGCAGATTCAATTTCAATCTTATCTCTCGCACGACCGGCCGAACCCTTGTTTATCGCCAAACTAAACTATCCGTTTTGCACAACTTTTCCCTATTTTGTGGGATTGATTTCTAACAGCTATATTGATCATTTTAAATGGTTTCTTTTTAAAGCAAATCACTCCCCAAGGAGGAGCAATGTCCGGAAATGAAAGCCAAGTCCCTGTCCTATAAATAGAGGCTTCATTCAAGCAACAAGATACAACACTCTATACTAGCAAAAGAGCAATTGAGCAAACACTCTCATATATCTTGTTGTATTAGCCTAAGCACTTTCACTTGCACTTATTTGAGGTCTCGGCTTTCAATTCTTGATTACATTTGTACTCATATTGTATCAATCATTATTGAGTTGCAATCTTGATTTTGGTCATCATTCAACACAAGACATCTTTTTGAGTATTCTTGTGGTAAGAATACACTGGGTGATCTAGGTGATAGGTGTTTGAAGGTTGTGGTAATCTTCAAGGTGTTGTAAGAGGGTTGTGGTAATCTTCAAAGGTGTCGTAAGAGGGTTGTGGTAATCCTCAAGGTGTTGTAAGAGGATTGTGGTAATCCTCAAGGTGGTGAAAGAGGGTTGTGGTAATCCTCAGGTGTTGTATTAATTTTTGGTAAATTAATAAAATCATTTTTTTCTCCATCCCGGAGATACTTTGGGGTGGTAGAGGATTAGGCCCTAGGTGGGTTGAACTCTTTAAATCAACGAGTGTTGTTTATTTTCCGCATTTACATTCTTGTTATTTACTCGTTGTTTCGAAAAAGAGGGTGATTTGCGAAAAATCGACATAATCTATTCACCCCCTCTAGATTATCGTAGCCACTTGGACTAACAAAATTATGGTGGGATGCCTTCTTATGTGCCACTTATCTCATTAATAAGCTTCATTCTGTTGTCCTCCAATATGTTTCTCCTCATCAAAGGCTCTTTGCATCTTTTTCGATTATCACTACCTAAAGGTGTTTGGTCGTAGCCGTTATCCCTACCTTAGGCCTTATCATACACATAAGTTTCGGTTAACAGTCCTGAAAAATGCTTATTTCTTGGCTACAAATCCTTCTCACGAGGGATACAAATGCTTAAGTCCCACTGGGGTAGGCTTTACATAGCAGACTGAGTTGAATTCAATGAGCAAGAGTTTCCATATTCTCGCTTCTATTCTCTCGCTTCCTTCTATTCTTCCTCATCAAAGACCGCTTCTTTTTCCCACCACCTATCTTCCTGTCTTACCTCTTCCATCTTCCTCTCATTCTTCTACTGTTTCATCCACTCGCTTTATCCTCTCCATCTCATACTCCTCTCCCTACTACTCATGTTCCCCGCTCCCTCTATTTCTCCCCCGGTATTCATCTTACGGTTGACCTTCCCATCGATCCTTCCTCTTCCAGCCCTTCCTTCCTCTCGCTTCCTCTCTTCCACCTATTCCTCCAGCCTCTTTCTACTTCCTCTCATCCAATGATCACTAGATCCAAAAATGGGATTCACAAGCCCAAAGATTTGTCTATTCATTCCCATTTTCCCTTGAAAATGAACCATTTATTCTATCGAGGCTTTGAATGATCCTAGATGGAAAGTCGCTATGCAAGCCTGAATTTGATTCTTTAATGACACAACAAACTTGGTCTTTGGTTCCTTGTACTCCCCGACTTGAATGTTATTAGTAATAAATGGGTTTTTAGAATCAAATACAAGGCAAATGGCTCTGTTGATAAGTTTAAAGCCGATTGGTTGCTAGGGGCTTTGAACAAACCATCGGAGTTGATTTTCACGAAACATTCAAATTCTGTCATCAAACCCTGTACTATCGATTAATATTTACATTGGTCATTTACTAATCGGTGGAGTATTCAAAGATAGATGTTAATAATGTCTTTCTTAATGGAGATCTTAAGGAAAGCGTGTATATGTCTCAACCTGAAGGGTTTTGTCGCTTACTTCTCCTACACATGTTTGCAAACTTGTAAAGCCTCAGATGGCCTCAAAAAGCCCCAAGAGCTTAGTTTCTTAAGCTCACAGGTTTTCTTACCTCCATTGGTTTCAAACAATCCGTCTCGATACTTCTCTTTTTTCAAAAATACAAATGGTGTGCGCATTGTTCATTCTCATCTATGTTGATGATATTCTTCTTACTTGGTAATAATGCTCACATGGTTTCGTGAGGTGATTTTTTTGCTCAATACACGGTTTGCATTTTAAAAACTCTTGGTGAGGTCAATTATTTTTGGGTTTGGAAGCTCACAGATCTCCTTCAGGCTTGGTTCTCATCAAACTAAATATATCTATGATCTCTTTGTGGTCATACTAACATGCTTAATCGCAAGCCCTCTCCTACTCCAATCATAATCGACAGGTTATCTATCATGGATAGTCACCGTTTGAGCAACCTCCCTTTATAGAGGTGTCATTGGTACCTTGCAATATTTGACACTAACCAGGCCGATATTGCTTATCTTTGTTAATAAGCCGAGTCAATTTCTTCATCAACCTACAGTCAATCATTGGCTTACTTGCAAACATCTATTAAGGTACTTGAAAGGGACTATGCGTTAGGGGTTTTATTCACTCGCTAAAAGAATGCTTCTTGAAGCTTTCTTAGATGCAGATTGGGCAAGCAAGATGATTGATGATAGAAAGTCCATGGGGTCATTTTGTTTTGCTTGGGGAAATCTCTTGTTGTGGAATGCCAAGAAACAGGTGTTGTCTCCATGCAGAGGCCGGGAAGTGAGTATAGATCATCTGGCCGATGCTACAACCGACTTAACTTGGCTTCAAACTCACGCATGAGTTGGACATCAAAATTGAGAAGTCACTGTCTTATGGTGTGACAATATGAGTGTTGTGGCCATGGCTTCTAACCCCGTCTTTCATGCTCGTACCAAGCATATAGAAATTGATGTTCACTTTGTTAAGGATAAGGTGTTGAGCAAAGCCATTGACATTCGTTTTATCTCTCTCGAAGATCAACTGCAGATCTCTTCACCAAGCCTCTCTCCTCTCCTCGGTTTCAAACTTTGTGGTGCCAAGCTTCCTCTTGGTTCCTTGTCTCAAATCCGTTCGCAACCTGTTTCTAGCTAGGATGTTTGGGGGTGTATTGTAACTGTTGTAACAATAATCAGTTAGTTAGTTTCCTAACTACCTAACCAACCGCTGCTATCATTGTATATATATCATCTTCACAGTAATGAGAACTCAATTCATTCCCTCTATATGATTCAGTTTGCTTATTTCTGTTAGTATGAGAACAAACACTTGATCCAAAAGCCTAAGACAAGTACTCACCATAAAGTGACAGGCGTCACTGACAGCCCAATTAGAAACACTTTATTTTTTTATCTCTTTTTCAAATGCTACATTGTGCAAATGTCTTTGGATTGTTGGCACAGACTAGAAAATCTTCAAGTATGTCAGCTTCTTTTTCTTAATGTTAGCTAAAAATATTTAAGTGTGTCACTTTAGAGTTAATTAAACTAAAATTGGGTTCCTTTCAAAAATCAACTTCACCCTCGTCATTCCATCTTTTAAAAATTGGAAATTATGATGGCAAACTATCTTTTTGGAGTGTAAACAAATAATGTTTCCCATCCATTAACTTAGGGGTTAGTGAAGAAACCAATAAAAGTTTTGACCTACTTGACGAGATAACTAGTTCTAATAATTGAGTTGGATGTTAAAGTATTTATTTCCATTATAAAAAAAAAATCGACTAATACATGAGAAGTATAATTTTAAATACGGATATGCATATCCCTTAATAAAGTATCAGAATTAGATTATTATTACAGGATTTTTAATTTCATTTTTCTAAAACATTAGCTATGAAAAGTTGACTTTTAGGACAATGGGATGTGATAAAATTAAAGTTATAAAATGTAGGGATAATTACAAAAACACCCTTTAGGTTTGGGCTAATTACAAAAACTCCAAAGATGTTTCAAAATTATAAAAAAATCATCAAGGTTGATTATGTCTTAAATTGAAGGGGTAATTGTAATATTTTTATAAATATCAAGGATTTTTTGAATATTTTTTGCTTATGATGGGAAAAATGTAAGACAAAATCAAACTTCAAGGATTTTTCATAATTTTCAAAAATTTTCATAATTTTCAAAAGTTTCTAGATTTTCTTGTTATTGGCCCGAACCTCAAGGGTACTTTTGTAATTATCCCCAAAATGTATAAATCATAATTGTCCACTATTATCCCATCTTATTGGTGAGCTGACTCATCTCCTGCAAATTACACACATTGAATAAAAAGTTAAAATTAAATGGAGTAAGCATGATTCAATCTTGAAATGGACACATGATTATTTAAAAATGGTCCAACCTCCAACAAGTATGGGAACATCTGCACAAAAGCAACAGCCATTTGAGCTTCAAAAGAAAGTGATTTTATCTCCAAAAGTCCATTAATCAATTAAGAGGGGACCATATATATATATATATATATCACCTCTCCACTTCTTGAGATCATCTCCTATTCTCTATGATGTGTAATATAGTGTTTTAATTCATCAGATAAATATCAATTATATAAGACGATGTCATTATTTATAAGTGGTATTCACATGATATAGTAAAACATTAGACAAAACTCCATAATAAACAGGAGATTTTGTTTTACGAATTTGTTAGTCGGTGTAGGGTATTTTATTCACTTTACACCTTATTCTACCTAAAAGTTAATTCCAAACAAATTATTGTAATCCTGCCTCAAATTTTAACATCTCACTTATATTTAAAAAAACTAAATATTATATCACAAGATATAATTAATAAATCATGTCTAATCCAAACAAATTATATATGTAGTCCTATAAACAAAAGCAAACGAGAAATTGGGATATAAAAGAATTATGATCCGCAGATCCACGAAAGATGCTGGTAAAAATCCTTTCAAAAGTTACAACTTTTTAAAGGGTATATAAGAAATTATTGTTTTTTTTATATATATATAAGAAATTATTGGTTGAGAGAATTTATTTCCGTGAAGTCACCTTCCATTATTGGGAGCAGGCCAAGGTCAATGGACATTGGAAAGGTGTGGTTCATACATTAGCCGTGTCTTAATCATGGGTGGTTGTGGTTGTGCTTCACCCCAATTATTTTTATTTTTTATTTTTTATTATAAAGTTAATTGATTTTCGTATGTCACATATTTTTTATGGAATGTGTAATGATAAATTTAATGCAATCCATTATTTTGCACACTTTTGATAATATACAACAATGTTGCAAAAATATACACTTGTTGTCGAATTCTTTCAGTCTTTTCTGACTTGAATGTTGGAGTCCCAGAATCTTTGAATTTTTCAACCGAATCAATTCAAGGGAAGGCGGAGGGAAATCGGATAATTCTTGGTAATCGATATGTTCGTGCACATTATATAGGAAGATTTAGGAAAACAATTCCCAATAACTTCATATAAAGAGCAAGTCTCTTCATGAGACGCCTCATGATTTAATCCGTGAGACGGACCTCCTAAGGGCTCCGATTATGAGAATACGAACCATGAAAATAAATTTAAAAATAATAATGAACTATGAAAAAACAAAAATAAACCCTAAAAACATGAACCATGAAAAATAAACCCGAAAAACAAAAATAAACCCAAAAATAAAAAAAATAAACCCTAAAAAAAACTAAAAATCCTAAAAACCCAAATCAATTAAAAATAAACCCGAAAAACAAAAATAAAGCCAAAAATAAAAAATATACCCTAAAAAACTAAAAATCCTAAAAACCCAAATCAATTAAAAATAAACCCAAGAAACAAAATAAACCCTAAAAAAATAAATATAAACCCTAAGAAAAATAAAATTTGAAAAAAACCTTTAAAACTTTGTGTAAGAAGGGCTCCGTCTCACGGATCTAAATTCATGAGACGCCTCACGCAAGTTTTTGCCTCATATAAAATGTATTGAAGCCCACCACAATGACTCAAAATTGAACTGAAGGGTTTGAAATTCATATTATCTGAAAAGAAAAAACAAAAAAAAAAACAAAGCTTTATTCTTAGTTTTATTCTTCCTTACAAATTATTTCCAGGGGATATTCCCCTGAATCACTCCCTCAGCAAACTACAATATGCTAAAACCATTTAGTATTATTATAATAATATTTATTATCACTATCATCAAGTCATTTGTTGGGTGTAGAGGTGTTCATTCGGTTAATTCGGTTAACCATTAACCGAAATGTTGAAAATCAATTAACCGAATTTGCTAGTTGACAAAACCATTAACCGAATGAAATTATATTTACCAATTAATCGAACCGAATTATATTTCGGTTAATTGATCGGTTAACCGAATTAACCGAAATTTCTTTAAAATACAAAAATATAATTCATAGAAATCTATTTAAATAAAAAATATAATTTTTATATATAGTATATGATATAAATAAATAAAAATATATGCTATATATTAATTATATATAAAATATATGTTTTACATAATATTTCGGTTAAATCGGTTAATTTCAAATTTTCGAACCGAATTAACCGATAACCGAAATTCTTCAAAACCTTTAACCATTCACCGAACCGAAATAATTCGTTATCGATCAATTAACCGAATTGATTCGTTAACAGTTAGAAAAAAATTCGGTTAATTGAATATCCCTAGTTGGGTGGTCGTAGCTTTAATTGAGTTTTGAAACCAACGGCTCTCAAGTTCAAATCTTTATATATGCACTATTTGGGTATTGCCCGCTAGCTAATTATATTTGTAAGAGTAAATCTCATGTGAGATAGTCTCACAAATTTAAATTTATAAGATTTAATCAACTCATTTTATAAATCAAAGCAAGTTAAATCTAAATTTAAATGAAATAGCTAATATGAGTTATTTTAGAATTCGTCTCACAAATTAAATCCAGTGAAACCATCTCATATGAGTTTTTGGCTATTTGGTAATACGACTAAAAAAAAATCAAGAACTCTAGAATGTAACACGTATTATAGTGAAAAAGAAACACGTATTATTATATTTCTCATGAATGTTAGAGAAAAAGAGAAGATCGATTGTCATCCAAAAAAGAAAAGTTTTTGAGGATTTATCGTGAGGAACAATCACAAAATGCCTACAAAGCAAAAAAGCAAAATACGTGAATTTGACATTGGAGGTTGTTGGCGTGCGTTTTGGTCAACAAGCAAAAATATGTAAAGGATTTAACACGTGGAAATATAAGCGTGCGTAACGTATATTTATTTTTGGCTAACACACGCTTTTTTTTGCACAATGCCGAGCCGAACTATTGGGGTCGGTCTTTCTTACAATCTTTTTTTATCTCCTCTTTTCTCCCTTTTTTCTGTCTTTCAGCCTTTTTATACCCCTTCGAGTAAGTAAGTGGGTTTACAATAGTCATATTTTCACTAACTATTCATTAATTAGTAAAATAATTAAAGAAAGACACATGTCCCTCTCTAATCATGTCATGTATCAAATCTTGCCACTTGTCGACTTCTCTTTATAACTTTCTCGACATGTGGCGCTTTTTGATATCAATAAAGTGTTAAGTATGGGCAAGTGATTACTTTATGAATCGTGTCGCGATGCTTTCCCACCGAAATTTGGGCTCGGGGCTCGGCGGCGGCCGTGTTGCGGTTGGGCTGTGAATGGGCGAGCCTAGTTCGTGACGTGTTTGTCGCGCACCATTGCCGACGCCACTCGCAGTCGCTTACTCGGATGTGTGTTGGATGATGACTTGATTAATTTCTCGCAGCTGCTCGGGTATCATCAAAGACCCCCAAGTTTGATTCCGAGAGAAGAATTTCTCAAGTCGGAGTTAAACTTTAATGCTAATGATGAACATTTAATGGGAAACGGATTTCTCAAAGGTTTTGTTCTTTCCTGGCACATGTCGCGTAGTGATTAATGCTTGAAACGGCGCATTAATGGGTTGTCATAATGACAGACACGCGTGGCATCTTGTGGTTGGACCAATCTTGCGCAGAAAAAAGCGTACGCGCTGTCGTGGCGTGGGGACGCGACGTTGTCGACATGTTTGACGCTTTTGAGTTTTTAAAAGGTGTGTCTTTTTCGAATAAACGCCTCGCTTATCGAGGAACCCTATCTATAAATACCTTTGTTTCCCCATTATTCACTTTCGCAACCATTAACCATCGAGCTAAAGTAACTAAAACCGAAAGCGAGAAATTTGGTCGGCTTCCCAAGTTCGAGACTTGAACTTAGGTATTTTTTCAAATACTCTCCCTTTACCTATAAATGTCTTCTTTTGAGGATAGTAGGAGTCGTAGTTATAGTGTAGAGGTTGAAATTGAAGATCCTCCTCTCGAACCTTCTCGCTTTTTTTCTCACCAAAGACGGCGATCTCCGTCTCATAGCCCGAGCATTATTCAGATATCTTCTCCGGATTCTCCACGAAGCGGAACGTCTTTGGGGCGGACTCATACTATCTTCAATCCGACGCCAGTGACCGTCTTTAGAGAGGGAACGGTGTATCAGCCCGGACTGGCACAAGCAAGTTCCGACGAAGAATCGCCAAGTGTTGATTCTAGACAGTACCGGCAAGAAGAAGAAAATATGGACCCATCGGAGCCGGAGCGTGATAACGAGGAACGGGTAAACGAACCCTCCGGTGATTCGAGGCCGGAGAGGCCACAAGGTCCTATGGGTCATCGTAATGGCGACGGCCGGCAAGGAGGAGGTCCTCGCCTTCGTGTTGAGTCTCGGTGGACGCCGAGCGATATAAACGATATCCCAAGCATGCTGATGATCCGGGAGATGGGGAGCTCCGGCCAAGGTATCGCATACCAAATGGTATTCACTGGTACTGATGGCACCGGGTTCCCAAAGATCCGCCCGCTGGTTGCGTGGGTATTCATATCGCCAGCCTTCTTCTATTCGATCGCGGTTCCGCTGCCGTTTTTCTCACGCGGTGGCTTTGCAAGTGGGGTATGCATCCGACCAAGTGCATCCCATTACGTGGGGCAGGATTATTGGCCTCTTGGTGATGTTCCACCCAGAGAAGTACCCTCGCCCTAAGTTCAAAGAAATGAATGAACTTTTCGTTTGGCGAGCAACTCCTTCATCAAAAGGTCACCGTCCGGATGGTATTATGTGCGACCGATTGGGGTATCCGGATAGTTTAGTAGAAGGTCTTCCTTCATCGTTGAAGGATCGAAAGAAAAATGGCTCGGGGTGAGCGGCGAGTGGCAAGCTCGTGGAGTACGAAGGAAGGGAGAGCGTGCTTTATCCTCCTTCGATTTTTTGTTTTTGGTTATAGTAAGTCTATATCCTTTCTCCCTTCTCTCGCTTTTGCTATTTATCGTTTCTTTTTGTGATTGACTTTTGTCTTTTTACCTTTATAGAGAATCGCGATCAAAAGGCCTTTGTCGGCCACCTTCATCCGCAGTGGAAAATATCCAGGCGAGGTGCTAGAGATAGGCGATTGAGAGATCGCCACCGAGGCCAATTTAGTCGCGGGCGGCTTGAGGCTCGCTTCCGCCCGCCGACCCGAGACCGAGGGGCGGCTCGGGGATGAGGCGGCCGAGCAGGAGGTGGAGGTTGAGAGAGAGCCTCAGCAGGATCCTCCCGGCAATGAACAAATACGGACCCATTCTCCAGGTGGGAGCAAAGCGGCGAGAACAGAGAGCAAGCTACGCCGTCCCCTGCGACGGCTAGCCTCAGGCGAGATCATCTCGCGCCCGTAGATGCACACTGAGACTCCGAGCGCCGAGTGTGGCGGCCGTCCGAGGTAAACATTTGTGTTTTTCACATTTCCTTTTGAAACGCCTTTGTTTTCTTTTTGATCTTCTAACGGTGGTTGCTTTGTGCGGGCGTGGCTTGATTTGCGTGCACGTCTTCGCAGCTGCGTGAGGAACACGGCCGCGCGGTGAACCGGGCAAACCGCCGATCAACTCGCGGATGTGGAGGCGGCTCAAAGAGAAGATATCCGGCCGTAAACGCCTGGCCGATAGGGTGCGAGGCGGTGCCTTCTCCTCTTCAAAGGAGAAGAGGAGGAATTGTGATGGAGGAGCCTCGATCAAACCGAAAGGGTTGGTCGAACGGCACCGAACATCCCGAATGCCCCGAGAAGAGGGAGGTCCGCGAACTTCTCGGATGACCTCGGCAGGAAGGTCACTTCATCCCTCCAAGTCAAGTGATGGATGAATATTGCGAGGGAATGATTGACTACGCCTCGATGGTTTGTGGAATTCGCTCTGTGCCATGCCGACAGAGGAGCAAACGAGAGTCTTACCGGTGAGGCAGTCGGGCCGCGATGAGTGTTCCACTGCGTGCACAGACAAAAGGTATCGAGCACTGGCCTGAGACCGATCAAGAACAAATTCAGTATGCCATGGCCATGTCTCAGGCGGATGATTGGGCTCTTATGGCATGCGGTTGGGGAACTCGCGAGCTAGAGAAAAAAATATGCCGACCTGGAAAGGCGGACGGAGACCGCAGGAAGCCTATGCTACCCTTCAAGGGGTACAAGAATCTTTAAGACTCAGCGGATGAGGCTATAGCTCGGGCCAACTCGAGAGAGAGATCGCGCGAGGGCCGAGGCAGAGCGAGATCGGGCCCGCAAGGTCAAGAAGAGCTCGGGTTAAGGTCGCCGAATCGAACGTGGCCGCCTTGCCGGCCGAGGAAATGGAGAGGCGTCTAGCCGATGACGCAGTGAGGTCAAGAAACCGCCCGCAAGCAAACCGAGGAAGTTCGTAGAGAGGCCGTTAAAGCTTACAAAGACTCAAGAGTATGCATTCATGTTAACTCGTGGCCATGCGACCACCTCCAAGAAATTCTTGATTTAATTAAGGGCGGGCGATCGTTGCTCGGCCTTGAGGAAGATCTGGCCCTCCCGGAGGCCGATCTCGATACCCTTCGGCCGAACTTTGCCGAGGCTCCTAATGCGTAGGGCTCTCCTCCTCCGGACGTGGAAGAAGTCGCCTCTAGCGGTGCCGTCGAAATTCCGCCCCGCTCGTCTTGATGCTTTCATATGTACCCCTAGTAGGTAATTTGGCTTCGTGCCTCGAGATGTAATGGGCTCCGGCCTCCCTTATGTAAATACTTTTGAAGTAAAAATGAATTGTTATTTTCCTCACCTGTGTATGTGTTTCAAGCTTTTTGTAGATGCTTGGCTCTTTTCCTTTTTGTAAGATTGTTGCTGTCTTCTTTTTTTTTTCTTTTATATTCCCAAGTACGGGGCCGGTTGCCTCCCAAAGTGCTTGAATAAGGGGCTTTGCTCGCTTTAATTGATTCTTGTACTCGGTATATAAACTCGTCCTTTATTTTGTATTTGAAATTTTGTGTATGAACCGAGTCTTTTTATTGCGCTCGGTGCATAACCGAGTCCTTATTTTGTGCTTGGCACGTGGCCAAGTCTTTACTTTATGCTCGGTGCGTAACCAAGTCTTGATTTCAAGTGCTGTTTCGGTGCATAACCAAGTCTTGATTTTGGTGCTCGATGACGTAACCAAGTCTTGATTTTGGTGCTCGGTGCGTAACAAGTCTTTATTTTGTGGCTTGGTTCGTGGCCAAGTCTTGATTTCGTGCTTCGTGCGTAACCAAGTCTTGATTTTGGTGCTCGGTGCGTAACCAAGTCTTTATTTTGTGCTTGGTTCGTGGCCAAGTCTTGATATTGTGCTTGGTGCATAACCAAGTCTTGATTTTGTGCTCGGTGCGTAACCAAGTCTTCTTGATATTGTGCTTGGTGCGTGAACCAAGTCTTGATTTTGTGCTCGGTGCGAATCGAGTCTTGGTATTATGCTCCGGTGCGTAACCAAGTCTTGATATTGTGCTCGGTGCGAATCGAGTCTTTAGCTTGGTGAGTAAAAACTTCGTTTTCCTTTAGAGAGCTCACGAAATACCGGATGAAAGGATAATTCTTTGGAATCCTATCCGGATCATGTAATCGAGATCTTTATTGATAATACCGTTTCGGGTATGCTACATTCCATGGATGCATAAATTTTTCTCCACTCAAATATTCTAGCTGGTACGCCCACCGGATAAGACGTGGTGACCCGAAATGGGCCCTCCTGTGTTGGTTTCAATGGGGTCGGTTGAATGCCCGTTATCTTTTTCAATACAAGATCGCCGACCAAATCTTCTTTCCTTTACTTTCGAATTGTAGTACCTTTCACTCCTTTGTTTATACACTCGCATTTTTCATCTCAAGATCGCACCTTTTTTTCTTCGAGCAGGTCTAGCTCGGCTCGAGCGGCCTCATTACGCCTTCTTCAAAATTTGCACTCAAGGTAGGGCTCCAATCTCAACAGAATCACCGCCTCGACTCCATAAGCTAAAGAAAAAGGTGTTTCTCCGGTGGCCGCTCGATGTGTCGTTCAGTATGACCATAGTACACGGGTAGTTCCTCCGCCAATTGCCTTTAGACTCCTCCAATCTCGCCTTCAAGGTATACTTGAGTATTTTATTAACGGCCTCAACTTGTCCGCTCGATCGGGGTGGTATGGAGTTGAGAAATAGTTTTTATGCGGAAACCTTCACAAAAATTTGAAATCTTCTTTGTCGAACTGCTTTCCCATTGTCGTAATAATCGAATGTGGTATCCCGAATCTACAGATAATAGATTTCCATACAAAGCTCACAATCTTTTCTTCATCTATTTTTGCAGAGGCTCCGCCGCCCATTTTGTGAAATAATCCACCGCCACGATGGCATACTTGACGCCCCTTTGCCGGTGGGGAGTGGTCCGATGAGGTCCATTCCCATTTGGCAAACGGCCATGGGCTAAATACGGAAGTAAGTTGTTCAGATGATATCCGACATGTGGTGCAAATCTTTGGCACCTCTCACATCTTTTCGAGGAGGTTGCGCCCTTTCTTAGGGATGGCCGATGAGTATCCTTGCCGTATTAATTTATAGGCCAACGTTTCCCCAGCGTGGTTGCCGTGATATTCCTTCATGAACCTCTCGGTGCATAATGTGATCCGTCTCGGAAAAGGCAAAGATATGAGTGGGATGGAGTATCCTCGTTTGTATAGGATGTCGTCTACTAGTGTAAACCGAGTCGCTTGAGTTCGTAGTGTTCGCCTCACTTTGTTTTCGTGTTGAACTCTTTTTCTAAATATCGAATGATTGGGGTCATCCAAGTCCTTCGGCGGTTTCGGTTGTATATATTTTCTTTTCGCCTAGTGACGGCCAGGCGGCAGGTTGTGTGTGTGACAAATGACATCCGTGATGGCATCCGCCCCCGGATCGAGCCGAGCCGAGCTAAGGCATCCGCTTGCATGTTCTCGGCTCGGGGCACATGTAAGACTTTTGTTTTAAAGTGTGATAATCTCTTCTTGACCAAATCCAAATATTGTGCAATTTTTTGCTCTTTTTCGACTCGCCGTTGATTTGATGAACGACCAATCGAGAATCATTGTGCACCAATAGTTGTTTTAGGCCCATAGAGGCCGCCATATCTAAGCCCGCCAGAGCGCCTCATATTCGGCCGTTGTTCGTTGGGAATGAAATCGCACGGCCGAGCAAAGAGCATTTTTCATTTGGATCGATTATCACGATTCCGTCCCCCTGCTCGGCTACTGCAGTGGAAGAGCCGTCAACGAATAATTTCCATTCTTGGTCTTCCATAACTTCCAATCGTATGGAAGATGTGAATTCGCCACAAAATCGGCTAAAACATGTCCTTTTATTGCGGTGCGTGGTTCGTATATAATGTCAAATTGACCGAAGTTCGACGGCTCACTTAATCATCCGACCGTAAGTATCGTGTCGGTGTAATACTTGTTTCAGCGGGTAGTTCGTCAATACTATAATCTTGTGTTCTAGGAAATATGGACGGAGTTTCGCGCCATGATTAATGAATAAGCCAACTTTTCCATTGGTGGGTACGGAGCTCGCGTCATGTAACGCTGACTGGTGTAATAAATCGATGTTGAATAGAGCCATCTAGCCCGATTAACACCGAGCTGATGGCGTATTCGGATACCGCCAAGTACAGTACAAGTCCTCCTCCTCGGGTCGGTTTTTGCAATATAGGGATTGAAGAGAGGTGTCTTGTTTGAGGGATTTAAAGGCAATCAGTGCTTGCTCGGTCCACTCGAAATTTTTGCTTTTCTTTATAATTTCAAAGAAAGGCTTGCACTTGTGTCTGTGGACCGAGAAACAAATCGGTTAAGGGCGCCAATCTACCTGTTAGGCTTTGTACCTTTTTACGAGTTTGGGGATTCTAGGTCGGTGATGGCTTTTATTTTGTCCAAGGTTAGCTTCGATTCCCCTTTGGCTGACCATATACCCCAAAAATTTACCCGAGCCGACCCCAAATGTGCATTTTCTCGGGTTTAACATCATCTTGTACTCTCTCAAAACAAAGAAACATTTTATTAAGATCGTTTAGATGATCGGACATGTACTGATGATTTTACCAACATGTCATCTACATAGACTTCCATAGTGTGACCTATCATTTTCTCAAACATCTTATTTACTAACCTTTGATAGGTCGCACCAAAGATTCTTCAATCCAAAGGGCATCATCTTGTAATGCTGAATTCCTCGAGCAGAGAAGAATGAGGTATTTTCTTCATCTTCCGGGTGCATCCATATTTGGTTGTAACCCGAGTATGCATCCATGAAGCTCATCACTCGTGTCCGCCGTGGCATCCACCATGTAATCGATATTTGGCAATGGATAACTCGCCCTTAGGGCATGCTTTGTTGAGGTCGGTAAAATCCACGCACAGGCGCCATCGCCATTGCTTTTCTTTACCAAAACAGATTGGCGACCCATCGGGATAGAGGGCTTCCCGGATGAATTGATTGTCTAGTAGCTTGTTAACCTCGATCTCGAGTCTTCGTCTGTCTGTCGGGCCGAGTTTGCGCCTTTTCCGGGAAGATCGGGCGGAACGTTAGATCAATATTGAGGCGGTGGCACGCATACTTAGTGGTCAATTCGGGCATGTCCGCATGAGTCCATGTGAAGACGTCAAGATTATTTCCCAAAACTCAATCAGCCGCCGATATGGTTTCGGGAGATCATGACCAATACGTAGTTGGCGCCCGCTTGGCCTTCCGACATTGATTGTATCAACCGTTTCTGGTTCCGCTTTTCTTTTCTTGCTTTGCCCCTCCTTGATTTGCAGGGCAATTCGTCTTCGGGGCCGCTCGTTCTCGATTGCCGCGCCGCCTTCTTCCATCATTGGCTCCTTCCCGGGCCGACGACCTGGATTATCCTCCCGAACGATCACCACTTTCCGCTCGGACTCCTCCTTGGGCGGGGATTGTCTTGTGTGGTTCCACCTGGTTTGTCCTTGTTCCGCCACGTTAATCTCCACCGGTCGAGTTTAAGAGAGCACTCGCGACTCCCTTTGATTCCCTTTATGTATAGCTTCGCCATCGATGTTGGAAATTTTATACAAAAATGATATATTAAAACGGCCGCTTTTATATGATAAAGTAATGGCCGCCAATGATAGCATTGTACTCGAATCGGCATTGATTATTTTGAATGTTGTCATGACAACCGTTTATGCAAACCTTGTCCCATTTGGATGGGCAAATCAACTTCCCGAGCGGGACTATCCTTCCTCCTCCAAACCCGAGAATCGTTATCGTTGCATGGACGGATATAACTATCATCCACGTTTAATCTTCGAAATGCTCGGACATAAATGATCGACGAATAGCTTCCGTGTGTCGATCAAAATTCTATGAACCGGAATACCCAAAATCGGTGCAAAGAATGACTAGAGGGTCGAATGAGGATGGACCACCTGGTCGGCATCCGTATCCGAGAACACAAAGTGGCCGGTGGGTTGGCCTTCCTTAATTTCCGCCACCCGAACTTGTCTTTCGGCATTGGTTGCCTGCCTAACATCGGCTTTTCTTTTTCCTGTTGGAGCGTCTATCCTCATCAGATTAGTATTGATTCGACCGACACTCGACATCATGAGGATCTCCTCCCCGGTTTTCACCGGGGTGGCGGCAGAGAGCCGGATTGATTACGCTCCGGTTGACACTCGAGCCGATCTTGCGTGGGGCGGTAGTTCATGAACGTACCTTTTAAGACCGCCTGCCGAACAACACGCATAATTTCCCTAATTAGATCTCGCACTCGTCAAGATCGTGACCTATCGATTTATGATAGACACAGTAATCGACGCGAATCTAATTTTGACGGCTCAATTTTCAAAGGCCGAGCCGGAGGCAACAAATTCAGACTCAGACTTCATTCCATATGGCCGATGGAGTGTGGGTCAAAGTACTCCTCAACGCGGCGACTTCGGCTCTCGCCTCTTGGCGAGCCCTAAATCCGGTGGTCGAGTTTTCCAAAACGGCCGAAATCCCGACTCCCGCCCAACCATGGTTCTTTCCTTCCGTCTTTCTTACGCCCCCTTGTCGGTGCTCGGGCGGTTACTTGCCATGGCTTCTTCCGCACAAATATGACGCCGCGCGGACTAGAAATTCTTGGCACGAGGTCGCCCCGATTCGTGGATGGAGTAATTGAACCAAGTCTCGGGGCTAGTCCACCATGGGTCGCGATCAAAATGGCGTTATCCGACACCGGTTCCATTTCGAACTTGTTTATTGAACCGAGAAATATAACTTTTAAGGGGCTCGCCCTTCCCTTGTTTGATGTTTACGAGGAGTCTTTTGGTGCGGCTCGGACTTTGGACGTTAAGAAATGTGTCGTAAAGGCGGAGGCCGATCCCCCCATGCCTCGAATGGATCCTTGTGGGTGGTCCTAAACCAAGCGGTGGGCTCGGCCGCCCAAAGTCGTGGGGAAGGCCTGCAGAGGATGGCATCGCTTGACCGTATAGTTCCATCCATGCTAAGTACTTGTGAACGTGAGTGGTCGGGTCGGTTTCCCATTATAGAGACCGACTCGGGGATTTTCAACTTTGGCGGTAACGGGTCGCTGAATTCCAAGGAAAATGGCGACGGAGCAGTGGCCGGCTCATTACTTGGGGCGGTCTTCGAGATCGCTTCGCCATCGGACCGCCTTCCAATTCGCTCGCACGACGACGCAGCGGTGTATTTCTACATCCCGTTCTCGCCATAAGCTAGGGCCTTGACCCGATTGACCGAAGCCGCTCCCGCTCATCCGAAAACCCGAGCCGAACTTATCGATCGAGCCGGGCGAAAAGGATCAACTCCCGGTCGTCCAAGCAAACACCGAGTGGGCATGACGATGTCGCGTTTGCTCGGAAATGACTCTCGCTTATACGACTTTGCTCTTCCTCATCTTCTTCCGCCGCTTCTCATCACGACGGACATGTTGTTCATTACCCGAATCGCTTCTTGGGCTTCGTGATGAGGAAGTCCGGGAATTTGAGGATTAATGTTAACATTTAGTTGAGGTTGAGTGGGTTAGTATTTGCAAGGAGTGGAGGAGGTGCTTGAGAGTTTGTGGTAGCGAGAGTTTGTGATATAAGTTGGTTCATTTGCTGTACAAAAGTGGGTTGGCAATTAGCTGAGCAAAAGGAAATAAAGTAGTGCTCCCTGCTTCCGTTTGGAGCATATTTTGGCCATTCGTAGTCTGGCCAGGTTGGTTGTTCAAATGTTGCTCTTCACCAAACGGGCATTTCTACGGTTGACTCATTTTTGTCTATTATGAAAAGGTTAAGCGTTAAACTCTACCTGGTTTTTATTTCACTTGCTTTTGATGGAACTTGGATCGACCAATACGGGCCCTCCTTCTAGCGCCAATTTGTTGACGTGCGTTTTGGTCAACAAGCAAAAATATGTAAAGGATTTAACACGTGGAAATATAAGCGTGCGTAACGTATATTTATTTTTGGCTAATCACGCTTTTTTGCACAATGCCGAGCGAACTATTGGGGTTGGTCTTTCTTACAATCTTTTTTTATCTCCTTTTTCTCTCTCTCCTTATTTTTCTGTCTTTCGGCCTTTTTATACCCCTTCGAGTAAGTGGGTTTACAATAGTCATCTTTTCACTAACTATTCATTAATTAGTAAAATAATTAAAGAAAGACACATGTCCTCTCTAATCAAGCGTGCATGTCACCAAATCTTGCCACTTGTCGACTTCTCTTTATAACTTTTCGACATGTGGCGGTTTTTGATATCAATAAAGTGTTAAGTATGGGCAAGTGATTACTTATGAATCACTGTCGCGCATGCGTTTCCCACCGAAATTTGGGCTCGGGGCTCGGGCTCGGCGGCCGTGTTGCGGTTGGGCTCGGTGAATGGGCGAGCCTAGTTCGTGACGTGTTTGTCGCGCACCATTGCCGACGCCACTCGCAGTCGCTTACTCGGATGTGTGTTGGATGATGACTTGGATTAATTTCTCGCACTCGGCTCGGGTATCATCGTGAGGTCAAAATTTTGTTACATGTATTAATGTGCAGCAGGCGATTCTATCAATCTTTTAGCCTGAATCAAAACTTTTGAAATTGACATTTTGTTTACAAACTAAAAGACAACATAAAACAATAAAAAAGAATAATGCGCAATATATGAAATAATTCTAATATAGTTAAATTGATATCATAAATCCCTTGAAAAATGGCTTATGTAGAAGCGATAAAATAAAAACTATACTCCGATCCTAAATCCTATCACATTTTCCCTTTCTCCTTCAAAAAAGAAATAATATATAAATTGGTGTCTATTAGCCATTGTAGAACCTTCACTATATAAAATGGTGCACCTAACATTATATATTAATAAGAGAAATTACGTTAAACTTCCAAAGACAATTCGCGTTTTACACTTTACCTTACATACTAATTTTTATTACATTTTACCATATAAATTTTGTAAATTTTTGCAATTTGTCTGTATGAACAATGTTACCCTTAAAGTTTTGTTTTTCTTGGAAGAGTAAATTCCTCTTCAATTTTCAATACTAATTTTTATTACATTTTACCATATAAATTTTGTAAATTTTCGCAATTTGTCCCGTATGAACAATGTTACCCTTAAAGTTTTGTTTTTCTTGGAAGAGGAAATTCCTCTTCACTTTTCAATATAAATTGTTCGTTGCAAAATATTTTAACAATTGCGGCGAATGCTTCCTGTTTCAATTCAATTAAAAATCTATTTTATGTTAAACAAAGATGGCGGGAGCAAGGGCGGAGGGAAGGGGGCCACCGGGCTACGCTCCCTCTATTTTATTTTTTTAAAAAAAATTACATTAGAATTTTTTTATAAAAAAACTTAATTATAATTTATATGAATTTTTTTATTCGGTCCACCCTATTTTTGTATATTAGCCCACCCCAAATTAATTCCTGGCTCCACCCTTGCGGGTTTTTTTCTTTCAATATCTCGATAATGTAAAATATTTCGCTGCAATATTCACCTTTTTTAAAGTGTTCGCACGGACAATACATATTAAGGTTGGTTGTGAAGAACAACCCGAAAATCGATCAGAAATACCCAATTGTATTCGGTAAAAAAATGTATGGATTTAAGGGATTATTAATTTTTTATACGTAAAGCATGATTGATTAAATATGATCGTAATAGACTATTTTCATTATTATAAGAAAAACAAAATTTTAGGGATAAAATTGTTTATATAGGGCAAAGTGCAAACAATTACATAGTTCATATAATATAATATAATAAAAAATAGTTTATATAGTACAAAGGTTTTAGTGTAATTATTGTATTAACATGATAGTAATTTGGTTGACAAGACTAAGTGAATTAAGTCATATTAGGATATTGAATCGAGATTAAAACATTAAAGATCATTTATGTGCTTAATAAAGCTAGTTCTAGCCTTCCAAAAAAGTCTGTTTAGGTTAGACAATATCAAATATACCAATTCCTTGATTAGTCTATAAGACCGCATATAGACCCTTGATTTAATTTTTTAATGGTGTAGATCTCTTTAGTTATTTTTGGGATATAAGGATATGATTGTATTTTTACATTTTTTCAGTTTTTAAGTAAATCACGTTAATTGCTAATTATTAGGAAAACATAATACTTCCTTTATCAGTTTCCGATTTTTAGGAGGAAAAAATCATAGATTTCAATCGTATCTTTTCAAAACCGATACCTATCGTTTCCGGCTTTTTTCTATATAGAGTGATCTTTTTGAAGATGAAATTGTTTTTTTGCTTTGTACAATAGATGCAAAGAAATTGTATAGATAGATATGTCGAATTGTATATTTAAGGGTTCCATTTGTTTATTTTTGGGTTAGTTGAATTGTATTTTTTTGTTGTATAAATAGTTTAATATATTTGCTTAATTAGTTACGTGGGTTTGTATCTTTATTTGGTAGATTTGTATACATAATTGTGTGGGTGATTCACCGATTTTAGTTCAAAGTGGAATTGTAAAATGTGATTGCGATGACATGTATAAATAGATATGTCGAATTGTATATTTAATGTGTATCATTTGTTTATTTTGGATTAGATGAATTGTATTATTTGATTAGTATATTAATATATTTGTTTACTTAGTTAAGTTGAATTGCATATTTATTTGGTGGATTTGTATATTTAGTTGTATTGGTGATTTATTTGATTTTAGTTTTCAGTTGAATTGTATTTAGGTGCTTATTGACTTGTATAAATAGATATGTAGAATTGTATGTTTAATGTGTTGCATTTGTCTATTTTGTTGGATTAGTTGAATTGTATTATTTGTTGGATAACTAGATTAATACATTTGCATGAATCTTAAGCATGCAGTTACGATATATAATGTAATTGTATACATAATAAAATAATTATGTATGCTTAGCTTTTTTTTTTTTTTTTTTGCATATTTAGTTGAATGTAATTTTTATATGCATACATGTTTAGGGAGAAAAATAACATTAAAGATAAATTAATAGTTCACTGAGAATGTTACAAAAAAAAAAATTTATTAAACAATAAACTAACAGGTTTCACACTGTTTCACCCATTATTTTCTTGCAAAAATAAAAACATTGCACTAGGGTGTGGTGTCGCGATTTGGACACGTTATATGTCGTTATGTGTTCTGATCTCACTGCATGTTCCACGTCATCTTTTGAGTTTTGTGCTTGCTTTAATGGTTCCATAGTTTCGGTAAAATTGTACACCGATTTTCAACGTAGCGAAATGCATTCCCACTCGTGGAATCTTTTCTAATTGTTCCACCTCTGGTATCCAATATTATGTTGATCCCGGCGAGATTTCGAGCCATTGTCCTACGTTTTTTTTGACATCACAAAAGTTATTACACAATAATACAAAATGGATATATTATACATACAGTTATATAATTTCATTCATACACGTTTGTTACCTAATAATACAAAATGCATCCTCTCTGTTCTCAAAGACTTGTTAGAATACAATAATCAATCTGTATAAAATATACAGTTTTAACAGTCTATTTATGCACGTTTTGATTTATAAGTATACAAAGAACGTTTAGTTGATATTCAATTTTTTTGGATCAAACTGATTAATTTATTATGACAGACAATTTCTACCATACAATGAAATAAGCATGAGTAGATTCTTAATTGAACAAATTACAGATGAAAATATACAAGTGTTATATTATAAATATACAACGAATAAATGAATATATACATGTTGTAAATACTAAATAAACAGACAACGAATTTGGTAAGAAATGTACTATATGCAGATAAGGCGTAAGTATGCATATACATAATTCTATATACGCAAGGCTTATATTCTAAATAGGCAAACTATCTGTACTAAACATACAAACTATTAATTGAGATGCAATCTTCATACAAGTCGTTGATCCACAAAAATATAAAACTATCTATACAATGTTGACACACTAAATAGACAACATTTGTATACTAAACATACAAACCAACAATAACAGAGGTGCATATATTTCATTCAAGAATCAATTTATTGATTGAGCGTATGAATATTGTAGCAAGTTTCTCGTTAGAAATTACCTGGAGGACATTCTTGATTGCGTTGAAATCAATATTTTTGCCATTGTATAAATCTTTCCAATCAAATGGATGATAACTACTTGCAAATTGTTAGAAATCCATCGCGTTTAATTTTTGTGGATCAATTGGAGGCCGATTTTTGAGTGATAATGGCGATTACAGAGGTTTTGATAATGGCGATGCAATGTTTACGTTGAGAATGAGACATACATTTGATTGTATATGGTGAATTGCTTGATTTATGGGGACGTGATCAATAACGAGATCACGCCCCTATAATGTAGGAGGAGGTTATCATGTCCCGATTTTATGGATTCCAATTTTACCCCTTCTATTGTATAGTTACTTTAAAACCTCGTATAGATTGTAATGCATCTCGGCCATTGATTTACTATTTGGATGGTTTAGATTCGGTCTTATGGACTAACCTAGGAGGGTGGTCTCACATGATCCTATCCCTATATATATATATATATATATATATATACATATATATATAATAGGAAACAATTAATAAATGGTAAACATTATTTTTCCGCTCTTTTTGCTTATTATATTAGGAAACAATTGTAAACATTATAAATGGTAATTATTATAAATTCTTATATTAGGAAAATATTATAAGAAAATCGTTATAATTATATAAATTAGGAAAATATTGTAAATATTTAATGGTATTCCTACTTTATATGTATATTACATTAGGGAAATATCATAAATGGTATTCCTATTTTATCCGTATAAAAATTAGGAAAAATGTATTTATTGTTATTCATACTTTATACCAAAAGTGAGTCTATAGTATCAATTCTATCTATATATAATATCTAGATTTTAAAAATTATAAATAGTAATTCACCATAATTGATATTAGTATATGTTCTTATTAAATATATATTACAATGATGTGTTGATTCTATACATCATATTCATCAAATATATTGTTTATTTGTTTCAATGGTGTCGATGCGATTTTGTACAATATAATATTAATTAATCAAGTTTTAAATAATGATGATTATTCAAATTTTCCTAAATTGTTTAATAATAGTTAAAATAGACAAATTATGATTTTATGTATCTTTCACCATTGAATTAACAATTGATATTGTGTTTAGAGATTTTTTTGGCGACTTATTATTTATGTTAAATCATCTTATATTTATACTCAAAATGGTAACAAAAATTTATTGCTCGGAAATATTGTATATATATCTTTCATATATTGATTGAAATATTTTTTATCTTTGCCAAATTCCATTTATATTTAAATTGATTTTGAATTCGGATTTTTTTACGGATGATTTTGAAAAACAATTATTATTAATAAGATGTTTGATTATTATGCTTTTGAATGAATATCCGGATTTTTATTTCATCCGATTCAATTGTTGTAACGCCCCATTTTTTTAAAAACAATTTGCATTTATAGCGTTACTAAAATTGTATGAAAAATGCATATAATTTTTTTTTATTAAATAAATAGATAAGTGAAAAGTTTAGCGGAAGCGATAATGAGGAAACCTTAAGTCTTACGAAATAAATATAGGGTATAAATTAAAAACCCAATCAAACACTTTGAATAAATGAAAAGAAATAGTACATCACAATTGTTCGAAATTTAAAACGAGTTCATAGTTCTTGAAATTGAAATAATTGAAAATAAAATCTTTTTTTTTCGAAATTGAAATAAGTGAAAATGAAATCTTCGGCTATTTCCCCACGTCACGCTCGCGTCGTCCACATAATCTGAAATAGTTTGAATTTAGGGGTGAGTAATCACATACTCAAGAGGGATAAAGATTGTCCAAACTAAATACGAAAAGTGCACATTTACATAAATTAACACATAACCTTTCTCATTGGCATGTTTTGAATAACACATAACCTTTCTCATTGGCATAAGCCGATAGCACATAACCTTTTCCGTAGGCACGAATGCCATATTTTCCTTTCGTGGCACGTGGCCAAAAACTTCCTTTCCCGTGGCACGAATGCATATTTTCCTTTCCCGTGGCACATGGCCAAAAATTTTCCTTTCCCGGGTACTAATGCCATATTTTCCTTTTCGGCACGAGGCCAAAAATTTTCCTTTCCGTGGCACTAATGCCATATTTTCCTTTCCCGTGTGATGGCTCAAAAGCTACTCTTATAAAACCGTAGGCAAGTGCACCTATCGTTTTGTAGTATAGATTATTGAGTACCGAGTGTCATTCCCACGAGGATTGTAAGTACTAATAATTACCGTCTTTTTGTTATCTAATCTAGCAATTTTCAGAGTTTTGTTTATTAAAATGGAAAATGAAAAATAGAGAATTTAAAATAATTGCAACTTACAATAAATCAAATAAAAGTAGATTATGGAATGAGAAATCAAGAGATAGAAATGTGTTGAATGTAAGTCCCTCTAGAATGTTTTTGTGATTCAACAAGATAAAAATACAACCATAAGCCCTTAAGCAAAAACCAACCTCTTTTAATAAAATCTCATGTTATATGGACCGTAGAAATTCCCGATTTAAGTTAAACCCTTTTCAAGGCGAAAAACTCCTAATCTCAAGTTGATTAATGAAATTTCTTTCTAGTTAAAACCCCAAAATTGCATTATAACGATTTATGAATTCCCATATTAGGTTTGACCCTAATTCAGAAGATTTATGTCGTCCTATATCTAGGATTGCATGCAACTCTTTTCACTTATATAGGTTCTTTCCCATCATAAATCTCTCGATTACCCGATGAGGAATAGATATCAAATTAATATACCTAGGAAATATCAACTTGAATGAAATAAACATGATATAAGTGAATCACACAAGACATGAAAATTTTATTAATAACATACAAACCTTAATCACAAATCCATTCTAGAGTTCGTTACATTCAAACACTAGTAGTTTAGCTACTCATGATTTTGACAAAAGAATAAATTACACAAGAATATTTAAGTGTTGTAGACATGGTGTACTTATCTTTCTCAAAATCTCAATGACTTCTTCCTTGATAGATGATGTTGATCCAAGCCTTCTTCTCCAATGTTGCTACAAGCTTACTCCTCCAAGACCTCTTGATCCCAATTCCACTCAAAATATGGACACAATGAATATTTTCTAAATGTCTATGATGAATACACAATGAATCTCTATATGAATGAATATTACATGAATGAATTTCCCAACTCAAACTCTTGGCTTTTATAGGCACCATCTTTGTGAAATATCATATTAACAAATGCTCCATTTCCATGCTTGTTAGTTGAATCATTGTGTGCACATTCATGGTTGAGTTGGTTGAATCATTGTATACACATGACAATACTTCACTTCCATTGGTTGAGTTGGTTGAATCATTGTGTGCACATTCATGGTTGAGTTGGTTGAATCATTGTATACACATGACAATACTTCACTTCCATTGGTTGAGTTGGTTGAATCATTGTGTCCACATGACAATTGAGGAGATAATCGAGTTTTGGTGCAGCAAGATGAGGTGTGAAAGTTGCTCAAAGGTTGTCAAAAAGCAAAAGTCTCCATTATTTCCTAAAAAGAAGAAAAGATGTTGAAATGAGAGAAACACGGTCGTGCACTTAAAAAGCACGGCCGTGTTTATAAACACTGATCGTGCCTAAATCGCTAACCTTTTTATTCCCAATTGAGCCAATCTATTCGTTCTTCCAAGTCAACCAATTTGTTAAAAAGAGGGTGAATTCAGTAATTGGAATCGTTTAATCATCACAGTTGTCATATCACAGGAATTGTTAATCATTCGCTTAGACCAAATACAAGAATGTAATGATAAAAGGAGATGTTCAAAAACTCGGGTTTTTATTGTTTTTTTATTGCATATAATTATAAATTAGGACATTTTTGAGGTAAACTTCCACTAGGTTTAAATTTTGAATGATTTCAAAAACTCCTAGGGTGGTGTCCCATACTCATATTTGTCTTGCCGTTTTACGTAAAAAAGACAAACACGGGGCTCATGAATGCTCCTAGTTACTAAGCAAAGAACAAACAGAGGAGTATAACCTCGATTTGTCATTTTTATAATTTTTTTTTTCGATTATCGGTTTTTTTTTTTAACCCGAATAATGATTTCTCCAACGATCATGACACAAAGTATCTAATTTTAAGCAAAGTCCAAACTATTTTCATGACATTAAACTCTTTTTGGCCAAATTTATCCTTTTACTAGAGTCACACGGTTTTAAAACATTTTGGCGATTTGAGTTCAAGAAGATGTCTTTTTCGGGAGAAAAAATGGTTAAAACAAATTCACAAACAACTTATCGAATTGTAAAAAAAAATCTCATGTTTATTTGCAAGAGATTTAAAAGTGCAAAAATAAAACATCCACACAAAATAATTAAAAACGCAATCCCACACAAAACTAAAAAAAAAAAAAGTAAAAATTATCCAAATATGCTGATAAATCTCACCACCTCCAACTTCAAGGGTCACATTGTCCCCAATGTGAAGAAGGAGATGTGATACAGTCCAGATTAAAAAGCGTAAAAAAAAAATGAAACAAGAAAAATACGACCTTCATTGTGGTGGTGGTGGGAAATGTCCTTGCGAAATATGCCATTGTTGGATACGATCCATCATGGCAAAATAGGACTGTTGTTGGTCGTATTGTTGTTGTTGCTGTTGTTGAAGATTCATGAAGAATTGTTGTTGTTGTTCTTCAATTCGAGCGTAATGTTGCGTCATCATTTCCCCTTGGCGATCCAATATAGCTCGCTGCTCCATTTGCTCCAAGCGAATGGCGTGGAGAAGAGATCTAGTATCATCCATGGGGGTTGGTGGTTGCCTTGGTGGTTGTGACGCCGAGGGAGCATCAATATCTGGTTCCTCACTTTGATAGGCATCCGTGCCGGAGGCCGGGCGGTGCAGTAATCGGAATGCATCCGGTTATCACCTTGCAAGGGTACATCATCTTCCAATTGTCCGGATCCCGAACCGAAGTGCGAGAAGGGTCCAAGAATGGATGCGTGTAGTCTATATTTTTGAACCTTAAAGCATAACCCATACCGCTCCGTTGAATCATTCCCATAGCAATGCAAGATTTAAAGTCGATCTGGGTTGGTCCCCGGGCTTGCTCGAGTCCCGTGAGGTTATAACCATAATAGGTGGCGATAGGAGTAATAAGGCCACCAATGACGATTTTACCTCGGTTTTTCTTGCTCACTTTGAGAAAATGCTTGGTGAGATAAGAACTCGTGTCACCCAAAGAAGAATTCACCATTGGCCATAGAAAATAGAGCTCATCAAGTCGGACGACTCCTTCGCTTTCCTCCAGCCAAATAGTATACTCGAGAGCACCGATGGATATAACTAAGCAAGGATTGACAATGCATGAGGATTTTGATGAAGAATGATTATATTCCGGCTCATGCGTAATTGCTTGCCAAAATTGTTGATCACGGAACCCCAATGGCTTTATACGCAATCCATTTGTAGGTAAATCATAGATAGAATTAAATTACGCAATGTGAGTTGGTGATCATTGTTGAAGAGTCGAAATGTGATACGCCCTTCTTCGGGCGTGTTTACTGATGTGATCTCGGCGTCATAGGAACTCGAGAAATTCTAATGTGAGACGGATGTAGGTGGGTGTGGCTAGATTCATGAAATAGCCCCACCCAAGTTGATTGAACATCCAATCCACATCCAGACGCAGGCCGAGCCCATCCAATGTAGGGTTATCCGAGAATCGTGTGTTAATGATGTGACACATCGGACGATGGTATTGAGCTTCATGATCATTATCTCGGAAAGATATACCAAACGGGTTGGTGGACCGTCGGTCAAGATGGCTCGCTGACCATCCGTGTGGGGGCCGCGGAGGATGAAGCATCACGACGCGTCCACGTTTCAACCTGGGATTCCTATGTCAATATAAACTTATAACAACGTGAAAAACCATTCTAAGAGACATAGACAATATCCCAAGCATGAAAAGGCATCAATTTATTCAAAATTCCACCATATCAACACCTTTATTCAACAAGAATCCATCTTCACAAGCTATACACCCTATTTGCAACAATGATTTAACAACATCCCTTTTTCAACAACATTTCAATAATAGGAATTCAACAAAAACAAAGATATTTCAATAACAAATTTGGAATATTAATCATATTAATCCAAGTCTAACTCTTCAAATTTAGTTCATGAATATCAAGAACAAATGACCAATTCCTCAATTTAGCAAGATAAAAACATCACAAGAATAATTTCCCACCATTACCACAAGAACCAAGAAATTACCACAAACAAACTCAATTAAACTCACAAAAATTACAAAACAATATGTCATAAAAAGAAATTCATGATTTTACCATTAATCCACAAATATCCAATTTTTGATTTCCTAAAATTCAATTTCTAGGTCATGAAAATTGGTGACAAAAATTCATGAAATTCCTAATTACAACATGGAATAACCTTCACTACAACACACAAAAAAATAAACATACCAATTAAACAAGAAAAAAATTCGAAATTGAAAGCAAAAATTGAAGAAGAAAAGAAAAGAATACCAATACATACCTTGAAGACATTGTGAAAAGGAAGAAGTGAGAGTCTTGTAATGTGAAGGTGTGTGGTGTGGTGAAGTTTTTGAGATGAGGAGAAAAAGAATTGGGGATTTGGGAGAAGGGTTAGGAAGAAAGGAGAATTTGGGGAAGAAGAAAGGGTTTTGGGAAGAAAAATAGGAAGAAAATCGCCCCCCTGTTTTTACACTTACCGAACACGGCCGTGCTTTCAAAGCACGGTCGGCCGTGTTCTGATGCGTGTTTCGATTTTTCTTTTCGATTTAAAACACGGGCGTGTTATTTAACACGCCCGAGCCGTGTTCTGCGAGTTTTCATCCAAATTTTATTTTTATTTCGAATAAACACAGGCGTGTTAATTAACACGCCCAGCCGTGTTCATTTGACGAGTTTTCACCCCAAAATTTTTTTTTTTTTTATTTTGAATAAAAAAACACGCCAGCCGTGTTTTTGCGTGAATTGTCAACATGGCTCGATTGAAGAACACGGCAAGGTGTGTTCGTCAATTGATTGACGAACACGGCCGTGGTGGATAAACACGCCAAGCCGTGTTTTTATATAAATTTTTTTATTTCTTTTTTTTTACATTCAAACACTAGTAGTTTAGCTACTCATGATTTTGACAAAAGAATAAATTACACAAGAAGATTTAAGTGTTGTAGACATGGTGTACTTATCTTTCTCAAAATCTCAATGACTTCTTCCTTGATAGATGATGTTGATCCAAGCCTTCTTCTCCAATGTTGCTACAAGTTTACTCCTCCAAGGCCTCTTGATCCCAATTCCACTCAAAATATTGGACACAATGAATATTTTCTAAATGTCTATGATGAATACACAATGAATCTCTATATGAATGAATATTACATGAATGAATTTCCCAACTCAAACTCTTGGCTTTTATAGGCACCATCTTTGTGAAATATCATATTAACAAATGCTCCATTTCCATGCTTGTTAGTTGAATCATTGTGTGCACATTCATGGTTGAGTTGGTTGAATCATTGTATACACATGACAATACTTCACTTCCATTGGTTGAGTTGGTTGAATCATTGTGTGCACATTCATGGTTGAGTTGGTTGAATCATTGTATACACATGACAATACTTCACTTCCATTGGTTGAGTTGGTTGAATCATTGTGTTCACATGACAATTGAAGAGATAATGGAGTTTTGGTGCAGCAAGATGAGGTGTGAAAGTTGCTCAAAGGTTGTCAAAAAGCAAAAGTCTCCATTATTTCCGCCAAAAGAAGAAAAGATGTTGAGCTGGAGAGAAAACACGGTCGTGCCTAAAAAGCACGGCCTGGCCGTGTTCGTCAAATTTGACGAACATGGTCGTGTTTTCTTCGCAAAAAGGGATTTTCTCGGCGGTGTGCTTTTAAACACGGTTTGGGCGTGTTTTGATGTTTTGCGTGTGAAACACGGCCGTGCTTTGTAAGCACGGCCTGGGTGTGTTTTTTCTGCTTTTTCTTGTTTTTCTTCCTTTTGAAGCATGGCCATGTTTCCCAACACATTAGGGGTGTGTTGTTCGCACGAGATTGAGTCTTCTTGCCTTCTTTTAGACTTTGTTTTTGTTTCGTATTTTCATACGAAATCATACGAATTTGCTTCACGTCTTTACCTTCATCATTCAAAACAAGCCAATGTGATTTTTCTTGATTTTATTGATTAATGAACTAAAAAGTTAAAGAAATTATCTAAAAAGGTTTAAAAAATGTGAACAAAAATGCACTTATCACCGTGGCACATGGCCAAAAATTTTCCTTTCCCGTAGGCACGAATGTCATATTTTCCTTTTCGTGGCACGAGGCCAAAAATTTCTTTTCAATTGCATAAACATACATAACATACATTGTAATGAAAAACATGTCATTTATAAAATTAATCATATCATGTAGTACAATTAAAAGCATATAATTCACATAATTATGCATATCATGTAATATATCGAGAGCATATAATTCACATAATTATACATATCATCTAAACATTAAAATGCGTAATTCACATAATTGAACAGTTTAGGCATTTAACAAGGACAATGAATTACACACATAAAATGTGATAAGAATTCTACCTCAATCAAAGACAAGCTAAAATAGATGCACAAGTTGCTTGTATGTAGAAGTCTTAATTGTACGGTTCTTCGTCACCTATAATATAAATTTAACATGATTTAGGGCTAGAGATTAAGTAGTGACTTATAATTGAAATAATTATATTTATAATATAGTATAGGGCTTTTAGTATGTAAAAGTTAATTAAAAATACAAGTTTTAGGGTTAAATTGAAAGAAGTTAAAAGTCACATTTGAGTTTTTCTTTTTAACTAAAGTTAAAACCTGTAATGTAAATTTGAAAAATTACAGAAAGTATAATTAAGTTATAAGAGTTAAATTTGAAAATCTGAAAATTCTAATAAAAGTCTAGATCGAATTGAAATCAAGTTGAGACTAAATTGAAAATTTCGAGAAAAATTGATTTGGAGATAGGATTTAACTTGAAATTTGGGGTCCAAATTTAAGTCTAGAAAAACCTTGATTGGGTTGTTTGGGATCTAAAATTAAAATATCCGAAATTTGAATTCGGGAATTTGGGGTAAATCTAAAATTCTAAAATTTCAAGTCAAACCAAGACTTAATCAAATTTATGAAATAAGGCCCCTTTTCCCATTTCCATCTTTTCCTCTGTCTCTCTCAACTTACACACTAATCTACACACATAATCATACACACAACACACGCACATACATTAACACACATACCACTAACACACACACACACACACGTATATATATATATATATATATATATATATTTTACATACACTAACTCACGCACACACACAACACACACATACACTACGCCAAAAAAGCACTCGGATAACGCTTTTTTTCTCCTTTAGATAGCGTTACAAAGTGTCTTTTCGGAACCACCGTTATCCAAGCCCTATCCTCAGAGCGCTTATAAAGCGCTATCTCGAGATGCATATTTGATAGCGCTTATTTGAGGAAGCGTTATTCCATACTTGTATTCATAAGATAGCACTCCATAAAAGAAGCGTTATCCGACATTAAATTGATAGCGGTTTTTTGGAAGAAGCGTTATCTCATGTTTGTATTCATTGAGATAGCACTTCATAAAAGAAGCGTTATCTTACTATGATTTTTCGGCTTTCGCTTATTCACCCAAACTTATGCTTCCCACCAATTAATCATGTGACCAACAAGAGCAAATAAAATGCAATAGGAGAGCGACAACAAAATTCATAAATCATAACATTAAAAAACAAAGAGACAAAATTTATCCTAAAATATTATTTTAACAAAAGATAAAAATATTGAATATTGCACCATTCACTTGAAACTAAAACAAAAGTATCTCAATATAATGTGATAAGAGTAGCTCGCGTCTCCAAAATAAAGCTAATAAGTTTTAGAATTCAAGCAATTATATGGTAGTTTTAAAACAAGAGTTACGCTAAGGTAGCTTCTACTAAGAACATTATATGCGCCATTCACTTGGAAACCATTTTCTCGAACTTCGCCCACGCGGATCAAGAACCGGATGCCCGTGTTTTTAAAAAAATAAAAATAAATAAGACAAGTAACAAGTACTAATTTAAAATATCATTATACATATAATAAGTTTTAGAATTCAAGCAATTATCAGTTCAAACATAGTCAACCAATCAATCAACTTTCACTTAAGCTGTGCATGCAGAATACTCATTCTCTTGTGTTCTTCATAACTTACGTCTATTTCGATTTTATTCTTTCAGTTCCCATTATATTACCCTGGGAAACATAACAACATTTCTTTGCCCACTTCATGTCAATCATAACTTATTGTACACTATAATTTTCAGCTGAAATATTTCGGTAGTACGATTAAGTATCTACAGTCAGAAACACAGAAATAACAAGTTTAACTCAATCTTTTCAAACATATGGGTAGTTGCTTTAACAAATTTCTTCACAAGCTTATTAGAAACAATACCAATTGTGATGACAGTGTCCCCCTTTTGGCTGAAGCCTTAATACTCCATTTGGTAAGCTCATTTCATCATAAACCTAAAGGGATCATCCGAGAAGTTGTCAAACTTTTTGAAGTACGATTCATAAGAGTTCTTGATTACTTTTACAGAAAAATCCAAAAGGAAAAGTAGCATTCTGTGTCACAAAGTTCATAGTAAGAGCTCACCAGTAGGATGTGGAGCAAGGGTACTTGATAATATGCAGGGGCCCAACCTGGTAATAGAAAGAGAGAAAAGATACTTTATGAGGCAATTTCTGGTCAAGAAAACTCAAGTTGTGAAGGGCAAAACAACGGGAGTTTTAATTGAACGACGAAGAAGATAATCTTGTTGGTTCTTAGCTTTTCATATACCTGAGTTATATTTAAGCATAGACAAGAAGGTGAGATGATGATTTGCTAATTATTAGAATATTGCATTCTGTAGCCATTAGGATCCTCTTCTACAATATAGAGGCATAATGAAATAAATCAATAACCACACACGACTATAGGAAACAGATACAAAGATTCAACTTTGGAATTGTAAAACAAGCACAACTTTTTGTGAATATGAGCAGCCTATACAGCTACTATAACTCGCATTATATGTACTATCATAACTAAAAATTACCATTTCAGGAATATGCCTTTGGGACTGATTGGTCGTATGTGCCAATGTCTACTGTTTCTGTGTGCTAGTGTGGTAAACATTAAAGATTTGTCCAAATTTCAGATCAAAATAATTTCATTAGAGAAAAATGACAACAATCTTGATGTTATGCGCACAATTAAGAAAAAAGCAAAAGTAGTAGCAGTAAACATACTGGAGTGTTTTCATCATTTAGTGACTGCATCAATTGCCTCTTAAAAGCCTCCAACTGTCAACAGAACACAAGAAATCAAATACACAATACAAAAACTGAAAGTCCAAGGTACTACATTGTTATAAAACAAAGAGGAGGAGCAATGACTGGGTTGTGGAATAGATACAACTTACATATTATTAAACTGCTATGTTGGAACTTGTGAGCGATTAATATGGTCCAATGCAACCACTTTATGTTCAGTATCCAAATTCTATTGTAAAACATACCAGGACACTTCTCTATATGGAGTATATGTTATCACATTGTGAATAAAGGAAAGGGCACGAGGTTTTGTTCGAGGACCTCTCACAATTGCTGAGAGACTGTACAGTGTTCATCAAAATGCCTTCCGCTTGAGAGATGCGATCAACCATTTCAAACACAACCTAGTTTTCATATAATCCCAAATTTTTTAATAATAATCAGATGTATATCCCTTTTGAATAATAACCTCAAGCCAAAACCAATAACATATAACAACCAATGTAATACTGAGTAGGAGCAATTACATTGTGGCGAGTTCCGTGATATTTGTTTCCAGGGTTCCCTAATCGAACAATCAGCCATGGAGTGTACTCAATCTTCACTCCATTGGGCTCCGCCGACGAGGCTGAAACCCGAAGCCTTGTTGAAGCTAAACGTTTGATTAATACATGGACTTTTGATTCTAGGAGAAGAAATGCTACTCGTACAAGTTTTAGGTGAAGAAACTGCAAACAACATTGACCTGATTACAGGAACGCTACATCAGATAACTTTTTCCATATATTGAAACTACATACATGTAAAAAACACAATTGAATTAGTATAAAATGCAAAAAACTACCAAATTATCGCGCAATATAAATTCGAAAAAATGAAAAAGAAGGGCAAAATAGAAAAGGGGCCAAGATTTGTCAACACTCAATAGGCATGTAAAGACAGTTGAGAAATTCGAAATTTGAGAAAAAAGCTCATAAATTCGACAGTTGCGCAATATACCTTCTCCACTACTTCTCAGATCATAACGAAGAACTCAAGCTCGACCTCTAATTCTTCTACGCCGCGATATATGTTTTTTGTTTTTCTATTTTTCTCCTCTCGCTTTAAGCGAAATCGATGGTTATCCTCGTGGTGGATCTGTGGAGGTTTGTTTCTTAGATATGATCATTCATACTCCCAAGACTCATCCTGCTATTGATGTTTAATGCCCTACGCTTGGTGTTGATTGGTTAATATGTTGAGTTGGCTTTTCTTTAATTTTTAATGTTTTTTTGGCATTTATATATGTTCTCTATGTAATTATTTGATTTGGTGACATACAGAATTATGGTGCTCCAAAAAAAAATTATAAAAAAAATAAAGAGTACGCAGGAGATATTTTTCATTTATCCTTTTATATCCACGTTTAAAAATGAAGGCCTATGTTCTCTTCCTAGGGAAATTGTTTTTCACATATAACACTTTAAGATAACGTTTGTTGTACTAAAAGCGTTATTATGAGAAAAATATATAACGTTTCTTTAACTAGCTATCTTAATAAAAATATCTTTGGGTTGGAATCATGTTTTTAGATAACACTTTAAGATAACGTTTGTTGTACAAAGCGTTATTATGAGAAAAATATATAACGTTTCTTTAACTAGCGCTATCTTAATAAAATATCTTGGATTGGAATCATGTTTTTAGAAAATGACTTTAGGATAACGCATTTGTTGTACAAAGCGTTATTCCATGGACATATATAGCACTTATTTAATTGCGCTATCTTCGATTTTTCAGATAACACTTCGTTAATAAAACGCTATTATATGGTTTATTGTGATAGCGCTTTTCCTACAAAAGTGTTGTCTAAAATATCTGCGAATTTTTTCAATAAAGACTTTCATCTAAAAGCGTTATCCGAAATCGCTTATCCGAACTATTTTTTTTTGGCGTAGTGATATTACATCACACAATTAGCACACACACTCTCTCTCTCTCTCTCTCTCTCTCTCTATATATATATATATATATATATATATATCAGACACACACATACACTAAATTTGCAAACACATGCATACACGTCACACACGCACACAATTGAGCACACACATACATAACATCATTTTATCTCTTTCTCCAATCATAAATTGATCAAAATCCACTTCTCATACCCATGGATAATGGCGTATCAAAATAAGAGATGGTCATAGTATTAGATACAAGGAGAGAATTACTTACTGTTATGTATCTCAACTTTTGCTAAGATTGATGTGTATTTGTCATGGAAAAGAGAATAATAGGCCACCAAAAATAAAAGAGGTTTGCATTTATTCAAGTTATATGATAGATCAAAGATTGTGAAAACTATATTGACGTGAGTTGGGGGATGGAAAGAAATACTTTCCTTAAAGTTTGCAAGAACATGGCATAAAGTGGGGATAACAATGAGTACAATTTGAGATGTTGGGCATTAGTGGGATGGTATAATTAAAGTTAACCCATTATTAGAATATATATATAAAAAAATATATACATATATAATTAATAAATTTTTTGATTATAAAAAAAAACAAGGTAAGATATGAATTTGTAAAAATTATGGGTGTTACAATTGTTGTTGCAATATTTATTTTTTATATTTATTTTTAAAATATTGTTATTTCCGAGAAGTGTGAACAAATACTAATTAAGTTCAGTCTAGAAAAATAAATTTTCTTCTAATTGGTTCATCGATCAACGTTGGTATTAGATTTGATGATAATTTGTTTGATTAAGAATAATTAACAACTCTAATTACTATCGACTAAAATTAGTATATATATGACATAACTAAGACAACTCAATCGGATAAAAAGAATAAAAAAGAAAAGATATAAAATAAGATACATTTTTGGACAAATCAATCCAAATATTTATCCTAACCAATGCATGTTTTGAAGTTATCCAAAATTAGTGGTGCTTTGATTTGGTAAGTCAATGGCAAGAATCTTTAGTAACATAAATATTTTATTGGCTAATTATTTTTCGTTTATGATTGTAATATTTTTTTAAATTTGAAAATTTAAAAATTCTATAATCAATACTCTAATTGTTCTATACAATCAAAAAAATGATTGTAATCATTACTATAGATATAATAATTATTTATTATTGTATTTATTCAATCTATAGACACCATCAACTATTGATTGAAAGAATTTTAAAACTAAGCCTTTGATAAACAATTGAGAGTATATATTTATATTTTTTAATCGATTGACTATGCTACACACAACGCATAATTGACAAGAAATGTAACAAAAATTAAGAAAAATGTATCTTATAATTAAAGATTTGTCAATTTATAAAAATGTATTAACTTAAAATAATAGACAATAATTGTCAATGAGAGTTTTTTTTATTTTATTTCCTAGAGTGGACAAGTTTTATTATTGGACAACAATATATTACCTTTATTAAGAAAAACAACTAATTAAAATATTTACAAAACTAAAAAGGGTAAAAAATATTTGATTGTTTGAAAATTGTACATATCTCTTTCATATCTAGATATGAGTTTAATAAAACTAATCAAATTGACGTTAAGTAATTGACATGATCAATCAATACTACAATTTTCCTATAAAATCAATTGGTATATGTAATCAATTAGTATTTATTAATTTTTATAGTTTATTAACTATAACTCTAAAAAACAATCATAGAATTGTTGGTGCTTTACTTTGGTAAATCAACAAATCAATGGAAGATGAAAAAATCAATATCTAGCGACCAATGTATGTTTTGGAGTTATCTAAAATTGACGTTGTTTTACTTTGATAAGTCAATAGAAAGATTTTTGTAACGAAAATAATGTATTTTTAAACTCAATATATGATAATTAATAATTATATTGTCAACCAATGCCATTAAATAAATTCTTGTAAAATCAATTATATAATCATTTATATAGGATTAAACGATTGGTGTTGCATTTTAAAATAGACTTCGATTAAAATATTTTGGATTGTCAAACTTCTCAATGTATTATATCATTTCTTGTGATTGATGAACGATTCACATCAATCCATTGTTGATTAAAATGAGAAAACACATGGGGTTTACATACATCTATTGAAAATAAATGTCAAAGATTGAATATTGATATCAATTGTACTATTTCTATACCCCGCTTCAGCTTATATCATGTTTATGTTCGTAAGTTTTTAGTGGATTACTATGATATTGATGTAAAATTTATACTAATACTACTAACACTTATATCAATGACATAATAATTCATTTTAAATTTTATTCACGTTTTTTCTACCATATTAGTTTGAATAATATCTCAATTTATATTTTTGATTAACAATGTGAAGTATTCATTTTTTTCAAAAGTATAAGTACAATACAAAAATACATGTCTCACAAATTATATATAATTATTTATAGAGTGGTGTGTGAGAAAGAAAGAGACATATAAAACGATAATTTAGAGACATGCATAAATTGAGGAATAATTTCTTACGAGTTGAATTAGACATTTAAGTTTATAGTTGAAAATATAGAATTGATAGATAGATTTTTTGTTTTTAATAACCTTAAACGAATATTGCTATTAAAATAAAGTAACAAATATCGTTCATGTTAATAGATATTATAAACCAATAATATTAAAATAAAAATATACGCAACGCACGGGTGAATTACTAGTTATACTATATAATCCAATACCAATTACTATTTTAATCCATTAATAACCATATATAAACACTAAGAAAGAAAATGCTTGAAAAATAATAATATGAAATTATATATATACGCATGCTTCTAATAAATTTTCAACGTAGTATGATAGTATCTCATGGTTGTAAAACTTTGAAGCATTGGTTTATCATTTAGCAGACCTTCATTGATTTCATTCTCCTTTTTTTCTTTTTTTTTTTTTTTGAGCAAGAAAGGAGCTATCTCCTATGATATTTTCTCAATTTTCAAAACCCTATCCTAAAAATATTATATGTAAAAATATATTTATTTCACTTTATAAATAAGCTACAATCCATGGGATATAATTGTTCCTTCCAATTTTAGTCAAATGAAGATGACAAAACGTCAAAAAAAAAAAAAAAAAGAAGAAGAAGAAGAAGAAGATAAATAGATAATCAAATAAATCAGTGGCCGTTTTTTCCTCCTCGTCTGTCAGGGGTTTTTTGTCCTCTTCGGTCAGAGTCTTCGTTCCCTATTAGGGTTTTGTTCTTGGTCTCCATGTTTTTTCCGCCGCTTCGTTCGCCGCTTCCACCTGCACTGTCGATACCTCTCTCTTTCATCCCTGCAGCTCCCACAACCACATATCCTCTACTAATTGATTAATCAGTCCAAGATTCCTTGTCTGAACATTTATTCCCTTTTTCTGTCCTAACATCACCTTGTTTTCCCCGCCGTCAGTCTAAGTGCGATCTGCGAAATAATTTCACCCATATCTACAACTCACTTCTCACCACCCGTCCACTTCCCCAACCTTGCTATTCTCTGACACCCATACCCCTCAACCAATCAGCTTTCATGCTATCTTTTAGTAACTTTTGTACCCTTTACACTTCCACCCAAAGCCCTGCTCATTATTAACTTTTAGGGTTTTCTCTTTAGGTTTTGTAGTCTGGGGTTTTCCCCCGTGCGTTTTTTTCCTCCTGTTTTCCCCATATTTGTTCATACCCCCTCCTGGAGCTCTACTATCCATCCTTATCCCTTGTTGTCAGCTACCAACGATTTTGGTCTTAGGTTTAGAGAGTTCTTATTTTAGTTTTGTCTCTCCCGTGTTTTTTTTTTTTTTTTTTTTTTGCAGGTTTTAATACGTCTAGCCCAGTGGATGACCCGGTCAACTGTGGTTTTTTGGTGATGGCAGAACTGACAGAAAAAGAAGCGTTGGTCTTAGATTTGGATGAGGCTTCCGATCCCACACCAGTTGAAAAAACTACGCAGGGTTATTGCTTGGCAGGCACTCTATGTTCTGGAAAATCTTTCAATCCTTTCTACCTATTGGAAGTAATGAAAAAAGCGTGGAAGCCCCGTAAGGGCTTCACAGCAAGAGAATGGGGTAAAAACCTGTTTCTCTTCCGCTTTGATGACCCGAAAGAAAGAGAATGGGTAATATCGAACCAACCGTGGCATTTCGAGAGTTCCTTGTTCGCCCTGAAAGAGATTACAGGAACAGAACAACCTTCATCCATCACTATCCATGAAACCCCGTTTTGGACACGTATATATGATCTACCCGTCAAATGTATGAACGAAAGAGCCCTCACTATCATGGCCAAGCAGTTGGGCACCTTTGTAGCATGGGATTCCAATGGTGACTGTTTATTTGGGAAATCAGCTAGACTTAAAGTGGCCATTGATATTTCAAAACCTTTACCTCGAGGACTTACCATTCGGATTCAAGGAGAAGAGAAATGGATACCCGTTAAGTTTGAATCATTGCCGGTGTATTGCTATTGTTGCGGACTTATTGGTCATCATTTTCGCTCATGTGATGAGTACGACAGCAACAACGCCCCCGACCCGACGGAAGCCAAATATGGACCTTGGCTCAAAGCTTCCCCTTTTAAACGTCCACGCACCACTTTCGAAACCCCAGGAATCCACAAAAATTCCCTTATCGCTGCCAAAAAACTTCCCTTTGAACCGGACTCAAATCAAAACAGGCAACGTCCTCAGCCCAATAAAACTACCATCAAACCCCAAGAAAACTCTGTTGCACATTCACGTACTCAGAAAACCTTATCCCAGCTGAACACTAACCTCAGCTTAGACTCAGACTTTGAAGATAACCCCACGAACGACGTTGTTCCATTACCTGATTTTAACGCTCTCATGCTCGCCACCCCACAACCCCAGCCCACCCATAATATCACCCAGACTGTTACAACCGTCCCCCCATATACCACCAAATACATAAATCCTACTATCACCTCTATCAGTTACTCCACTGTCCCACAATACCCACTCCCCAATGATCCTTATCCAATCTCAATGCTATCCTCTCTCCAAACCCATACACACAGCCCAACTGAACTCATGACCCATACCACATCCCCAACCAACTTATTATCCTCAAACTCCAGTCCCATAATCCAATCACTATCCAAAAATCCGAAAGAACAAGGCACATGGATTCGCCAGAAAAACCGTCCTAACAACCCCACCAATCCCCCATCTAAGAAAAACACCCAAAAAAGAAAACCACCTACCCAACCTTCTAGTTCGAACCATCTCAACAACCCTAATACCAAAAAACCTAAACAGACGGTTCAACCCATGGAACTCTCGGATGTGCCCCACGTACCTATACCAGCGGCGGAGACTGCAGAGGAGCAGTCCCGCCGAACACAATGAGTTGCCTAAGTTGGAACTGTCGAGGGCTTGGGAACCCTCGAACAGTTCAAGTGCTTACACGAGATATCAGGAGAAAAGTTCCCAAAATTGTTTTCCTTATGGAAACAAAGTTGGTTACGTCAGAAATGAGAAAAATATGCGATAAATTGGGTTACGAATACCATTTCACGGTGGACTGTGATACTACTAATGGAGGTCGTAGAGGCGGATTATGTCTAATGTGGAGAGAGGGCATTAATCTCCAAGTCCAATATCACTCTCTTCACACAATTGATGCGATGATTAATTTGTCATATTCTAGTGCACAATGGAGGTTTAGTGGTGTATATGGATGGCCAGAAGAACATCTCAAAAATCAAACTTGGCAACTTTTGAGAGCCATGCACACAGGCGATGACACCCCATGGTTGTGTTGTGGAGATTTTAATGAAGTACTACTACAATCTGAAAAAAGTGGTGGACGCAACAAGGAGGATTCTAAACTACAAGCCTTCAGGGATACCCTAGCCGATTGTAATCTTGATGATTTGGGATATGAGGGTTATAACTTCACGTGGACGAATGGGCAAGAAGGAGCCGATAATATCCAAGAACGCCTAGACAGATTCCTTGCCAATATTCAGTGGGTCAGCCTATTTCCCTCGTACCGCATTGAACACCTCGCTCGCATCGCGTCGGACCATAGCCCCATATTCATCAACTGGTCTAACTCATTTGGAACGGGCCGCCGAAAAAGAAAACGTATGTTTCGATTTGAAAAGATGTGGCTACAAGACGAATCATGCAAACCGTTTATTCGACGAGCATGGGATTCTCAACCAACCACCAATTCCCCTGAACTCATTAAAGATAAAATTCAGCAGCTGGGGCAATCACTATTTTCCTGGGAAGCCTCCCACTTTGGTTCCATCACAAAACAACTAGATGCTGAAAGAACAAGACTAGTAAGATTACAAGCCCAGCCACCTACAACTTTAAACATGGCGAGTGCGAAAAAAGTGGAAAAAAGAATCACAACACTCATGCAACGCGAGGAGACGATGTGGTTTCAGAGATCCCGAGTTAATTGGTTGCGGGATGGAGATAAAAATACGGCTTTCTTTCATCGAGTTTCCAACGGGCGTAAGCTTAGAAACACTATTGACCGTATTCAAGATTCGGACGGCAGCTGGAAGGAGGAGCATGACGAAATTGCTGGGGTTTTTAAAAGGTTTTATGCTAATCTTTTTAAATCCACGGCTGACCTCAATTCCACTGGGGTCCTAGACGCTATTAATCCTGGAATCCCGGATGAGCTCAAAGCAAATTGGTGCTCCCTTTATCAAGCCGTTCTAAATTGTTGTCGCTGGCTGTCACAAATGCATCCATCTAAAGCTCCAGGACGATGGTATGCCTCGCTTTATTTTTCAACAATTTTGGTCATCTATTAAATGTGATATTGTTGCCACTATCTTGAATATTCTTAATGAGGAGTCGACCCTTCCCCCCGAACCACACACATATTACCCTTATCCCAGAAGAACAAACAACTCGTATCCCCGAGTGAGTTTAGACTATTAGTCTTTTGTAACGTGATTTTCAAGATTATTACAAAAGTCATAGCTAATAGGCTTAAACACGCCCTCCACTACATTATTCATCCATGTCAGTCCGCTTTTGTCCCGGGCCGCTTGATTACAGATAATGCGTTATTAGCCTTTGAGATTTTTCATGCCATGAAATCTAATAGCGCTGTTCGTCGTGGATCTTTTGCTTTAAAACTCGATATGAGTAAGGCCTATGATAGGGTAGAGTGGGATTTTTTATACCAGGTCATGATCAGAGTCGGGCTTCCTAATCACTTTGCTTCACTTGTTATGCGATGTGTTTCTACTGTTTCATATTCTGTCCTTACTAACGGAATTCCTGGTGATGTATTTATTCCCACGAGGGGTCTTCGCCAAGGCGACCCCCTCTCCCCCTATTTATTTTTATTTTGTGCAGAGGCTTTTTCTTCCCTCATCAGGAAATCGGAGTCGCTGGGTAATATTCATGGGATTAGATTATGTCGAAGAGCCCCCCCCGTCTCTCACTTATTTTTCGCAGATGATAGCATCATTTTTGGCCGAGCGAACTCCCAAGAAATTCAAGAGATAAAACAGATAATTATAACTTATGGGGCAGCGTCCGGCCAAGTAGTTAACTTCGAAAAATCGGAAATATCCTTCAGTGGTGGCATCTCGAACTCAAACGCTCAAAACATGGCAGATGAGCTTGGAGTCCAACTTGTTGATAAACATCATGTCTATTTGGGTATTCCAGCAAGTGCAGGCCGCTCGAAAAAAGCCTTATTCCAACTTGGTTGTGAGAATCGGAAAAAATTAAAAATTGGAAATCTAATACTCTCTCGGTGGGTACGGTAGTGACATTGATTAAAGTGTGGCGCAAGCGATACCCACGTATATTATGAGTTGTTTCCAAATCCCGGTTGATACATGTCATCAAATTGATCAACTAATTGCAAGCTTTTGGTGGGGACAGAAAGATGAGGAAAGAAAAATTCATTGGCTTCGGTGGCGAAAATTGTGTATGTCGAAAGAGATCTGGTGGACTTGGTTTCGGGAAATATCTGCGTTTAATAAAGCTATGTTGGCTAAGCAAGGATGGAGGCTTTCTTCGGAGAAGGATTCGCTCCTCGCCGAACCCTTAAGGCCGGATACTACCCAAACGGCGATTTCTTAACCGCTTCAATAGGATATAACCCCGATTACACCTGGCGAAGTATTGTTGCGGGCGTGAAATTATCCAAAAGGGCATTAGATGGCTCATAGAAATGGTGCAAATATACAGGTTTGGAAAGACCCTGGCTCCCTAACCACCGTAACCATCGACCGAACACTTGCCAAGGACCTGGCCACATGACATGAAGGTCGTGGGACCTTTTTCGCGACGACGGACAAAGAAAGCTTGGGATGATGAACTAATTCAAAGAAATTTTCAATCGGGAGGATGCCAAAGAAATCCTAAGTATACCGCTCCGAAACTCTCCTTGCGAGGATCGCCTATCTTGGCATTACACGACGTTTGGCCAATATAGTGTTAAACGGATATAAGCTAGCTTTGACGATGGAAAGTGAGTCACAACATAGTCCGTCATCTTCGAGTGAAAGCAAGTCATTGTGGAAATGGCTATGGAAATTGAATATCCCGAAAGTGCAAATATTTGTTTGGAAGATTATTCACGGAATTTTACCGTCTTGCGGCGTTATCTCGAAAGAAATGTGTGCACGACCCAATATGTAGAAGATGCGGCGATGCAATCGAGACCCCCAGAACATACACTTCGTGAATGCCCTGGAGCTCATTTTTCCGGGAGAGCCTCCCATTGCGACTACCCGATGCATTGTTGACAACACCTACTACTATGAGATATGATACAAAGCTATCTCGAAATGGGCGATGTGATGATCTTCATTGTCTATTTGCGATGCTACTATGGGTCCTATGGTATGCTCGAAACATGTTGACATTTCAGAATAAGGACCTCACTCACCAAGATTGTTTTGCTCTTGCTCTTAAGTGTCTTAACGATTATCGTCGACCTTAAAAAATGCCCCATGCATTCTCAAAACACGCACACATCTCCGGCAACGCCCTGGGAAGGTACCATAAAGATCAACACGGATGCCTCAATTACAAGTTTGGATGGCACAGGGATTGGGGTTGTAATACGCACCCATAATGGCGAAATCACTCACACGATGTCCAAGAAACTCGTCCACAAATTTCCGGTCGTGGTTGCGGAGGCTATTGCTTGTAAGGAAGGCCTTACCCTCGCAAAGAGCATCCGAGCAAATGCGGTGATGATTGAATCAGACTGTCAGCAAATGGTCCAAGCTTTCCATCGCACGGAGGTTAACCTCACTTACCTTGGCAGTATTATTGAAGACCTTCGTGAGCTTGCTGCAGATTTCCCAAACTTTTCGATGCGTTACATACCTCGCACTGCCAATGTGTTGGCTCATCATATGGCTAGCTTCGCTTTTTCTGTTTCTTGTAATGGCTTGTATTTTGGTTCATTCCCACATGAACTCGTACATTTCATCCCTGAGGAGGAACTTCCTCCTTAGTGTTATAATATGGTTTATTTTTCTCAAAAAAAAAAAAAAAAAAAAATAGATAATCAAATAAAAGATAAAGGCCGTGTCTGCCAATTAATTGCCCATACATCATAAAAACCTGGGGCCAGTGGCAATACCGTGGGCGTCAACGTCACCAGCTTGTAAATGCTACTATTTTTTAGTCAATTTAATAATTTATTTACTTTAAACCTAAACTCCTCATATTTCTTTGTTTTTTTTATCATTACTGATATATAATGACGTACTTATGAATGAAAAAAATTATGAAAAAGAAAATTAGTATTAAAAATTGCTGATGTGTGGGTCAAGGCCAAATGATCCATCGGATATATGTACTAATAATATTGTGACCAAAATTTCATTCTTGGTAGATCCATGTGGTGTTAGATTTATTTTTCTAATCGTTTTTAAGCTTTTTAATTTTTCATGTGCAGCATAATTGTATGCATCAAAATCATATATAGCTAGGAATTGATGTAGATTGGGTGTGGTTAGGCCAGAAACTCAAATCAATTGAAGTGATATATGATAAGTCTTAATATATTAATGCATTTGACTGTTATAATTAAAATAAACTAAAAAATGTTACAAATCCATAGTCATATTGTTAAAAAAAAAAAAAAAAAAGGATGAACTCACTCCGAGCGCCCACCGACTCGGCCCTAGAGTTTTGTGTGGAGGAGAATCTTGGGATATGCCCTCAACGAAGGGATCTCGCTTTGTTTTAATTGGGGATCGAGTCATCACATACAAAATATTTCTACAACTTGTTATCGGGCGTATTCGAATCCTCGCATTGTAGGTGTCGGTCAAGCAAATATCACATTACCAAGTTTGTAGTGAGCCTTGACGGGGCCAAAGTCATATTATTATTATTTCCTAAACCTTGTTTGTGTTATATTATCAGGTTAGACAATATTCCTAAGTTGTGGAATCTTGGGTTCCTCTTTTCTTTTAGGAAATATCTTGGTTTCCTTCATGTAGGGACTGCTATTAATTATTCTATTACTCTTGGCATAGCATGATTTCCTGCTCACAATTGACGTAAAGTAATATTCTCTCCTACTCAGAATAAATACACTTTTAAGAAAAAATACACATATTAATGAATGTTTTAAAATACTCAATATATCCTTAATTAATCATAAATGTTGTTTTGAAATAAAATAAAATTTAGATATTATTATTTATAAATATAAGGGTAATTTGGAAAAAAATCCATTAGTGTTGAAAATATTAAAAGGACATTCTTTTTGAATAACTTTTTATACGTCAAAAACACTTATTGTGAATATGAGGAAAGTATAAAATATCTTGTAACACCACCTCATATAGGCCTTCCGATCAAAAAAAAGAAAAAGAATATGCATAAACAAATAAATAAATATGCTTCACCGATTTTAAATAATAAAATTAAGAATAAATTATAATCATTACCACTAAAGTTTAACCTAATCATAAAAGGATCTAGTTATTTTTTAAAGGTACAAATACCCCGGGCCTAAAGATATTACAAATACCCCTGAAAACTTATGTTTGTTTTACAGATATCATGTGCAGTATGTAAATAGAAATAAATGTCATTTGGCATTTCACATTTGTAATTTTTAAAGGATAATTAGTTATTTAATTAGGCTAGCTGAACCACTCGTAATTCATCCTAAATTTAATATAACTGTGTTACACAATTTTAATTAAAATTTTATTTCTTGAGAAAAAAATTAGAGTTCGTATATTGTTGTCTTCGGTAGTTTGCAATATCACATCCAATTTTCCATTGGGATGGTATTTAAAGAGAAAAATATAAAGGAAACTTAAAGCAATATATATGCATGCATGTGACAGAAAGAATATAATATTAGATTCATATTCTCTCAAATCACAGGGGCCTAGAATATATCTAATTTCCAAATTATTTACATGAATTGATTCTAATTATCCTTATTAAACCAGAATCAAGCATTAATTAATTTATCTGATAGTTTAATTAAAGATTAAACATGGACAAATTTCATGTAACTTGGTCCATCCACAGTTTTAGAAGTTAAAAAGTTGGTGCCGTGTATTATTCTTTTGGGGAATAAAAGCAAATGGCAAATGATATGTTTATTTTATATCTTAATTGCTCAGTCTAATATTTTATCCCATCAGTTGAATTTTGATTTAGTTGAGAAAAGCGGAAAGGGAAAAAAATCTTCCAAAATCTGAGAATTTTCGAGACTTTGATTCTTTTAGCAAAATTTGTATAGATTTCTAACAACTACTATTGATGAGTCATAATTTAGATCAGCTAATAGATCAAGTCCAAGAAAATTATCTAATGTGTTAAAGATACAATATAATTAGTTTTATTAATCTGGGTAATAATAGTTTCTATATCAAGCCCATTAATGGCTCAAGGCCAAAAAGCCTATGAAAATTCCTATATTTGCCTATAAATACCTCATATCTCATTATTCAAGGTAAAAAGGTCATTATCCACTAACTACTCTCTAAGTCCTTGATTTATCCTTGCTTTGGAACTGTGTTGAACGTTGAAAGTAGGATCGCAATCGCACCGAACCCACCCGAGCTTATGAGAGTTTGATCTTGGTTCGTTTATTATCGAATCGAACTCGAGCTTGTTTATCGAATATATTGATGGTTCACGAGCTTCTTGAGTTTAATTGAGTCTAAAAGAGCTTAGCAAATATCAAATAAAAATTAAATTATTCTTCAATTTATTACATAATTTACATATTTAAAAAACGCATAATATATCTACTAAAACCTATGATTTTGTCAAACAAACAAGTTTATTTAAATATTTTTATATTTATCTATTAAAATCAAACTATTTGTTTACTTTATACGAACTTACTAATGAATGCTCATGAGCTAATGAGTGAATATCTTTTCACTTGAGTTTAGTTCACTTATTTTAACGAGTCCGATTAAATGAATTCAAATGAGCTTTCATCAAGTCGAATTCCAAATAGTTCACTAACAGTTTGGTTTATTTGCAAAGACTAGTCGGAAGGTCATCATCGGGCAATTTCAAGTTACCCTAATGATTTTTTTTTTTTTTGTGATGCGGCGGTGACTCGTTGAAGAGTGAAATTCAAAAGGAGTACAACCAATTGGAGTGATACCTACATCATTTAAATAATTACGAGAGGCTACGATAATGGAATATGATAAAAATTAGCAATTGTGGCTTACATTTAATTTTTTTGTGCAACTATTTCCTTCAAATGTTCTTTTAGAATTGATAGGATTTTTCTTGATAAATTCAATATTAGGATGCGTTTTCCCCAAGTTTCGAGTACCTATTCTATGATGTACATGTTGAATTTGGTTTCCCATTCAATGTACTTAATATTTTATAGAAAACCATTTAGTGTAAAATCAAAAGCTTAAATAATCAAATTAATTAAACTTGTTAAAAAGGAAAAATTATAGAAATATGCAACACTTCTCATCGATAATAACAAGTACTTTTACTTGCTTTAGGGCAATCAAAAAGTTTTCGTAACATTTGAAAAATCTCACTTTTGGGATGAATTGCCTCTAAAACAGACAGAAGAAAATTAAGACTTGAGTTCGATCACTCAATTGGCTTGTGACGTCGCCGCCTATTACTGTGGTGTAATGGACCAGCAAATCAAATAATTATATGACAATCATTATAAATATATCTGATATATGATAGTGATCAATAACTTTATTGAATAACAAATTAAATGTGGTTTCTGAGAAATGGTAGTAATTTATGGTGTATCCTTCAAAAAGTTGAATATACATTAGTGTCAGTCAATCAATTTGATTAAAATTTTAAAACAAATTATTGAATAGGTTTGTCGTCATTCAATCAAAAGAGAAATAGTGCTGAAATTACATACTATATAATTTTATAAAATAAAATAAAATAAAAAATATTATGATATATTAATTATTTAAATTAATTTAATTTTGTAGAAGAGTAGGCTTCAACTTGCGTAAAAAAATCTTCATAATTTTGGTGTCTAAACTTCATCCGATTGATCATGGGCAGACAACCTTCTTCCCTATTTTTTTCCTTTTGTTTTAAATATGTATGTGCCATTTTTCGCTAACTAATCCTGCGATAACTGAATTGACATTTTCTATTCCACAAAAGCCTCTAAGAATTCTCACGATTCTTCTATTTTAGTAATCAAAGACTTGCAAAACAAACTTTTAGAATGGGTCAGAATAACTTCGGCACAATTTCTCTGATTCTTCTATTCAAGTAACCAAAGACTTGCAAAACAAACTATTACAAAACGGGTAGAAAGGTTTTCTAGCAAAATTCCTCCAATGCATAAGTCAGACTAAACTTTATTCAAAGTAAGAGGTATGTAAAAGTATGATATGAATGTTGAGTAAAAATCTACCACGCCCAATGGGTATATTGTATTTATAGGCATAAGTAAGAGAAATGATGTAGAATCAAAAAGCATCCGATTACCATATAATTATCAAGAATCGAGGTAAGATATATCTAAAAATCCCGTATGCATATCTCATAAGATTCTCCAAATCCATGAGTAATCTTCCCGAACTATTAACAATCCCAATTCCCAAGCTATTATCTAGCTCGTTCAGTTATTACAAAAGTACAATTTGGTCAACTATCTTGGTTGAGCTATCTTTCAGGTATCAACTTATGTTAGCTTGGGAATCAAGGACTGATTCCTTCTATTCCGAATTCCAAGGTTTCTATCAGACTATATTGTTTATGCTTTATATGGCTCAGCTGGTCATTGATTAGGACTGTTTAAACTAGATCAACTCGATCTTTTAAAATTTAAACATGAGAATCATAAAGGAAAGAATGAGAAAAAGAAAGTATTTGATTCTTGGGCGTGATTGAATATCTTTCATTTTGAAAATTTTCATTTTTTAGAGAATAGTGATGAAAAATTTTTGAAAGAAAAAGATAAATTTTGAGATGTGATTGGATGTGAGATGAAAAAGTAATGATGAAAGATGATTTGATTTAGAAATACTAAAATAATGATTAGATATGATTGATAGTTAGAAATGTGTGAGTGAGCGAATAATGAAATTTGTGGGAGAATGTGTAATAATGATTAGTTTCTTTTGAAAAAATGAGTAGATGTGATTGATAAGAAAAAAAAGTGAAAGTGAGCGAATAATATATTTTCGAAAATTTTCATAAACAATTGCATGTATGGTCAAAAAATTCTCCAAATTTGAACGGAAATGGAATATCCTCACATCCAATCACGCTCTTATGTTTTCATTTCCAATAATTTTTAGTTTGAGAGAAAATCTTGTGAGAGGGTGATTGTTTGTGGAAAAAATAGATTTTTTATTAAAAAATATCTAATTTTCCTCCAAAATTGACTCATTTTTCTTTTTCTATATCACACTTCTCAATACCTAACCATACTATTTATTTCTCTCTCTTCACCCTATTCCTATAAAGAATTTCAGTAATTTCTTTGATTTTATAATTATTTTTATTATTTTTCTCTTACTCTAGATAAGAAAATGTATAGAATGAGATCCATATTTACTATTTTAATTTAGTCTTTCATTTATTTGTAATTTCCTAAAATTATATTTTACACTATTGTTTCTACAAAAATTCAATAAATAATTAATATATCTAAAAGATATTTTCATCACATCAAAACAATTGTTATAATTTTTTTATCTCTATATCCAACTTTTACTTTTAAAAACAAAATTATCAGTATTCAATTAGAATATAAAAGTGGATGGAACCAAAGAATAAAATTTTTATTAATTACAATCTAATCAATACAAAATTGTTAGTATTTACAATCAAATCACTACAAAATTGTCACATCTTAGTCGAATATCTAGCTTGGGTAAGAACCATGTCTTTATCACTGCACCATATTTCCACTACCAGCAATAATTCGGAAGAGATGTCGCTTTTCTGGACTTGAAATTTAAATATCCCGATTTTTATAATCCAATTATAAACAGTCTTTTAAAAAAAAAAAAAAACAAGAAAATTATAAACGGTCTTTGTCTTAAGGGACATAGTTGGTAGGAATTTAGATTTGAAGAGGAAATTTTGAGTTAAGAATTTAAATATTTCTTTAATATTAATTATGTGCATCCGAATTTATTTATTTAGTAAATAAAACAGTTCAAATTAAAAGATCTGAAACTTATTATAGTTTTAAAATTATCTGAACAAATATAATCGAAAATTTTAAAAGTAACTTAAAATTATTAAGCAATCAAAAGAAGAAAAATCCAGGGAAGATAATTTAACGCTGGAATAGCCAAAATCAGGGATTTGAATTACGCTATTATACTCTATAATTGTAGCTACTCAAGTGAGTTCTATACCGTTAGATCAATACATATACATACATCCACATGGGTGTGTGTTAATCTAATGGTATATAATCTACTTGGGTAGCTACCCAAGTGGGTAGCATCGACTAATCCCACCTATCAAGTCATCATTGAACTTCTTACAAGTGAAAAAGTGAAACATCAAACATGCATAAAAAATAGGGTAAACCACACTTTACCCCCTTTACTCTTGCTAATTATCACTTTACTCCTATATTTTCAGTTGCCACATGCTACCTTTTACATTTTTATTTTCTCACTTTACTCCCCTACACGCTCATTTTGTCTCACTTGACACCTTACTCTTTTTCGAAAATAAATATACTTATATTTTATATGATTTTAATTATTGTTTAATACTTAATACTAAAATAATTTAAAATATATATTAATTCAAATTGACAATGTTTTTTATTAACAAAGTTCTTATTAAAATTCATATTTGTGATTTTATTATTAGATAATACATTTTCCTTAAAATTTCTACTTACTATCGTGTTTTTTTTTTTTTTTAATTTAACATAGTTTATTTGAACTTATAATAAATTATGTTGATGATAAAATAAATATTACTAGAACTCAAACAATACTCACTAAAAATCAATCTATATTGAACAACTAATTATTATTTTTATTAATTATTTTATATTTAAAAACATATTAAATTATTTTACTTATATAATTCATAACACGCGATTTTTAGTAAATATTGACTACTTATAAAAACATCATTTACATTTTAGTAAGTATTATGCGCACTTTAGTAATACACACAATATATTCTTAGTAATAATTTATTAACTACGTATAATAAATATTTTATTGTAAATAGAATTATCACGAGCTCATAGAAATTATGTTATGCTAAATTACTTTTTTATAATATATTTTTAATTATTTAAACTAAATGATTAAAATTTTATGCATTTAACAAAACATTAACTAGAAATATGTTTTTAATAATTGATATTTAAGTTGAGTGAAAAATTTATTAGTATAATGAGTTATCGATAATAAATATCATAAGATATAAATTTCTATAGGAGTTATGTTAGGAAAAATAGTAATTCGATTAGAATTAAAATAATTTATTATTTTTTAGTACAAATAATTTAATATTAAGTATTAGTTAATAGTTGAGATTATATAAAATAAAAGTATATATTTTTAGAATGAGAACAATGGGGTAAAGTGAGAAAAATAAAATTATAAGGGGAAAAAGTGATCAAAATAAGAGTATCGGTAGCTAAATTGAAACGAAAGAGAGTAAAAGAGATAAAGTGAGATAATTGAGAATTAACAAGAGTACAAGCGTGGAATTTACCCTAAAATATATTATTACTTAGGGTTATTGTTTTTAGTACATGACCTACAAACACTTTCTTTGGTTTGGTAGTGCGACATTTCAAGTTACCAATTTAGTATCCATACTTCACATTTTTTTATAAATTGATACCTATTCACTTTTAAGAACGAAAATGCCCCCAAAAAATATAAGTATATTCAAAATAAATTTTTGAGTATACTTACTTAAATTATAAAATCAATTAAAATTTTAATTAATAAAAAATAAAAGAAGTTTCTAAAAATATTATTGAATTTTTAGAAAAAATAAAATAAATTACATTAAATTGGTAAATTAATAAACATAAATCAAAATTTTAATTAATTGAAAAGAATAATTAGTTTAGTTAACTAGTTTTAAAAATTAAAATGAAAATTAAATAATTTAAAAATTAAAATTAAGATAGTAAATAAGAAAATTTTAGCAATTTTTTTATTAATATATTAATTTTTAATTAGTCTCAGTAATCAAATTTTTTAAAAAATAAATAATTTATAATTAAGAATTTAATAATTTATTTAAATAATAATAATTTATTTCTTAATTAAATTTATTTTTATATTTAAGAATTCTAATTAAAACTTAACTTTTTAACAAATATTAACAAAATCTTGGGGGCATTTTCGTCCTTAAAAGTGAATAGGTACCAATTTATTAAAAGAATATTAAGTATAAGTACTAAATTAGTTACTCAAAAATGTCAAATACCAAACTAGCAAAATGTATATAGGTCACATGCTAAAAAATCAATAATCCTATTAGTTATTATTTATTAACATGAATTGGTACCATCATTCTTTTTTTTTTTTTTTTTTTACTGTTTCAGAATTATTACAACTTATCTTGTTTTGTCCTTTGTTGACATTAATGAAAGAAAACAAAAATCAATCAGAAGATTCCATGACACATGGCAGAATCTCCTTCGTCACCTGTAAAATCTGGAATACACCCGACGCCACACTTGATGAATTCCCCACTTCCTCTCTCCTTTGCTTTCACCTCCAGTGCGTTACACGTCATCCAAAAATCCAAAACTCTGGTGGGACCCATGGAAAACCCCACCTTCTGAAACACGGGAATTATCGCCCATAAATGGACCCCACCCCAGTAGATATTTCAATATACTCCATTTTTAAAGATTAATATCATTTTACACCCTGAGTTTAATACTTTTTTCCCAGTTTACCCAATCAACATCAAAGAAAAATTTCGCTTTCTATTGAAAGTCATAATATAGATTCATGGGCGTAAAATGTAAGAAGGCAATACTGAAGGAGGTGAAAAGCAAAATTTTTGCAACTTGTCCTAATTTTAAAGAAAAAATATAATTAGCAAGTTCGCGTGAAATTACAGAATCACCCTCGTCTCTCTTTCTATAAATCCAAATCACCCCTCACCAGATTTCCTCTCCATTCCATTTCCAGTCCCTTCAAACTATACATACAACTTTTGTGCGTATATAGAGTTTACAGAAAACAGAGATAGAAGATGTTAGGAGTGTTTAGCAGCTCGATAGTGTCTCCGCCGGACGAGCTGGTGGCAGCGGGGAGCAGAACGCCGTCGCCTAAAGTGACGGCGGCAGCGAAGCTGTTGGCTCGGTTCGTGGAGGCGAATTCATCGGCGGTTTCCGTGCAGATCGGCGATCATGTCCAGCTAGCCTATACTCATCACAACCAGTCTGCTGTACAGCCGAGGTACGTACTGTACTGCGCATAAAAAAGTTAAAAATGGCGGAATTAATTGTAAGTACTGTACAATTTGTGAATTCAATTTTCGAATGGAATTGTGATCGTCGATCGGATGACGATCTTAGTGATGGATTATTGATCATTTGATTGTCTGCTGTATATTGCATGGGATGGGAATTTTTATAGGAAAACATATTTCTGCACTATTTTTAGTTTGATACGCCAATTTTATTTTTATATATTTTTTCTTAAGGTCTGAATTTGAATTACAAATTTAAACAGCTTTATTATCAATTTAATTGATACAGTTTATTAGAAAATTAAGTAATCCGACCATTTCTCCTGATATACTTTTTGTGCTTATTGAACTCTGCCACTGTGACTATGTATCATGACGCAAAATGGGAAATATTTAATTTCTCTCATTTGGTTGTGGATTTTTCTTTCAGTTTATGACTTAATGTTCTTATTTTTAATTGCTTTTGTTGTTTGGACGTTTTATTGACTTTATTGCCCTTATGATCTCACATGTTCGATGATAAATTGATAATTGTCTAATTAAATAAACTGACTGGAACGGAAAGCCTTTTTGTTAAATTTTTTAAATCCCTTGCAATTTGCTCCACAATTCGAAAAGTTGGTGATTAATTGATTATTATGTTCATCGTGAATTACGATGTTCGAGAGTAATCCCTGCAGTCCAAGATTTGGGTTTTCTTGCATGTTTGCAACGTGTTGAACACCGACCCAAAGATTCCTCTCTAGTTCTTGGATCCGTTCAATCCAGTGAAGTTCTAGAGACATCTTGATGTACACATACTTATAGAAGAATCAGATTCACATACCCCTTTAACCACAAAAATTAAAAGGAGTTTAATTTTGCTGAATATATTTAAGGGGTAATTACAAAACAACCCCTAGGTTTAGCCTAATTAAAAAAAAACACATTTGTCTTTCAAAATTACAAATACTCCTTAAAAGTGTTACAAAAACCCGTTAGGATCGTACTTACCAAATAAATACCCCTCTTGAGGATGTAATTTGTGATGTAATTTGTGAAAAGGAAACAAGGGGTATTTGTAATTTTGAAAGCTTTTTTTTCCCCCTTTCAATTGGGCTAAACCCCATGGGTGGTTTTTGTAATTAACTTTATATTTAATTCCTTTACAACTTTATTCCACTATGGTAGTATTTGTTGGCAGCTTAACACTCCATAAGTTAGTGAGTAGGTTTAGAAACTTTTGTATTACCAAAGAAGGAATGCAATTTACAACATGGCACATAGTCTTTGGGTAGGTGAGACTGCACCTCTCCGATAGTTAAATGCATATGCATACTGATTGAGTTGCTACACGCAAGACAATGATTCTAAACAATACCATTTGTAGTTTAACCTAACCCTTGTTGATATTCACATGGTTAAGCAACTTTTTTGGGTAACTTAAAGTAAAATATAGAAAGATAAGGTAGTTGAGATATAAACTGCAACCTAAAAACACCAACATCCCTAATGGATACATCTATCATTTATATTAGGTAAGTCTACTGTGACCTTATCTGTACATTTATTGAAATCAGAGTTTGAGACATGTGGTGAAAACAGAAAATATATTTCTTGTCACTTATTAATGTCAATTAATAAGCTTTTAGGCCCTATATATTTTTAAATATATCTAATTTGGCTGATAAAAAAATTGCAGATCATTTGCAGTTAAGGACGAGATATTCTGTTTGTTCGAAGGAGCACTTGACAACTTGGGGAGCTTGAAGCAACAATATGGGCTTGCAAAATCCCAAGCGAGGTGCTTTTGGTGATTGAAGCGTACAAAGGCGCTTCGTGATCGAGCACCGTATCCTCCAAACCACGTCGTCGGCCATCTCGAAGGGAATTTTGCGTTCATAGTTTTTGACAAGTCGACTTCTACTTTATTTGTGGCTACCGTGAGTAATTAGATTTACAATTGTCTAATTGAGACTTTTACTGGTTTTGGTGGCATTTACCAATCAATTTAAGTTGGTGGTGTTTTGACAGGATCAATATGCTAAGGTGCCTCTGTATTGGGGAATTACTGCTGACGGATATGTGGCGTTTGCTGATGATGCCGACTTGCTTAAGGGTGCTTGTGGAAAGTCCCTTGCTTCTTTCCCACAAGGTGAGCAATGCAAATCATTTGCTTTCTCATCATCTATATGAAGTTGTTGGTATTGACTAAAATAACAGAGGACCTAGTTTTATACAGTAAGAGTATAACACTATTTTGATAAAAATGTGATATGACAATGATATGTATCAAGTGATAACAATTTCCATGTATTTGTCACAATAATGATAAACTTAATACTAACAACAAACAATGAGTTTAAATTGTCTCTATCGACAATTAGTATAGTTATAGTTCAACGATAATATAAAAACAATTTATCAGATGCAATTTTGATAATTTATGTTGTAACTTTATATGTTTCAGTAATTATCAATATCAACAACTTGTTGCAGTTTGACAATTTCTACACAATTCTTATCACTATTACATTTTGAACTCAATATTATAACAAAAAGAAAATTCTTGTGATATATATGGTAAACAACATTTGATACTACCACATGACATCTTGTCAATATCATACCCGAGAAACATAATAATCAAGTAATTTTCCTACTTAACCATGATTGTGCTGCTTTATTTCTCAGGATGCTTCTTTTCCACAGCTGCTGGGGGACTTAGAAGCTATGAGCACCCCAATAATAAGATCACTGCTGTTCCTGCTAAAGAGGAAGAAATATGGGGGCTAAGTTCATGGTAAGATGATTATCTTTTAATGGTTTAGACATCTCGCTTAGTCGTAGTATATCCCAGAGATCTATGAGACCAGTAGTAATTAATGGATTAACTAGAAAAACTGCAAATGAGGTTTGGCCTAATTACGAGAAAACTTACTTATCTTTCAAAATTACAAGTACCCTTGACATTTTTTTGTCCTTTACAAATTGCACCCTCAAGAGGGGGGTGTTTGTAACACTCTAAGGGGGTTTTGTAAGTTTGAAGGTAACTGTCCCTTTATTAATTCATGTTGTCATGAAAACTTTTTTGTGTTCCATTACATTATTTCTTGTACCAAGTTAGAACTTTTCTTTAGAATCTAGCTAAAAACAACACTAAACCATTTCACTTCATCAGATAAAATATTTTTTTTGAGGAAAAAATCATGACCAAACTTGGACCCCAAGAAGAAAAATCCACCACAATTAAGGGTTATATCTGAATCTCACAGGTGCCTATTTTTTGGTTGAAATTGAAATTGACAGATATCTAACTTTATAAAGTAATCTGTTATGACCACATTTCTAGTTCTCCCTACTTTTTGATCACTTAGTGTGTGTGGATGATATTTCAGGTGGAAGGGTCCAGCATTGTTGCAGCCACAAAGTAGATCACACACCTCTAAATATCTAAAATGTAGCTCCATATAATCTCTTATCCTCTGTTCATTGAAAGTGAAGGAGCTGAGTCTGGGCATTAGTGAGCCATGTAAATAAATGGAGGAGAGTCGTTTGTTTGTTGTCAATGTTTAAAATCAAGTTGTATTACTTTAGGCCTTGTTTGCTTCCTTTTGCTCATGCTTTTTCTTTTTCTGGAAGTGTTTTTCGAACCGATTTCGTCGTTGTATAGCACCTTTTAGTTGTGTAATAATAATGTTTGGGTTACATGTTCAAACTAGTGAAATAGTGCGATGCATTTCCTTGTGTGATCCACATTAGTTTCTTTCATGAATTGTGATGGTGTCTGAATTCTGAAAATAGTAAAATGTGGGGGATACATTTGGTTAGGTAAAGAGGTATATCTTACCAAGGTTTGGGGGCAAATTGCAATATTAGTGTAACTATAGAAATGCGGCAAAATTGGTCTTTTCTGAATTTATGGCAAAATCAAACCTATATTTTTAAAACATTCTCGGATTAAGTCCATAATTAGCCGTAAGTTCAAAAGTTTCAAAATTGTACTAAAATTCTCAAGTGAATTGCATGTGAACCAAAAAGGTTTGGGAATTTTCGGATCTCCAAACAAATAAAAGAGTTTTCAATGACGAGTAAGGTGTTGAGAAAACCCCAATAAGGCAATAACTAGTCGGAGACTCCATTTTTTGGCCGGAAATACTCATTTAGGCTGAAAGTTCGAAAATTCTCAATGTTTGGCTTTTAAGTGCAATTTATGTGAGAATTTTCAAGCAATTTTGAAACTTCCGGGGAATTATTCTAGAATTTTCTTTATAGATATAGGGTGAAAAATCAAATGAAATTTAACAAGACCAATTACGTGGTACCCCTGCAATTATGGGCCTAAAGTTGCAATTCACCCCAAGGTTTGGGGACATTATGTGGCCCTGTGCCACATTATGTGTGATAAGGGCAAAATACGGATGCAGGCCGACTGATAGGTCGTGACATTGGGCCCATGGATGAGGTTTGATGTTGGGCCGACGACGACCAGGCCTACTGACTCCGGGCCGATCAATGAGCCCATAATATTGGTCGATCGTCATTAAGCATTAAACCTTTGGCCGATCTGTGGAGGCTTGCGGTTTGAGATTGATCTAAGAGCTTATGTCTTGGGGCCCTCGAGCCCATAAATAGGTGGAGGGCTTATCATCTTGGGCCCGACTGTTAAGGCCCAAGTGACGTGGTTGTAGGCCGTTATGAGGTGACGTGTAAGGTCTATTGTGTTAAGCCGACTATTAATGGCCCGCATGGTTAAGCCCGATCTGTTATTGACCCATTGTAGTCTAACCCGACGTCGGAGGAAGAGGTCGGCTCGAGCCCAAGAGATGTATGAGGTGCGAGGATGCCTTGGAAATGTAAGGGGCTCAGACAATCTGGACCGAGCGTGTCCTAAAACAGTCGGAGCTATGGTCTTACGGGCGTAAAATTAGGGTTTTTATGAGATCCGATCCTAATCTAATGATGACTCTGACACCAAATCGTAACGGAATCCCGGATTTTACGGAAACCCTAATCCTAGCTAAGGTATAAAGGCCCAAGCCCAGGTTCATTCTAACCTAATCTCATTTTTTTGTTACATTGCTTTTCTCTCTCTAGCCCTTTACTTCCTTTCCAAGGCACTCGACTTATGCATCGGAGATGGTACGCGGAGCCCCTCCCCCCCTTGTGCGAGGTTTCGTGGTGGACTTCATCCGGAAAGGTGATCGCGAGAGAGGACTTTTTGGGAGCAACCAAGTGGCGCCGTCTCGTGGGAATCATTGAGCGAGACGTGAGATTCGAGTTTTGGCTATGGAGGATGTTAGGAGAAACTTGGAAGATGATCGAACCGTACGCCGTTGGGAGATACTCCGGGCGTGGTTACGCGGGGAGGATGTTCAACCTCCACCCCCCCACCCCGGTGGACGGCGGGAGCGGCGGGTGCGGAAGCAGGCGGGAATGGATGGATGACGCTTTATATCCTGGGGAGTATAGATTTGGGCCCAATGTTCTTTGAACAGTTGGGTGGTTTCATCACTAGGGCCGTGGAACAAACGGTAGAAAGACGCTTGAGGGGAGATGCTTCCGCCACCGGCTCACTTTGTGGTCCCAGTGCCTCCTCCTCCTCTTGTGGTTCCCCTCCGATGGTCCCTCCTCCTGTGGTCCCCCCAGGTCGGAGAGAGGTCGGCGGTCGTGTGGTGGCGGAAGAGGTGCATTCATCAAGGGCGGAGCATGTGTCCACCGAGGACCGGGATTGGTCGGAACGGATGGATGACCTCCATCGTGAGGTGCGAGATATTCGAGAGGAGGGTTCTTGGAGTGCCGGGGAGCGGCTGCGGTTCGGGTGAGAGGGGAATCCCTTTCTCGGACGAGGTGATGGCGGATGAGCTCCGGCCTCATCATACCGAGCTCACGAGCTTTGAGTATGATGGTACCGCGGATCCGTGGGACCACCTGCCGTTTTGAAAATCTTCGCTTTGCTACGGGTTCACGGATGGCGTGATGTGTAGAGTTTTTCCTACGACTTTTGTGAAATTGGCTCAACAATGGTTTAGCCGACTTACTCCGAGCTCCATTCGAAATTTTGATGACTTGACTCGGCTTTCCTTAATCGTTCACGAGTTGCGTAAGTACCAAAAGGCGCCCTGACGACTATTTAGCATCAAACAGAGAGAAGGGGAGGGACTTGAGCTATATTGAGGAGGTTTACCGCGGCAAAGTTGGAGGTGCCGTCGGCCCGGTCGGAAATTTTGGCTAATGCCCCTAGCTCGGGGCACGAAGGATGGGGAGTTCTTTGAATCATTAGTAATAGAGCCTGCTAAGACATTCGACGAACTGTTAGCTCGGGCGGAGAAATATATTAACTTGGAAGAGGCGAGAAAAATGAAGAGAGAGGAAGGAGAGAAGAGAAGAGACAAGAGGAGGATCGGGAGGACAAAGGACCTCGAGAAGAAGCCGAGGTGAGGCAATGGGAGGAAGGCCGAGGTTTGAGAAATATATGCCATTAGCTTTCCCTCGGGCGAGGTGCTTGTAGCTATTGAGAGGCATCCCGACCTGAGGTGGCCAAAGGCGCACGCAGAGGCACCAATGAAGGCGAAATGTAAGGAATTTTGTAGATTTCACAATGAGTATGGGCACACAACAGATCGGTGCACACACGAGGACGAGATCGGGCGGCTCATTCAAGCGGTGTCATCTCGGGGAATTTGTGTACATCGACAAAAAGGAGAAAAAAGGGGAGTATAAGAGGGATAAGGGATATCACCAACCTCGGCGTGAGCCGGAGCGTAGGGGGAGAAAGGAAGAGCTACCTCCACCTCCGTCCCCACCTCTCGAGAGGTCATCCAGATGATTGTTGGAGGGCGGCGGAAGGAGATTCGAGGCGAGCTCGGAAAAATTATGTGAGAGCAGCGGCACCAGATCGGGTGCAAGAGCAGTTGAAGGTGGAACAGGTCGGGCCGGGGCCGAGTATCCAGTTTGGACCAGAGGATTGCAAGGGTATCGTGACGCCTCACAGCGATGCTCTTGTGATCACGGCAACGATTTCTAATTATGATGTGCAGCGGGTATTTGTGGATACAGGGAGCTCAGCAGATATCCTATTCTATGATTGCTATAAGAAGATGGACCTCGAGGTCGGCTTGGAGACGGTGGACACAACGTTGGTCGGATTCGCTGGAGGGATGATCCAACCAATAGGTATGATTACTTTACCTGTTTCCTTGGGTAAGGAGCCTAATCGTAAAACTAGAATGATTCGATTTTTGATAGTCGATGCACCGTCCTCCTATAATGTCATGTTGGGTAGACCGGCACTAAATGCTTTCCAAGCTGTGGTGTCGGTATACCATTTGAAAATGAAGTTTCCTGTGGGAGAAGAAGTAGGTGAGGTCGGTGGTGATCAGTATATGGCTAGAAAATTATATGTAGAAAGTATTCAGAAGGCGGAAAGGGGGAGTGCTTTTGATGATGATAGAAACAAAGACAAGTTGATTAGGTTGGACGAGCCGACGCTGAGCACGTCCAACCTAACGAGGAAATGATGATGGTCGAGCTAGTGCCAGGTGACCCTGATAAGGTCACCAAGGTCGGAGAGAGTTGCACGATGAATTGAAGGATGAGTGGTGGAGTTTCTAAGGAGTAATGTGGATGTGTTTGCTTGGACAGCGGAAGACCTGGTGGGGATTGATCCGAGCATTGCTGAACACAGGCTTAATGTCAATCTGTCATATAAGCCGGTGAAATAAAAGAAAAGGAATTTCGGCCCTAAGAAGACGCTATAATTGAGCAGAGGTGCAAAGGTTGTTGAAAGCGGGGCACATCAAAGAAATCGATTTCGAGAATGGCTATCTAATGCAGTATTGGTTCCCAAAACAGAGGATGATTGGCGCATGTGTGTGGATTTTAGGGATTTGAACCGTGTTTGCCCCTAAGGATTACTATCCATTGCCCGAATCGATCATTTGGTGGATTCGGCGTCGGAGTGTGAAGCGCTTAGTATGATGGATGCATCGCAAGGATATCACCGGATCAGGCAGCGAGGAGAGGACCAAAAAGGGTGTGCATCACCACCTCTTTTGGTACCTTCGGTATGTAGTGATGCCATTTGGGTTGAAGAATGCGGGAGCCACATACCGAGGTTGGTGGATAAGATGTTTGGGGAGCAGCTCGGCGGGAACATGGAGGTATACGTGGATGATATGTTGGTCAAAAGTATGAAGGCCGTGGATCATGTGCGTGACCTAGGTAAACGTTCGACACTTTGAGAAAGTATATAATAAAGTGAACCCCAAGAAGTGTGCCTTTGGGGTCAGGTCGGGAAAGTTAAAGGGTACATGGTGACGGAGAAAGGAATAGAGGCCAACCCGGGAGAAGGTGAGAGCCATCGAGAGAGATGGCACCACCTCGGGACGCCAAGGATGTGCGTGTTTAACAGTCGGCTAGCAGCGACTCCGAATCGGTTTATTTCGCGCCTCAGAGAGGAGTTTGCCCTTTTTCAAGGTCTTGAGGAAGGCCAAAAGTTCGTTTGGGATGAGGAGTGCCAAAAGGCTTTTGAGGACTTGAAAAATTACTTGGCCGATCTGTCATTACTAACTAAGCCGTTGCAGGAGCCCTTATACCTCTATCTTTCGGTAGGAGAGCGGGGGTTAGCACGGTCCCGATCGGGGAGGAGAGATCGGTTCAGAGGCGGTGTACTATGTCGAGTAAAGTTTTGAGGAATCTTTGAACTACGGTATGCAGAGATCAAAGAAGCGGAGTTTGGCCTTGGTGGTGACTCGAGGAGACTTGGCCGTATTTCCTTTCGCATAAGGTAATTGTTCGAACTAATCTTCCATTAAGAAATGTGATGAGTAAGCCGAGGTAGTGGGGAGGTTAGTGAAGTGGGCTATTGAGCTAAGTGAGTATGATATTGAATTCGAGAACAAGTCGGCCATCAAAGCTCAAGCTTTTGGGACTTTGTTCAAGAATCAACAAGGGATGATAGAGAGAAGGAACTTGGGTGATTTATGTGGATGGTTGAGGGAGCTCGGGATGCGGTCTTTGGTATCGTCTTGATCGGCCCCAGGGGATCGAAAATGATTTTTGTAAGGTTGGAGTTCAAGCTATCAATAATGAGGCAGAGTATGAAGCATTCATCGAGGGATGCAAATGGCCATCGAGATGGGGTCATAAGGATGGTTGATTACATGGATTCTCGGCTCGTCCATAAGCAAGTTATGGGGAGTTCGAGATTAGGGAAGAGAGGATGAAGAGGTATGTTGAAGCGTCACCGAGCTTTAGAGGGGAAAGTGAAAGAGATCAGGATATGTCGGGTCGAGGGAAGAGAATAGTCGGGCGATTTTCTAGAAAAGATGGCCAGTTCGCCTTAGAGAATCAAGCTAAACAAATCACACTTTTGAGGGCAAAAGAAACTATCTTTGGGATTGGAGGTCGGAGAGATCACGGAGAAAGAGGATTGGAGGGCGGCTATCATAGCTTACCTAAAAGAAGGGGTCTTGCCAACAAGGCAGCGCGAAGCGGCTCGGCCGAAAGTTCGGCGACACGTTTTTGCATTATCGGAGACAAGTTATATAAGAGAGCTTCTCTATGCCTTTGCTAAGGTGCTTAAATGAAGAAGAGGTTACGTATGTCTTGAGAGAGATGCATGAAGATTGTTGCGGGAATCACATGGGAGCAAGGATTTTGATGAAGAAAGTCCTTCGAGCGAGGTTATTTTTGGCCTTACCTAAAGGGGAAGCGAGAAGAAGTTGGTGAGAGCTTGTGAAAATGTCGAGATCCATGCACCTTTGGTACATCGGCCGCGGAGAACTTATGACAATGAGCTCGGCATGTCCTTTTGCAAAATGGGGAATTGATATTGTTGGTCCTTTTCCTAAAGCCAGTCGAGAAAATTCTTGATTGTGGCAATCGACTATTTTAGCAAGTGGGTGGAGCGAGCCTCTTGCTAAGATAAATGAGGATGCGATGATGAAATTTATTTGGCAAAACATAGTATGTCGGTATGGAACGCCTCGGATCTTGATATCGATAATGGAACGCATGATTCGCGGGCGTAAATCCGAGTTTGGTGTGAGGAATTGAAAATCAAGCAAAACTTCACATCGGTGGCCCATCCACAAAGCAACGGGCGGTGGAAGTAACTAATGAATTCTTGTCCAAGGATCAAAGCTCGGCTTGAGAAAGCGGGAGGAGCATGGGTTCGAGAGCTCGGCTCGGTCTTTGTGGGCTTATCGAACTAATCCGAAGGAGGAATCGAGGCGAGCTCCATTATTTCGGTGTATGGTATGGATCTTTGTGGTAATGCAGAGATCGGGAAACGCATCGAGTTCAGAATTTTGATGAGAATGCTAATGAGATCTTTGGTACGAGAGGCGTTGGATACTATAAATGAGAAAAGGAGATGGCATTTTTGCGCGGATGGAACGGACGCGAGGAAGGATCAAGGCAGCCTATGACAAGAAAGTGAAGAAAAGGGCCTTTGTGTCGGTGACTTGGTTTTGAGAAGGTCGGATGCTAGCAAGAATAAAGGGAAACTAGAGCGGGTGGGAAGGACCACTTCGGGTAGTGAAGGTCTTTGGCGGGGGTGCGTCGAGTGGAAGAGCTTGGGGTCGAAAACTCCCCAGGGCTTGGAATAGTTGCAATTTGAAGAAATATCATTTCTAGAATAGAGGAATATCCGATGTAATCAATTTACTCGTTTTGAATGAAATGATCTCACGCCCTAAATTATGAGTTGAAAGTGGAAATGATAAAAAGTGACAAGTATTTGAGCTCGGCTCGAGCTAGTCTCCAAATACTTGGGGCCACGAGGCCATGCGAGGAGCTCGGCTCGAACCAGCCTTCCTTTGAAGAAATTGACAAGTATTTGGAGCTCGGCCGAGCTAGTCTCCAAATACTTGGGGCCACGAGGCCATGCAAGGAGCTTGGCTCGCGCCACCTTCCTTTGAAGAAATTGACAAGTATTTGGAGCTCGGCTCGAGCTAGTCTCCAAATACTTGGGGCCACAAGGCCATGCGAGGAGCTCGGCTCGAGCCGGCCGCCGTTGAAGAAATTGACAAGTATTTGGAGCTCAAAGACGAGCTAGTCTCCAAATAATTGGGGCCACGAGGAGCACAATATGCCAATCTTTTTGTAAAAAAAAAAAAAAAAGAGCGGAATGTACTATCTATCTAATTGCGGTCAGCCGCAATTCACAAAACCAGACTATGATGAAAGTAAATATCGGATCGAGAGATCAAGAAAATGAAATTGCAAAGAAACTTCATTGATCTTTCAAAATAATTACAAGTGCATAGGAAAAAATTACAAAAATAGAACTCGAACTCTAGCGATGGGATGAACATTTTCGGTGTTCGGTCGTCCATGGAGATGGTCACGTCATCAATGAGCGCGAGGTCGGGATCATCATCCAGGATTTCGAACTTGAGGAGGGCCTTCGGGAAGGCGAGGGGTTGGGCCGACCTCCAGGGGATCTCGAGAAGGACCTCCCGAGCCGGGAGCGGGGTGGAGGATAAATGGAGCGAGATAAGGATTCTATGAACACCTCCCACGGGAGCAAGATTAAGACGCTCCGCCTCGAAGAACACGAAGCCCTTGGGGTCGGGCAAGACCTTCCGGGACCTCGGCGATCGAAGGGCTCGGTGAGTGATACCGTGTTCCCGAGTGAAGCTCACCTAGTCAAAAGCAAAGCCGTAGTACTCCATGGCGGAATCTGAAAGAACTTTGATAAATTCCTGGAGCTCGAAGAGGCTTGCTTCACCCTCTCCCGAATAGCCCTTTGAACTATTGAAGAGCCTTCGGGAGATCGGTATGACTAGTTGTGCCTCGGCCTTCGAATGATTTAAGCAAAAGGAGCTCACCATTTCAAAGATCATTGAGCTTCTCCGGGCGATCCGGTCGGGGTTCGGGCGCGATTGCCCTGGGCGTCTTGAATGGCAAAGGTTCCATCATTATTCTTCGAGGATTGAATTGCCCGTAAAAAGGTCAGTTGGGTGTATGAATAGGAGTGCGGGGGGGAGAGAATGCGGGAGGAGCGGTGTTCTTGGCCTTCTTGGTTACCCTGTGCTAGTACCAACATTCGACCTCTTGGGGGAGGAGGAGGTCGGATAAGAGGTTGAGCCTCCGGGCTGTGAGATCGGCCATCACCGCTGCGGCGACCGTATCAGTCGTCGGAGTAGTGGTCCGACCTCCAGGGCGGCGACCATTTGGATGAGGGTTGACCGAGTGGGGTCAATTTGTTGCTCCTCGTCGTCGGCTCGGCAACCATCGTGCCATAAACATATCTCGCACAAAGAGGAAAGATTAGCTAATGAGTAAAGGATCAAATAAATTAACTAAAAAAATGACAATTACCAATGTCACAAGGCAAGGGGGCCACGATGGAGCTCAGCTCAAAGTAGTACAGGAGTGATGGAGTTATGAGGCGAGAGAGGTCATACTTGACTAGGGTAAGTTTATTTATTTGAGCTTGGAGATCGGGAGACCGATCTCTGGGGTTGTGTTTGTGTTGGAGAGGAAGGGTCCAGGTCCAAGCAATAGGAAACCCCCAAGCTCGGGGGAAGAAATGAAGAAATATCTATCCTTCCGAGGAATTTGTTGGAGGAAGGATACTTGCTAAAAATTGAGCATCACCTCGGGAGGTGATGTAGAAAAAGACTTTAGTGGTCGAGCTCTTTATTTGGAATAGGCGAAAAATAGTTCCCAGTGGGCTCTATCTCTAAGTACTTAGTCAAAATGATGAATCCGGCCGAGATACGGAAGGAGTTCGGAGCTAGTTGGTTAAGGGAACCCGGGAGAACTCGGACACCCCTGCCCCGTGAACGGATGGATGGGAAATCGAGGCCGCCCTCTATCGACTGCAAAAAGGCTAGGGCATTGGGGGAGGTCGGTTAGGTCGGTCGAAACGACTAGGCAAAGAGAGTTTGAAGGTAGAAGGAATTTGAATTTGATCCTTTTTATGGTTAAGAGATTGGAGTTTTGAAAGGGTGGTCTCCCTAAAGTCGTGTGGGTACACGGGTAGAGGACCCGAGCTCGGAGTTCGGATCTCTATTGTGTCGAGTCTGCCCGAATCCGAATCGATTCGGTGGCATCGGATCCGACGGACGGACTTCCGGTGAGAGAAAGTGGTGGTGGAATAGAACCCATCGTTATGGACCACCGCTCTAAATCGGCGACGACTGGGTCGACGGCGTCGAAGGAGAAGAAGAAGATGCCATAACAAAGAAAAAGAAAAATTTAAGAGAAAGGGGATTACTTACTTTGGATGGAGATAGAGGAAAAGTGGGTGGAGCCTAAATCTTTGAAACTCGCCGGGAATTTGAAGAATTCCACCGAGAGAAGGACTTATCCGCTTGAGAGAGGCTCGGAATTCAAGAATGCAAAAGTAGTGAATGAGGAAGAAGAGGGGCTTTTATAGGAGAGGAAAGAGAATGAGGGGTTGCCTCGTATTCGAAGGACAGAGCACGGTTCTACGGCGTCGAGAAATTTGAAAGACGCGTCTCATCAATCACATCCGTGTGTCGAGTACTCGAGAGGCCAAAGGGCGGCGGGGAATTTTGAAAGCCAAGAGTCGGCGGGAATGTGAAAAGTGTGAACCCTAAAAATAGGTCGGCTCGGCTTTGTCAAAGAACTATGTTTTAGGCGAAGACCAATCCATAGTTGTGGGGAGGAATTGATAAGGGCAAAATACGGATGCAGGCCGACGGACAGTCCGTGACATTGGGCGGCCCTGGATGAGGTTTGATGTTGGGCCGACCTGACCAGGCCTACGGTCCCGGACCGATCAGCAAGCCCATAATATTGGGTCGTCTGTTAAGCATTAAACTTGGGCCGTCTGTGGGAGGCTTGCGGTTTGAGATTGATCTAAGGCTTATGTCTTGGACCGACCTCTCGAGCCCATAAATAGGTGGAGGGCTTATCATACTAAGCCGACTGTTAAGGCCCAAGCACGTGGTTGTAGGGCCGTTATGAGGTGACTGTGTAAGGTCTGTTGTGTTAAGCCGACCTATTAATGGCCCGCATGGTTAAGCCGATCGTTATTGACCCATTGTAGTCTAACCCGACGTCGGAGGAAGAGGTCACTCGAGCCCAAGAGATGTATGAGGTGCGAGGATGCCTTGAAATGTAAGGGGTTTCGCACAATACAAGTGATCGATGTGTCTGAAACAGTCGGAGTTATGGTCTTACGGGCGTAAAATTAGGGTTTTTATGAGATCCGATCCTAATCTAATGATGACTCGACACCAAATCGTAACGGAATCCGGATTTACTAAAACCTAATCCTAGCTAAGGTATAAAAGGCCCAAGCCCAGGTTCATTCTAACTTAATCTCATTTTTTTTTGTTACATTGCTTTTCTCTCTCTAGCCTTTACTTCCTTTCCAAGGCGACTTAAGCATCGGAGAGGGTACGCGGAGCCCCTCCGGCCCCCCCTTGTGCGGGTTTCGTGGTGGACTTCATCCGGAAAGGTGATCGGCTAGGAGAGGACTTTTTGGGAGTAACCAATGTGCAAAGTTTACAACAAAGTTTTTACAAGTTATTTTAACTGCAGTTTGATCATTTTAATCATTTTGGGCGACTTTTTAGTGTTTTTGTTTTTGTTTTCATGTTCCAATAGCGATATGCGGATGAAATTAAACCAAGTATATTTAAGTCGAGTCAAAGTATGTTTTAACCGAAACTAAATCTTTTCCTATGTGTATTAAGTATTGGCCATTTTAGTTGAAGTTTATAAAAGTCATTTTTCAGTGTCTATAATTTTCAATTAACATGTTCAGATATCATATCATACCTTTAAGTCATATGTGTACAAGTTGTGTAAAATGACTTCAGTTTCTCGTTATTTTTGGAATAAAATTGCATTGTTATTGTTATGAAACTAGATGAGGCCATTGTGCGATGCACGGACTATCCTAATAATAAGTAGTTGTCAAATGAGTTAATCCGAGCTGGCCCTGAAAGAGAAAATTTGGGTTGGGTTAGGCCGAAACTCCATCTAATCTACTTTGAGATTAGTTCGACCCACTTCACCCATGAAATGACCGGCCAGATCGGACGCCCAACCTTATGGACCTAATTTAAATTTTTAGTATATTTTAAAATAAATAGTATTAATCATTTTATACTAATAATTTCACAATAAGAAAAAATATGTATGTCATTAAAAAATATTAATTAACATTATTATGTTTAAATAATTTAACAGTAGAACCAATGAATTATTTTTTTATAATTTTTGAAATTACATTATACTCTATTTTAATAATATGTTACGAACACATATTTTTAGGATCTTTTATTTATTTTAAAATTTAAATAACAATATTATATTACACTTCATACATACAATAGCATTTATACATTGTTAAAATAATTAAATTCAACTTTATTTATAAATGTAATAATACAATTAGAAGTTTTTTTACTTTAAAAATTATATTACAATACAATTAAAATATATGATTTAATATATTTAAAAATTTAGCACACACCGTACATTTTCTTTCAGTTTTAAAATAACATTATATTTTTTTCATCATATATTATGAATTATATATATATATACATTAAGAAGTTGAGTTATATAAAAAAATTAAAATATATAAAATAATTCAGAGTTTGTAATTTATCCGAATTGTTCTAAGATAATTTATTTAAGTTAAAAATATGATATTACACTCCAAACATGTGTCTCCAGTATTGTTTATAAATTTTGAAAATTTAAAACATAAATTCAAATTAAATTTATATATAAATATAATAATACAATTAAAAGATTAAACTCTAATGATGTATATTTTAATACTACATTACAATTCTAAAATACTATTTTCGAAAATATATAATCTCATTACAATTAAGGGTTTGGTTAAAATTATAAAACCATATGAAATTGATTGTAAAAAAATAAATGAGATAATATTATAGCCAATGATGCCGATTTGTTTTATATTTTCATTTAGATCTTTTTGATTTTTTAATATAATATTTAATATTGATTAGTCGTACATAAATTTGATAAATTACAATAATTTTGGATAATAAACTATCTTTTCTTTTCTTTTAAAAAAAAATATTTCCAAATTTATGTGTATCATAATTAATTCTAATTAGACATACCTAAATGAAAATGTCAATGCATACCATAATTAAGAATAGCAAAATTAATGATATAATTACATAGATATTTGACATATATATCCATTTTGATTTTTTATTTTTTATTAAAAATATATAATTTGGTTTTTAGCAAGTGCAAATAGGCAGGAAAGCAAATTTGGAAACAAGTTTATTTTTATATATACTAGTGCGCTGACCCGTGCGATGCACGGAAGATGTAATGATGAGCTGATATGATACGTTATTCATGTGTTAATGATTTGTCGAATTATGTAATTTGAGTGTGTACACCAAAAAATTGTAATGAGCCAAAAAAAATAACAAATAGTACAAACGACTTTTTCAAATTAAAATACTACTTATACATATTACAAATTTTTGAATACTTCTTTATACACAACATTCATCGTTTGTTTATTGTTTGATTCGTCATCACCACAAACTAATATTTTCAAACCCTTACGATTCGTAACTCGGGAAACTGCAATGTATAACTGGCCATGACTGAATACTGGATTCTTCAAGTACAAACCGACATTGGAGAGAGATTGACCTTGACTCTTGTTTATAGTCATGGCATAAGATACAATGAAAGAAAATTGCCTACGCTGGAAATTGAAGGGGATTCTGAGATCCGACGGTGTCAATGTCATCCGCGGAATCAAAACTTTATTACCTGCATTGGTTCCAGTGAGAATTTTAGCCTCAAGAACATGCTTGGCAAGCCTCGTAATCACCAGCCTAGTGCCGTTACACAATCCATTGGAATGGTCCATATTTCTCAAGAGCATAACCGAGTCCCGACCTTGGATGCAACTCATGATTAAGAACCCGAACATTTGATCCCATTCAAAAATTCGGAGTGTGCGAGATCATGCGGGAAGTCAACATTAGCATCCAATTTACGTCTTTGTCGAACTCAAACAGTCCGGCCCTCGATGAGTTTAAAGTCATATATTGATTTATAGATTCGACAATATTTAGGGTAAGAGCTAGTATAGCTCTTTTTCTTTCATGTACGTCGGATCATCAATGACGTCTTTAAACATTGGATAAGTACTTTCTACAATAGTTGCAATCGGATCACGAAGATTCGAGCAAGATATCTTCAGTATATCAATCGTGGCACAACCATTATTTGATCCTCCGATTGTTCTATCACCAATGCTTGCGATCCATTTAGAGAATTCGCCAAATCTTTATAATCACTTTGCTATCACCAAGGTTCAAGACGCATGTTCTTAGTCGGTTTAAGGACAGTGCGATCTTTCCACCAATACGATGCATTAATGGATGCATTAACAATATCTTGTCGAGTTCTCTTAGGAATAACAGTAAGATCTGTCTAAAATTCCCATCAAGGACAACGATTTTCCCTCCAAAAGGTTTATGTTCCAAACGGTGGGTCGATGAGTTTCAAAAGACCTCGTAAAGTCTCGTCTAATGCTCGAAAGCAATGCTTGTGCATCATCGGTGCCTCGTCCCAAATTATAAGTTTAGAGCGAATAATAAGCTCAAAGAAGCGGACTCCTTGATTGATATTGCAAGTTGAGTCGATGTGGGTTCAATGGAATAACAAATCGCGAATGTGCGGATCCTCCCACCGGGCAATAGAAGAGAAACTATACAACTAAATGTAACACAAGATACAATTTCTCCTTTCAACCTCAATCCACGAAGATAAAGCCTTCCACAAAAATGTTTTTCCTATTCCTCCATATCCGTAGACAAAGAACATCCCACCTTTATTTGATCGTACAACACGCATTATCATTAAGTAAACTTTATGTTGCTCATCATTAAGTTTCAAAATGAGGTCTTTGTTCTCTTGCAATAGAACATCACGATCATAACGTAACTCGTCATATATAAGTATGTTTGGTTGTTATGAATAATGTCAAAGATCCAGGAAATGGCATTGAGTCAAAATCGCGCGGGACTCCTACCCAGTTCGCAATAATTTCTCAATTTCCAACAACGTAAGATTCTTGATTTCGTTCTCACTCAACACCAAATCATTGCAAAGTTTACAACAAAGTTTTTACAAGTTATTTTAACTGCGGTTTGATCATTTTAATCATTTTGGTTTAGTGATTTTGTTTTTGTTTTCATGTTCCAATAGTGATATGCGGATGAAATTCGACCAAAGATATTTCGTCGAGTCAAAGTATGTTTTAACCTCGAAACTAAATCTTTTCCTATGTGTATTGAGTATTGGTCATTTTAGTTCAAGTTTATAAAAAGTCATTTTTGATTGTCTAAAATTTTCAATTAACATGTTGAGATATCATATCATACCTTTAAGTCATATATGTACAAGTTGTGTAAGATGACTTGATTTCTCGTTATTTTTGGAATAAAATTGCATTGTTATTGTTATGAAACTAGATGAGGCCTGTGCGATGCACGGACTATCCTAATAATAAGTAGAGTTGTCAAATAAGTCAATCACGAGTGGCCCCGAAAGAGAAAATTTGGGTTGGGTTGGGTTGGGTTAGGCCGAAACTCTATCTAATCTACTTTGAGATTGGTTCGATCCACTTCACCCATAAAGTGACCAGACGGATACGCCCAACCTTGTGAACCTAATTTAAATTTTTAGTACATTTTAAAATAAATAGTATTCATCATTTTATACTAATAATTTTACAATAATGAAAAATATGTATGTCATTAAAAAATATTAATTAACATTATTATGTTTAAATAATTTAACAGTAGAACCAATGAATCATTTTTTTATAATTTTTGAAATTACATTATACTCTATTTTAATAATATGTTACGAACACATATTTTTAGGATCTTTTATTTATTTTAAATTTCAATAACAATATTATATTACACTTCATACATTTAGCATTTATACATTGTTAAAATAAATTAAATTCAACTTTATTTATAAATGTAATAATACAATTAGAAGTTTTTTTACTTTAAATATTATATTACAATACATTTAAAATATATGATTTAATATATTTAAAAATTTAGCACACACCGTACATTTTCTTTCAGTTTTAAAAAAACATTATATTTTTTTCATCATATATTATGAATTATATATATATATATACATTAAGGAGTTGAGTTATATAAAATTTTTAAAATATATAAAAAAATTCAGAGTTTATAATTTATCCGAATTGTTCTAAGATAATTTGTTAAAGTTAAAAATATGATATTACACTCCAAACATGTGTCTCAGTATTGTTTATAAATTTTGAAAATTTAAAACATAAATTCAAATTAAATTTATATATAAATATAATAATACAATTAAAAAATTAAACTCTAATGATGGATATTGTAATACTAAATTACATTCTAAAATACTATTTTCGAAGATATATAATCTCCTTACAATTAAGGGTTTGGTTAAAACTATAAAATCATATGAAATTGATTGTAAAAAAATAAATGAGATAATATTATAGCCAATGATGCCGATTTGTTTTATATTTTCGTTTAGATCTTTTTCATTTTTTAATATAATATTTAATATTGATTAGTCGTACAAAAATTTGATAAATTACAATAATTTTGGATAACAAACTATCTTTTCTTTTTTTTTTTTTTAAAAAATATATATTTCCAAATTTATGTGTATCGTAATTAATTCTAATTAGACATACCTAAATGAAAATGCCAATGCATACCATAATTAAGAATAGCAAAATTAATGATATAATTACATAGATATTTGACACATATGTCCATTTTGCTTTTTTATTTTTTATTAAAAAATATATAATTTGGTTTTTAGCAAGTGCAAATAGGCGGGAAAACAAATTTGGAAACATGTTTATTATTATATATATACTATTGTTTTGCCCGTGCGATGCACGGGTGTATATTTGTGAGGCATCAGTTTTATACTGTGACGTGTGCATTTCCCTAATAATTCTACGAATTATATTACCTTTGATATAGCATCAAACAAAAGACATGAAATATTATATAATTTTTTATTGATAAAGTCAAAAAAATATATCATACATCATAATTATAAATAATACAGTCAAGGCAGTATATTTGTGTTCCATCATCAAAAAGTGATTTTCATAGAACCGCACAGGCGCACCTACATCGCCTATTTCATTTTAGTCATGTCTACATTTTTAATAAGTGTGAAAATTGGTGTCACGCTTTTTTTCAAGGTTATAGTAGTAAATGCGGCTGAAATTTTATTTTCCAAAGTTGTTTGTATGTGCAAATTAGTGGCAAAACTTTTTGTAAAAGCTCATTATAAAATAAATGAAAAGTTAACATGTGTATATAAGATAATAGAAGAACTAAGTACAATAATTAATGAAATAGTAGTCAACAAAATATAGTTTTGGCAACATTATTGTTTTTATTAGATTTATTTTTTGGAGACATTTTTCGTTTTTCCCGATTTTACCATGTATTTTATTTATTCGTGTTATTAAGTCAATTTTTAAAATTTTTTTTAAGAATTATTTTTTAAATTTAGTTGTGGAGATTTGTATTGTACTATTTGGATTTTCTATTTATTATGTTCTATTCGAGTTCTCTCATATTTGGTATTTTTCAGGATGGGAGATACACGAATTGTATTTGTAGAAAAATAATATTTAGTGATTGCAAATAATTTCCATAAATAATTAAAATATAAATTTAATTAATTTGATTATAAATCATACAGTTAAACAATATAAAAATAAATTATTATATTAAAAACCCTTTTTATGGACAATAAATTTGGTTGATAATAAATTTTGTGAATGGGAATTGTATCTATTTATTGAACATGTTTATCTATAGACTATAGTAAGTAAAAATTTGAAAAAAAAAATACAATTTCCCAATGCTAAAATTTAATGTATTATATATATTCAATACAATCAACGAATAAAGTCATCTCAAACTCCAATATTTTTGGGTTTAAAAAGTTAAACAATTATTAGAATTTATTAAAGGAATTAAACAAAAGTCTTGTTTCATATTTAGCAACATAATTTTAAGGGAAAATAAAATATTTTAATTATTCTATTTTTATATATGTACATATATCATAAAAATATCAAACAAGCAACTTCATATCTAACCGTCAATATGTACAACTTTAAAAGTGTTAGATAAATGTTTTTATCAAGATTTTGATGATTATGTTTAAATGAGTTTTTATACCAAAACAATGTTAATAAATATTGTCCAAATACTCCTAAATGATTTAAAATGTTTTTGCTAGTTTTTGGAGTATTTCTTAGAATTTATTTTTCGATAAAAATGGACAACACTTTTGATGGTTTTGTTTAAATTAGTTTTTGCACCAAAACAATGTTTTTAAATATTGTCAAAAATACTCCCAAGTGATTTAAAATATTTTTACTAATTTTTTGGAGTATTTCTTGAAGTTTATTATTGATAAAAATCGGACAACATTTAAAATTGGAGGTCGGCCAAATTGACCGAAGAGTGCACGAATTGAAACAGAAAGTTCTGAGACTTGAAAAATTGAAGAGGGACCGGTCGGGCGGGGCCGACTGCCGCCGCACCCTAGAGGCGGATGCACAGTGGCCGCACCCTCGACCGGTCGCACCCCCGCAACCCCTACCTGGATCGCACTATTTTCATTCAAACGTTTGAAATCTTATACAGGGCAACCGGTCGCTCTATGTAATTTTTGACAAAGAAAAATTCCAACCGTTGCAATCCTTATCAAAGAAGATTTACTTTTTATTTTTGTACAATATTTCTACATCTTGTGATCCTCTTTTTGTAGACAAAAGTGAAGAAGAAGGAGCCTATGTTGGGAGCCTATGTTGGTGAAGACTCTCCTATAAATAGAGGATGAATTGAAGACACAAGACACAACACATATAAGCAAAATACACAACAAGAAATCAGTAAATTCTTCAAGCTTTCATTTTTACATTCTTGTTGTAATAGCCCAAGCACTTTCACTTGCACATCTTTGAGGTCTAGGCTTTTTATTCTGATTACACTTGCACTCAATCTTTGTATTGGTTTTATAGAGTTGTAATCTTGAATTTTATCCATCATTCAACACAAGACATCCTTGTGAGTATTCTTGTGGTAAGAATACACTTGGGTGATCTAGGTGATAAGTGTTTGAAGAGTGTGGTACTCTTCAAAGGTGGTGAAGGAAGATTGTGGTAATCTTCTTGAAGGTGTTGTAAAAGAGGATTGTGGTAATCCTCAAGGTGTTGTATTAATTTTGGAAATTAATAAAAAAATTTTTCTTTTGAAATCCATCCCTGGGAGATCTTGGGGTGGTAGAGGATTAGGCCCTAGGTGGGTTGAACCTCTATAAATCAACGAGTGTTGTTTAATTTCCGCATTTACATTCTTGTCATTTACTTGTTCATTCGAAAAAGAGGGCGATTTTATGAAAAATCGGCATAATCTATTCACACCCTCTAGATTATCGTAGCCACTTGGACTAACAAAAAGTTGAATATCAAAATACACTGAAAAAAATTAGAAAAATCTATTAACATGAAAAGTATGTTAATAAATATAAGAAGTAGTTTTCTATATACATTGTTATGAATATAATTTCATATTAAATAATTTTTTTTTCTTCTTACATGAATATATATATATATATAGAATTATAATGTTATGTATGGATAAATATAATATATAAATAATATTTGGATACATATTGATATTTTCTTCAATTAAATAATTTTTTTGATTGAATTTTATCAACTTAAATACAATTCTATATAATTATGAAGAAATGAGATAAGCTCAAATATAAACTATACATATTTATAGATAGTCAAAATACATGAATATACAATATATGTCCAATAGCTCAAATGCATAATTTTTAAAAGCCATTATAAAATAATGAGTAAATTTATTATATATTTTATTTTATTTATTATGTTTATTTTTTATTTTATATATGCAAAATAGGTGTCAAATCAAGACTATAAAAAGATGATTAATTTGATATATTATACGTCAAAACAGATATAAAATGGAAAACATTATTAAAGTTTAAAATAAAAAGAAAAACACAAATATAATAATTAATGCAAAGACACACACGATTTGGAAAGCTTAAATATAACTCTATCTATTATATAACTTTAAAAAATAATTTATTTAAAGAAAGTTGACCACCATATATAATAAAATCTCATGTTATTAGTTAAATCTGAAAAACAAAAAAAAATATTGTTTTTAGAAAGTGAAAAAAGGGCGGGAAAAGTAAGAGTTACTATTCTAAGAATAGTCTCTTATTATATATATATATATATATATATATATAGGAAAATTTGAGAAATTGCGTCTCCGTCCAAATACTGTAAAGGATTAAAACTTGATTTATGCCCCTACACCCCTACTGCTAACCTAATTGCACACTTCACTACCCACCTAATTCTGTTTTAAGAAAAAAATCGAATCCAGCATTTTTTTCGCATTTCAAGAACAATTACAACTACGTACTCATTTTCTATATTATATCTAACAATGTCAAATTATATTTGTTCTAAAAATCCGAGTCTAGTTAGTTTTGATAGTGTTCATTATATTTAATTGAATTTGAGTTTAAATTTTATTTGAGAATGGTAAATTGACCAAATTTTTAGGATATTTAGAACGGGTATAAACTGACAATGTTAGATATTATATATAAGATGAACATGTAGTTGTAATTGTTATTGAAATGTGCAAAAATTGCTAATTCGATTTTTTATTAAAAATTTAGTGACGATTAGGTGGCAATTAGGTGGGCAATAGGGATGTAGGGGTATAAATCAAATTTTAATACTTTGCGGGTATTTTTCAAATTCCCTATAAAATAACCATATATAAAGAGTACATAATATATTTAGAAGGAAACCTGAATTTTCATTGATTTTTGTATGAATTATAAAATATTAGGAAGCCCATATTTATTGTTTTCAAAAGCTTTTGTTGCACAAGTGTTGACACAAGAAGTGGAAATAAATTTAATCGATGAAGCAAGCTAACGCATATCCACTACAAAAGATTTGCCCAAGGCAGCTAACAAAAACCTACTACAACAAGTCATAAGCTCTTCGGAGCAAGGTTGGTGAAAATCTACAATTGAGATATACCGTATCACCCCGGATATTCACTATAGAATATGTTTCATTAATACATTTAAGTTGGAAAAAGCCAAATGGCGTAAAAAAACCAATCAAAAGGGGAAATGGTGAACAACTCAAATCCGAACAAGTGTGTAGGATGTTTTCTTAAAAATCTTAAGTTAGAAAAACTTAATGGGATAAGAACGAGATATAAGGGGAAAAAAGTAGAACGTGCATATATGAATTCGCTCCCGACAAGTATTTATTTTACGGCCTTTAAATTGTTTCTTCACGACTTTATTGGAGTTGACATGTGCTTCGGCATGTGTGGAACCTAAAAGGTACCAAAAAATATTTTTGAACATCAACTCATCGGTCTTGTTTAATTACAATGAGAAGAATTTCGAATGAGTTATAAATAATATGAAACCTCTATATAGAGTTTTTAAAAACTTCAGCTGCACAGGTGCTGATACTGTAGAAGTAGCACAAAGAGTGACGAGGCCACACTAGGGCCAAGAAAGTCATTGGGCTCCCCGAAAATTATGGAAAAAATTAGGGTATTTTAATAATTTCACTTTATAACCTTAAAAATGCTTAAATAGGAAATTTTGGTACTTTTTCCTTCCCATTTGCAAATCTTGAAAAATCCGAGTCTTGATTATTTTTTCTCCTTTCTTAAAATTTCACATTTAATTTTGTTTTGATCCACCATAAACTTGAGCCTTAATTTTGGCATTATTTTTATGTGTCTCTATTTGTCTCTTTTGGGATGATTAGGGTTCATTATCAAATTCTCATAAAAGAATTCAACATTGTTAATGGGTTATTGAATGATTGTTTGGCAACATACATTGAAAAAAATTGTATTTCAAATATTAACAATAAAGCTATTATGCAACGGTTGGAAAATATGAAAAATAGAAGAGAAATGTAATGATATATTGATGTAATTTTATTTTGTTATTTATTTTTTAATATTAAGATGTAATTAAATTAATACATTGACTTTATCAAAATTTATGCTTATTTATAGTTTTATTCTTAGAGTTGATGTATTGTATTTTATTTTTATATTAATGTTAGTTGGGTCTTCCCACACAAAATTTCTCGCTTTAATTTAAGTGATAAAGCATATTGTGGCACAAGTACTACAAAAACTGTTGCAAGTCAAAAGTTGTTAAACATATGCTGCAAAAATTAATGCGAGTCATAAGTTGACGGAGCATACTAGTGAATATACACAATTAATATATATCATAACAATATTATCTTTTTACGAGGTTTTTCAAGTGATCCACTCAGTTCCACTTCATAATTAGGATAAGTGACATATGACGTAAACATGTTTTAGACTTCATCATGTTATATTAAAAAATTATATGAGCTCAAAACTTAGGAAAACAAATAAAGTTGACCCCTTCAAGAATAATGGACTTGATTATATAAAGATAATAATACTTTTCACCCAATTATGTAATTATCTTCCTAGACTTGGCCTCTCAAGGTTGAAATACATTCAAATCTCTTTATTAATAACTTTTTCTCATCCACAATTGAGGTGCCATCAGTTATAATCAACAGTTTGGCTATTATTGCAAAAGGCAGCTTTTCCCCGTCAAAAAAAAAAAAAAAAAGGAAAAATTAAGGAAGAACAAAGTTCACCTGTTCATTTAATAGTGGGATTATCACGAAGTGGGATGAGCCGATTGGAAACCTAAAATAAAATCATATAAATTCTAACTTAATTTCTTTTTTGAATTTTTTAATGATATTATCTAAAAATCATAAAGGGTCGGCCTATTATGACGCTTCTCTCTGCCAATGTTTGAGTAGCCATTTGGCCTTAGTCAAGGTTACCCTCAATATGTTAGGTTTTTTACTTTGGCGACAACGATGAAAGATCGAGCCTATTGTCTTCGTAGTTAGACGTAAACTCGAAAAGTTGAGTTATAAAAAAAAATGTGTTAGGTAGTGTCTGTAAACTCAATTTTAAGTGATTGTGAGTGAGTGCAAAATCATCTTTTGTGAATAGATCTCCAAAACTCAAAGTGGGCAGAAGCTATAATCTAGAAGCAGGTGTAAGGAGTGTTGTTGACAATAGTAAACTCTTTCTAGAGCAGACAAATACAATCAACTTTTGAAAAATATCATTTTTTGCTTTTATTTCTAATTTTTTAATTAAAATCTAAGAGTATGGAGCGGGCCGGTGTTTCTTATTTTCTGAAAGTGCTTCTGTAATTTTGTTACTAAATAGTTATTCATTTTAGTATATTTGCCTCATTTTTTTTTTGAAAATAGAGTACTCCATTTTGAAAAACAAGGATACTTTTGTCTATTTATTAAAAAAACTCATTTGATAATAGAGCTCTTAAAATATTAGCAATGACAATTTAATAATTAAAATTATCAAATTTAATGGATATTGTTAAAATAAAATTTCATTTGAAAAATAAATTGAGATCTATTTACTTTTGTAAAACTTACAGGCTATTGAATAACTTATAAAATATTTGAAAGAACTTAAATACAAACACCCTTCATAATAAAAAAAGATAAATATAAGAATAAGCAATGATAATAAATAATAACTAATAAAAGTAGAGTAGGGTCAGTTTCGGTAGTGCAGAAATATGGAGTTTGCGAACCAAACTTCGAGCATTCTCAGTGGTACACCTATACACCTACACATACAAAATTTTGTATGTATAGATGTATGTATAGTGTATATATATACACAGTCATACTTCAAAAATGAACATAATAAATAGGTGACGAAATGTGTTTGGATTCAATAAGCTATTTATTTCAGAAAACCTAGCTTCATTGTTATTTTCTTTTACTCGAATTCGTTCACCAGTTTCAACTGCAACTGCAACTCACAGGTATAAACACTGCTTTTTTCTTCTTAATTTCACCTTATTTATTTTTGCTCAAGTTTTTGGCTAAAAAATTTCGTTCTTTACTTTTTCTTGCAAGTTTTTTCGATCGGTGAAAGCGATAAAGAATTTGGATTATAATTTCATATCGAGGTATTGATTTGCTCTATTGATGTGTATGTGTGTCTGCTTCGTTTAGTTTGTATACGCTTTTGACGAAATAATATTTATGCTATTTTTATCTGATTTATTTTCGGAAATCTTTTTTGTTTATTTTTTCAACCTAGTGTGCGCAAGTTGATATTTGGTCGGAGCTGAACTTTAGTGTGAATATGTGAACGCCTCTATTGATGTATAGTTTAAATAATTGAAGGAAACGAAAACATAGGGACAAAATTATATATGATAAAAAAAAAGGTGTAAGTTGAAGGTACAAGAGGAAAAGGTGAAAGTTGGTTTTAGTGATTATAGCAAGGTAGTTTCTCTATTAAGGTTTCTGTATGAATATGGTATGATTAATCTAAATGATCTAGAATTTAAGCCAATTTAATTAGTTCTTTTAATTACGAGTATTAAAGAAACTTACGTTTTCGTTGTTGCGATGTAATGAATTACACTAATTTAACATGTGATAAAATGGCAATCCTAGATATTTGGATCATGAATGTATTAAGTTGCATGTTGGATTTGTTTCCATTCCAATTTCCGAGTTTCTATCAAGATCAAGACATTCCTCCCCTCCCCCCCAAACCAACCGGTTTTCCGCCCTTTCTATACTAATCGCAGCTTTATTGATAAAGTTATGATTGCAATGAATTGGATAACAGTTATGGGTATATCTGGTTTGTACTTTCCATGCTTCATGTGTTTTTTGTTTCCGTCGCTTGTATTTATCTTGTCGAAATAGGCAAGTTCATGAAACTTTTGAAACTCTGTACCTAATCGAACTATTTATTGATCCTGATTTAACTCAATTCCTCATCTTGTCATTTAAAATTTTCATCTAAGCTCTTTGATGATGTCCTTGTCATGTTGTAAACTTCCTTAGAGAGCTAGTCACTTGTAATGGAGCAGCAAGGAAACGGACAGACTCCAGGTATGGGCATTATGGGTAGCTCTGGTCAGATACCGTATAGTATCAACCCATATCAAGCTAACCATATCACAGGCCCCTCTTCCCCTGCTTCAACTCAATCTCCCCAAACCGCCGGTCTCTCCGCCTCTCCCGCTCAGATGGCACAACACCAACTCGCTTACCAGCACATACATCAGCAGCAACAGCAGCAATTGCAACAACAGCTCCAGCACTTTTGGGCCAACCAATACGAAGAAATCGGTCAGGTGACAGATTTTAAGAACCACAGCCTTCCACTGGCGGATTAAAAAAATAATGAAAGCAGACGAGGATGTTCGAATGATATCAGCGGAAGCGCCTGTTATCTTCGCCGAGCATGCGAAATGTTCATTCTCGAGTTGACTTTACGAGCGTGGAATCACACTGAGGAGAACAAAAGGAGGACCCTCCAGAAAAACGACATTGCGGCTGCGATTACGAGGACAGACATATTCGATTTCTTGGTGGATATTGTGCCTCGGGAGGATTTGAAAGACGAGGTGCTTGCATCGATGCCGAGAGGAGCTCTTCCTGTTGGAGCCCGAGTGAAGGGCTTCCTTATTATTATATGCCAGCTCAGCCGGCCCCACCGGTTGAGCCCAGGGATGTTTGTGGGCAAGCCTGTGGATCCAACGCTTTATGGTCAACAGGCTCGCCCTTATATGGCTCAGCAGATGTGGCCACAGCAACCACCACCGCCTACTGATTCTTAAACAGGTTCGACAATCATGGAATTTACATTAGAGGTGATTACAGCTTTTGCAATAATATTTCACTGCTTTTTTAGTTGTTTACCTTGTTTTGGGTGTTTATGGGGTTTACTCGTTTTGGTTATTCTTATGTTAGCATGTTTTTGGTACTTATAATATATTTCTAATAATTTTTCAACCTTTATGGGAGGTGATAGTAGAAAGTTTGCAATTTAGATAAGATTAGGGAACACAAAATCAGTAAACTGAATCTACAGTGCTAGTTGATGTTTTTCGGTTTTTATCGTGTATATGGCTACAGTTTTTGGTACTTATAATATATTTCTAATAATTGTTCAACCTTTATGGGATGTGATCATAGATGGAACCACATTACCATTTATGGGGGCATGTGCCCCCATAAGTTTTTCTTTTTTTTTACTATGTATTTTTTTATTAAAACAAACTATATTTTAATTAGGTAAAAAATCAAAATATACCCCATTTATTATTTTCTATGTAGTTACTATTTATTATTTATTATTTATTTTTAAAAGCAATGTATTAATTAGGTTAAAAAATTGTGCCTCACTAATTTTCTTTGATGTACTTTGTAATTATATTTAGGGATAATTACAAAAAGACTCTTGAGGTTTGAGTTAATTACAAAAAAATCCAAAGATGCTTCAAAATTACAAAAAGTCCCATCATGTTTGATTATGTATTAAATTTAAGAGGTAATGTAATATTCTATAAATATCGGGTAGAAATATTTTTTCCTTATGAAAGAGGAAAATGTAAGACATAATCAAACCTTAAGTTTTTTTGTAATTTACAAAAACCTCTGGAGTTTTTTGTAATTAGCCCAAATCTCATGGAGGTTTTTGTAATTATTCCTTATATTGTGCCCCCTTGTAAAAATTTTCTGGATCCGTCATGTGATAATAGAAAGTTTGCAATTTAGATAAGATTAGGAAACACAAAATCAGTTAATTGTATCTACAGTGCTACTTGATGATGTTTTTTGGTTTTTGTCGTGTATATGACGACAGTTTATGGTTTGACTAATGGCCAGCACATGTCGATACTTATATGTAAATTGCATTTGCAGAAGTTGTTGATGGACCCAGTTTCTGGATATCAATGGAGCTAGAGGAGCGGAGGATCGCGAGCAACTGAAAAAAGTTATGGAATATCTATCTTAGCATAATGCTAGTTTATTTGTAGGTTGGGCTGGATTTTATTATTTTGGGTCATAGATTTTGTAATATATACCTTCGATCTTGTCGAAACTTTCAAATGATGAATTTAGTTAACTTTTGTAACAAGTATGACTTTGTGGCAAAGGTGCGTGATATGGAATACCGTATTGACTTATTGTGTCTGCTTTGAGTGAACGAATTGCTGAAACACTTTCGTTTCACAGCCTTTACTGTTTAGGGGATGAACTTCCTTGGCCACTTTTTGCATCCTTGTCTGATTAGGGATTTCAAGAGTTTTGTACCCTCAAGGCCTCATCATTGTTATAGTGATTCAACATCCTATGGCTGTCTGATATAGCTCTGCTGTGGTTCATTTAGGAGAGTGTTTGGCGAAGTTTATTTATAAAATCTTATTATAAGTTCCTACATCTTAGTAGAGATATGTTTTAGAGCTTATAAGATATTAGATCTTACTTTAAATACAAATTGTTGAAGTGCTTGAGAAAATAAGATGGCGAAGCTTTTAATAAGTTAGTATTTAGTAATGGCAGTTTTGTTGTTAAAACGGTCAAAATCAAAAGATCTTATTAAAATAAGATATTATTTTGAAAATGAGTTGGGATTCCTTCCTTTATTAAAAACAACTTATAAGCTTGTAACATTTTATTTTAGGAGCTTATAAGATTATTTTTAATAAAAATTATGAAACGCTTAGAGCTTATAAGCTTTTAAAAGCATCTTTGACAACATGAAAAAACCAAAAGCTCTGCCCTCTGTCTTTATCTATCAAAGGATGTTGAAGTGAGTAATTCCTGGAAATTAGGAGACTCTTGGATACAAATATGAGAATGCATTTTTTTCTCTCGAATTTCTCATTGAGAGGCAAATGATTGTGAGAGACGAAGGATTCGACAGTTTACCCTTCGGAAGCAAAAGCAAAGCTAGCATAAGGTTTTGAATTACCAGTCCAATGGGACTTCTTCTGTCTTCCCTACGGGAAGATCTGTTGACATATGAACCAGAAAGCCTTCTTCGACACACATTGATCAATCAAAGAGAGACTAAACCACTAAAATAAAGATAAATTCTTTTGGTTCCTTTCTTTAAGATGTTTTCCTTTAAGATGTTTTGAAGATTTTTAATAACATCAACTAAACGCCCTCCAAACTCGGGCAGTACGAATAAAATATAACACTGCCAAAAAGCTGCCAACGTTTTGGATCCGGAACAGCCATTTTTCCAGGGAACAAAATGATGGATCCTTTGGCCCGCATGGCGGAACTATAAGGGGCAAGTGGGGGCCATTGCCCCCAAAAATTTACAAAATATAATTTTTCTACTTATTATTTATTTTAAAATTATATCTATACTAATGAAAAATTACATTTGCCCCCCTAAAATTTTAAAAAATTCATTCTATAGGTCTTCAAAATAGGTTTCGCCCTCCAAGTCCCCGAATCCCTGCATTCCGCCAGTTGGCCAATAAAAATTTGATATATAAATGTGGAAAAGCCAATTTGGTTCACGTGAACCAATTATCCTGTGGAGAGAGCATATACATGTGATTCCTCATAATTAGACCAATCTCCATTATTCTAGTTCCAGTTTAAAAGTGTGAAAGGTTAGGAGATTTTTCTACAATAGTTTTTAAATTACAAGAGCCTCAGCTTAATCCTTCAACATCTCTTTCTAGTCCCAACAACAACGAAAGAAATGCCCGAGTAAAACCTCCTTGAACTCCAGTGCTAAAGCTATTTGTCCCTTCGAGTGACCGGACAGAATTCTTCCAAACTGCAGGGGGACAAAAATGTATAAAAGAAAATTAGAACGTTTCATAAACAGCAATGAAAATATATCCAGTAAATTTCATGCAAAACCACCTTCTTCCCAAGTGTTCGATTATATCCGTGGTAAGAGTCGATCTTCCTTTACTCTCAAATGCATGCGAAGCAGCTTTTCTCAACAAAACAGACCCTGCGATGCACCCCATAACCGTAGGACTCAGGCTCAGCTCCCGTTTAGCAGAACACTGACGGGCCCATGAAATGAATACAGCAACGCTGGCAGCAAAAACATGAGACAACTTTTAGAAGGGATAAATACAAAAACTACCCCTGAGATTTGGATTAATTACCAAAACCCCAAAGGTTTTGAAAATTACAAAAAAAAAAAAAAAAAAAAAAAAAAAAAAAAAACTTGAGGTTTGATAATGTATTACATTTACATTTCAAACACTCCTTTACATTTCTAAAAATATTACAATTACCCCATTAAATTTAACACAGAACAAATCCTAATCTCTGGGTTTTTTTCCATAATCAACCCAAACCTCAAGGGTGGTTTTTGTAATTATCACTTTAAATGTGATGAATATCGCTTTTTGTCATCAAGAAAGAGAGAATGCTATAATCCTTCAATGGGAGATAGCAGATGCAACCCTAATTTTATCATCACAAGCAACATCTATAGGCCGGAGTTAATTTACCCAAGAAAAACAAAAGAAAAAGCATCAGAAAACTTCTGAAACTTAATAAGTAAAACCTATGCCATTACCATACTTCACTGTGGGTATATTGAAGCTGACGACTTCTTACCTTCCAGAAAGTATATCACCCTGGCCACCACAGCGTCGAGGAGAACCAAAAGCACTCACTGCACCAACTGTACAATTCACAAAGCAAATTAGAATTCCTAGTGTATGATTCAATTACCTATATAGCACTACCCTTAATAAAGGATCGATCTCTTAATTTTGACAGCAATTGATCGCGCAATATAATAGCACTGATACGTAGGCAAACCAAAAAAAAATCTTTTCGGTATCATAACTGAAGGAACTGGAGAAATCAATGCCACCACCACAATTGTATTTGCACCAACTTCTTCTAAATGATAGCACATTAAGGACAATTGGCAAAAAGAAAAAAAAAAAAGAAGAAGAAAAAGAATTAGTCAAGCGTAAAGTAATCAATCAACCCCCAATATAGCTAACTGCCACCTGGCAGATCTGATAAGTGACCAACACATGGCATAATATAGGTATAGTAAGTAGTGAAATCTGAAGAAAAAGAGGAATGCGAATGAATGAGACAAATTCCAAAGTAATAATATTTGTCATGTATGATCAGTTAAGAGGTCAATACTGTAATATCATCTGTATGAAGATGTCATGCTTATCCTCAATGCCTATACCACAGTACTGATCAAAATGATATAACTTCTGCAGCCGTTAAAGATATCAAACATCTGTCAACAAATATGCATTGCTTGTTTTCATATAACTGAATATTTAACGCATCCAAATAAGAAAAAGGTACCTGCGTCACCATTGCTGATAAAGTCAGATCCTCCTTTCCTTAAAATGGTCACGCCTCCTATTCTGATCAATGGAAGATATAATTCAAAAGTGAGTAAACCTTATATTTCATTTCAGAAAGCTATAAGACATATGCATGCACATATTCTTCCAATTCAGTTAAGTGACTGATATGCTGAAATATTTGTCTAAGAATAGAATATTGCATATACAATATTAACTCTCAAGCAAAAACTTTATTTGCAAATATGCATGAAAAGAGATTAAATGAAGAGTTTACCCTTTCGAGAGACACTAACTGCTGAGTTCCGTTTTTGATCATTTACTTCACTTTGTAAAACTTTTTGAACAAGGCGCTTATACTCATTAACATTGGGAGTCAGGACAGCCAAGGGATAACCACTGACCAATTCAAGACAATTTGTAACAAGAAAAAGCCCATCCTGAGAAACGACAAGGAAATAAGAGTTTACGAGCTCTATCAGTCTGCAGACGGGATAAGGTATATATATATATATCAAAGAGAAGTAATTTGTTGGTCTTATAGCTTACCCCATCTATTACCATTGGAACATTGGATTGCCTTGCATGCTTCATTATATCGCTCACACAGTCCTGGAGACAATCCATGTTTAGACATGATTCACTACTGTTTGATTGGTCAGAGGAGAGTACTTAATGTGATTAGCAGCAAACAAGGACAATGATGACAAAGGGAATATTATTTAGGGATAATTACAAAAACACCCCTGAGGTTTGGGCTAATTACGGAAAACCCAGAGATGTTTCAAAGTTACAAAAGAACCCCTCAGGTTTGATGTTGTCTTAAATTTAAGGGGGTAATTGTAATATTTTTATAAATGTCTATGGGGTTTTTGAAATGTTTTTGCTTATGAAGGGGAAAATGTAAGACGTAATCAAAACTCAAGGGGATTTTTGCAATTTTCAAAAAACTATGGGTTTTTTTGTAACTAGCCTGAACCTCAGGATTTTATTTTTTCTGTAATCATCCCTATTATTTATCAGGAAAACCTAATAAAGAGAACCATTTTTGAAAAGATGTCCAGGTAGAGTTTAAATAAACCATAAGAGACATTGGGAATACCTCAAAAAGAAATCTTTATTGGTTCTACTTCCTATTTTTATGAAGAAAATGAATCTTTTTCTCGAAGGATCAGAAAAAATGGGCCCAGTGGTAAGGAGCATTTGCATTTTATAAAACAGAAGGTATGTTGTCTAATGAAAGGCTAATCCGCGATAGATGGCTGTTTCGAGACATTTATCAATCCATAACTTCTATTTCTATAGTCCGAGGCTGATCACAAAAGATAGCCTTGCCAAAATAGATAAATGGTAGAAACAGTATGCAGCCTGTGGTTGACACATGAAAAGAGTAACTAAAATCTTTTTGGTCATAGACATCTTTAGAGTTGAAATATAACTATGGAAGTGAACTTGTACTGTAATTATCCACAGATAATGATGAACCACTGACTAAATATATTGCTTGCTAATTATGTAGAGGTTTTGGCATTTTTATGGACAAGGTTATTGAATTACTCTCACTTCAAATGATATAGCCATATATCAGATATTCCACAAGAAAACTATAGATCGGTTATAACAGAAAACTATATGTGTAAACCGGTAAATCAACAATATAGACAAACTTGTGCACAAAAGTCTCTCTGTTGCTAACCAGGAGAAAGGGGTCCCTCCCAAGGCCTGGACCAATAACTAGACAATCAAATCTCCCCATCCACTTATCAACCTCTTCAATAACTTTGGCTGATATTGATTTCTTATCCTCATCCCTGAATGCATAATGTTAGAAATTGAGGACTCCAAATAGAATTCAAAATGAACAAAAATGAAAAGATAGCTCATGGTAATAATTTATGAAACAAGAAAAGTTATTTAACAATCAAATATTCACCTAACACTATATGATTCTTCCAGGATAGGGTGCACAATTAACTCAGGACTGTAGCTTTTAATAACCGCAGCAGCATCTTTTGTACAGAACACATGTGACAAATCAGCACCCTGAGAAATATAGAGATTCTCAATCTATATAACAGAATAAGGGATCTTTGATTTTAAATGAAAACGACTATCTGAAATTCTGTATGAACGGATTGTTTATTCAACAGACAGGGGAATGGGGACGAGAGAAAAGAAAAATTGAAAAGAGAAGGAGTCTAAGAGAGGAAAACTAACAATTTTTAATGCGGAAATGGCAGAGAAGTATGGTGCACCAGTGTATTCACGGCAACCACCTACAACTCCGATCTTCCCTGGTAGAGGATCAGGCGTTCATTATATATATATATTAGACACGAGATAGCTAATTCTAGTCAAGTTCAGTGGAATTTAGAGTAGTACCATTTACAGGAATTCAACCTACTCACTATCTAAAGCGTCTTTTTCTGAGATGTATAATATCGGTGAAGTTACAATTCGAGTATCATCGATATGACATTAGGGCCTTAAGTGTTTGCAAAAACTTCGCTTTAAGAAGTAATTTTATAGTATTAGAAGTTAGTAGTGTTTGCAAGAATCGAAGTTAAGAGTGTTTGGTGAAAAAGTTGTAAAAGTGCTTATATGTTTGTAAGTTAAACAAAAGCGGTAAATCTAAAGCGTTGATTTTAGATTCTAATTAAATGAAGCACTAGAAGCAGTTAGCATTTGCAACAACTAAAAAGTGATTTTTCCAGCCAAAATAGAGAAGCACTTTTTTAGTGATTGCAGACATTCCTTAGCACTTCTTCAATCAATTATTAACAAATAAAACTAAGGGTGTATTACCAATTTCAAGGAACACAACTTTTTTAAATGACAAAAATGAGTAGTTGTTGAAGAAGTGAATCCACTAAGGATTGGCTCTAAAATCCTACTATATATTTGATAAAAGTGACTACGTGAGTGTATGTGTGACTGGTCACCTTTGTGAAGTAGCATATTGCTGATGCAAACGACCAAGATTTACATATTGGCTTCAATGACAATTGATCAACGGATCAATCACTAAACCTCTTTACAATGCATTTATGTTATGCCCATTGAAAAGCCATATAATATATATTAATTATTCTAATTTACTATCAGCCCTCAAATGAATCATAAGCAAACAACAATAGATCTATTCTCACCACAATGCTCAATGGTCAATTAATTCACATATTTCTTTCTCAACCTCAACCTTTTATTGTTGTCGCCCTGTGTAAATAAATCTTACGTATGTTGGTTTTAGCTTAAAGAACAAATACCAAAACACATATATTCATCTAATGATGCACACAGATAAAACGTATATGAGTTCTCTATCTTCTAGTACATAAATTACTAGGAAATAGGAGCTTTATAAGACTAAACCTCAATCGAAAATGAGGATAATAAGATTCAAATAATCAGAAAGATTACCACGAACTATACAGAAAAATTAAAATAAAACTAGAACAAGAGCGAGTATACATCACTGCAAGATTACAATGAACAATTCGCTAAATTAAAAGTGAGTGATCATCACCAGCTTGGCCTTTATGCCTGGAACTATCAAGAGACGGAGTGATTGATCTCAAAAATGCTGATAGCAAAATCAGGGCTGCCACCACTCACTACAGATTGCATTTTTATGGTGGTATAACTAAGATTCTTGCTGCTAATATTACAACCTACTAAGCACCTTACTAAGAACTGTTGCCTCCTGATTACAGCAGCCGAGAAACCCACCATAAAATTCTCTCAAAACTGTCGAAGACAAGTTAAAAAAGATACAATCGTTTAATTTATACAATTAGGTATAAGCATAAACATGGACATAACAGATATCGGAAACTCGAAACTTTGTCAAAAAAAAAAAGAAAAAAATTAAAAAAATAAAAAAGAATGGGTTTTGTTGTAGATGCAAAATATTGGGCGGATTGTAAGTGAAAGCACTCACTGATTTACAGAACATTGATGGGATCGAACGGAGAAGAAGCTCATCAAACAGGTAGAGCTGATTGGAGACATGGCGTACTTGTTGCGGTGGAAAGGTTTGTACAGTATGAGGCGTAAACAAAAACGTGTTTTGACACTGTTTTACTAATCTTACTTTACATCCCCGACCCAGATAGGTTTGTACAGAATTTTTATGTTTGATTGTGATTTTGAGGAAGACAATTCCTATTATAGAATGTCATGTCACGTCACATAAATTATCATATATTTAGACTCAACTTGTCAATTTGTAAATTTTTTAATTTGTTTCAAAATTTTCAGATTTATTTATAGATTTTTTAAAAGAAGTTACATGGCATAAGTAATTTTTATTGACACACAAGCGATTAGCTTATATTTTGGGTAATTTGGCCTTAATATTGAGGTTCATGTGATAAATAGTTCAAATTTCAGTAATTGAACTCACTTTGTCCTCAATTTATTAAAATTTAAAGCTTATCATTTTTAAATTAAAATCCCAGCAGTTAGCATTCTTTGCCATTGGGATGTAAGTTAATGTCATTATTTTACAATTGATAGCATGGACAAGAAGATATTCAAACATTTTGTTGTGGTGGATAGCAACTAGCAAGTACTGTATGAAGCGTAGCACAAAAGACGTTTGCGGATTTTTCACTTGAGACCCATTCTTTTAGGAATTTTATTTTTATTTAAGGGTAAAAGAGGAAGATTTTGAGGCGAATGTATTGCACCCTTTGTCCAATTGACCATGAGGTTTTTGCCTAATTATAAAAAAATAAATCGAATTAATTTTAAAATTACAAATATCTTCTTGTCAAAAATCACAAATATCTGAAAGCATATATTTACATTTTACAATTTTCACCATATTGGGGAGGTAAGTTGTAAAACAAATATTTTTTTTTTTTGAGGAAGAGTTGTAAAACAAATATAAAACCTCAAATAGCATTAAGAAAAGATGTCAAACCCTACAAATCCTCCAAAACGGAATGATTTCATCATTACTAAATATAAATAAATTTGGGGTTAAAATGCAATTAATTGAAGATTAAAAAACTTAAGACGCGCTTTAAAAAATCGTGCTCAAAACTATCCCAACTTAAACGGCGCATCCAAGAAAGACCGGAAAGCTGAAGAAAGAACTAAGAAGAAGAAAAATGGGAGGGACGGCGAAAATGAACGCAATGAGATCAGGTTGGTGGTGGTCAGAGCTTTGGCATTCGGGTACTTGACTCTGCAACTGGGCTTCAAACCTTTTCGAGAAAGCCCAATTGGAGCAACAGCGCCAAGAAGCCCTTCTACAAGCCCAATCCGCCGCCTCTCAAGCCCAAGATGGTTTTGACGACAGCTTTAACACAGCAGGAACTACTCTCTCCGATGGGCTCCCAGAGTCGGATCATAAGCTATAAAAGTGATTTTTTCTTTCTTGCATTATCTTTCTTTTAGGGTTTAACTTTAAAGGGTTATTGTCAATTGTTTCGTACATACTATTTTAGTTGTACTAATTGTTGTTAAATTGCTTAAAGATGAAAGCTTTGTGACTAGATATGGAGATGATTAGTGTATTTATCATGTATTTGGAGTCTGCTTTTAGAAGTGTAGGGCTGTAAATGGGCTGGCTTGAGCCCTCATTTAGGCCGTTGAAGCTCATGTTGATATAAAAATGAGCAGATTATTTGTCTTTCGGGCCGAACCTAAAGGAGCTTTTTGTCAACCAGTACATTAGCAGCCTCATCACTTAACTTATTTAGGCAGTGTTTGCAATCACTAAAAAAGTGTTTTTCAATTTTTGGCATTAAAAATCACTATTTATTGTTTTCAGAAACGCCAACTTCGCTTCTCGATTGCATTTAATCAATTTAAAAGATTAGAGGTAAGTGCTTTGAATTCCGATTCTATTTATGGTTTCGCTTTTACAAACAAATAAACGCTTTTACAATTTTTCACCAAACAGTCAACTCCTTATTATCAACTCTTCCGATTCTCAACTACTTTTACTCGCTACAATAAATCACTCTTCTAAAAGATAAGTTTTTGGAAACACTCCCTTAACTGATTTTGAAACAATGAGAATGATTGCAAGATGAAGGCATATAGAGATCTATGTTAAACTTTAAGTACGAGCATGAACTAGCTTTATGTGAATAAATTCCAAGTTAGTGTTGATTGATCAAACCAATTGCCAGCCTATATTACTGTTTAGATGGTAAATTTAGTGCTTGTCGATTTTATTTTATTATTCCATAACTATATAAATTTGACGTGGCATTGTTTTTAAATTCGGGCTTAATATCGTAGTGATTTTGATCTTTCAGATTCGTTTACAATGTACTTGATGCTGCATAATATACAGGAGAACTGTGGAATCAAAAATTTGAAGGTGATAGAAAAAGATGTTGCAGTTGTTGCTTAGAAGGTATAAATAGGGGCTGCCCTGATGATTTGGTTTTGATTCAAATATACTGGTAGCTAGTGAAACTGTGAAAGGATATGCAGAACTGTATTGTTATATATTTGGCCCATTATACTAGGTGGTTTCATTGTTTTTATGGTGAGTAAGTTTTAGCTGAACATGGGGACACATCCACAGCTACTTTCTTGTGATTTGCTACAGAGTACTAATTCTAAGGCTGTGATGAGGAGTTGAGATGATAACTTTGAGGCACGCTTACAAATTGAACTGGTGGGGCATTTTCATTAGGTCTCCATTGCTTTGAGGTTTCAATCAATTTCAGATTGCCTTGGCTAGGTCGAATTGTTTGGTGCGTTTGTTTGACCAAATTTTGTCTATTCAATAAATGGTTTCCATCATGTTCTACTCCGTGAGTAGATGATTGTAGTATATATTTGGTCCCACAAAACTATTTCCGGGGAAATGATATATTATTGTCTAAGAGTGACAATTGTAGATAAAATTGGATGCAAGAGTAGAAGTGGATTTTGGCTTCCCACAGAGAAAATGAATCTAGACAAATTTTTTCTTCTCTAGAAAAATTACTAGGCGAATTTTATATTCGAATGTATTTGGACTGTTTCTTTTTCAATTTGAAATCAATAGGTTGTGACTATTCGTTGAAACTCTTGGACCGAAATGGTGTCCAATAGTTGTGTTGTTTCAATTGTAACATTTGGCAATCTATAAATTAACTTCCCTATTTTGCAGATCACTAAATCAACGTTAATATACATTTTGGCCGAAAGGTTCGTGGTCCATTCACACAAAAAAAGAGAGTACAAAACATTGAAGGTTCACGCTTTTTGTTGTTTATAAGAGAAAATCAGTATCTTAGGAGACGTTTAAGGGAACCGTTAATCAGGCAGCACCATAACGGTAGCATATTCATCTTTCGGTATATTAGAGTTGAACTTAGCCTTCGGCTCCATTGATTTATTATTTGCATTTTCTGCATTTCATTTTCTGAAAAATCCAAGTTTTCTGACTTTGTTCTAGAATATAATGTCATGGTAAATCGGTAATATATCACCAACACAAATATCATTAATGCTTTTATGTTAAGTATGAATAAGGTAAGTAGTAGAGTTTCAGAGATTGATTTTCAAAGAGCTTGATTTTCATTCCTTGACATCAAGGGTTCTCAAGTATGGTTAAAGTCCTAGTTTGACTTACGTCAAACCAGTTAACAGGTTCTAGAAAATAAGTTAAGTGATTATAGGTTTTTGTACAGAGCTTGAAGCAGTTGGTTCTACAAAGTGATGCACTAGGTCCCAACTTTTGCAGTGATAAATAGATTGCTGATTGTTCTATCAAGTTAGGCTTAAAGCTACAGTTGGATTGTTCTGCAGTTACTAATTCGATGTGAAGACAACATCGAAGTTACGGATCACATCTTCACGGGGAGAACATGGACCACATTAATTTAAATGTTTTTGTCTTGAGGTTTGAGTTGTCAATTTTTTCGTTAATTATGATTGCAGGCCAAAAGGAGCAACTGAATGTTCTATCACAGATACAGATGGCAACATTGGCCTGACTAATGGGCTTTATTTTTCCAACCACTCGCATATAAGGACGGATCAGTTTCATTTTTGGGGATATCCTGCAAGACTGGATTTACTTTTGCCTGGTCCAACTGGTCCGAAGCCTGAACGTATCAGACCAATAATACATTTGTTGTGGTTAAGGGTGGGCCACAAAAATGCACTGATGAAATTTCGCTCTCCGCCTAGCCCGATTTTATGGCTTGATCCTCTAGACTCGGGACGTAAGCAACTCCAACTCATGGGCCAACTCTAATTACAGACCTATCTTCACAAGTTCGACTACTGGCAGTCGAACGTGAATAAGTAAACCTCATTCACCCTTATCAATGACTACAAGTTATCTATAATGGTTTTTTCGGTAGAATTTATGACATTTTTGCTGCCTTTGGTGAAGCATTTATGCATATCTGGTAATTATTGCCATGGTGTTAGTGATAAACCAGATTGTAGCCATTCCAGTTTCGTAGTAGTACAATTTCAGCTGCTTAACTGCATAGACAGGGGCTCAAGGGCCTTGGTCCCTCAAAATTAATACATTATATATTTATATCAGTTTAGATCTTTTATTTTCTATGATGTCGTATGTCTTCAATACATCAGTGCAACGTCACGTTGACAATAAAAATACATTATCGCATGATACGACATTCACTTTGCCAAACAAACATACGCATACGACGACGCGAACGGTGACGAGACGAATTCGACATTCCTATGTTCATTCACATTCACACATGAATAAGATATTAGATTTTTAGTAATGGTAATATCTATTCTCATGAGAATCCCTATGACCAAAAGTAAGGATTAGTCCTTCCTCCCTCTCCTGCCTCTGTAGCTTACTTCTATTCTCAATCAATCAAGAATGACATTACTTTTATTTTTATGAAAAATATGTTAGATATCATCATGACTTTTGTACAAATAATGTTATACATAAAAACGATTGTTTATAATATAACTATTCATAAATTAAATATATATTGTGTTCATTATTTTAAAAATCATGTTAGATTCCATTAAAAATTAAAAGTTATAATCAGAAACTTGGTCTAAGACTCTTTTATCCATTTTTTTTATAATAAAAATAGCATATTGTATAAAATGTTTTCTATATCATAAATATATTGTTTAAAATGCACAAAATCATTAGGATCTATTTGTGAATAATATATTTAACATTATTTTATCCAAAAAATTCTATTAAAGGTAATTTGATATTTAAAATTATATTGCTCCATTACGATTATTAATTTCTAAGTAGCAATTATGAGATTGAAATTAAGTAGAAAATGGTAATTTCATTCCTTTCCCATTCCTAATACAAACCATGCACAAGAATTCTTTTTGTTATTCATTCTTAAATTCATTACATTCCTAGTAATTTTGATTGCCCCACAATTTGAGATTCTTGTGCATCTAACTTTGAGAAGAAAAAAAGAAGGAAAAACAACCAAAAAACAAGAGAAAGAAAGAGTTGTTTTGCTTTTTCATTCTTGCATACCAATCGCAAATTATTTGCAACCTCAACTTTTCAACATTGAATGCAATCATTAAACTTTTACTTGTTGTCGCATACCTAATTTAAAAAAAGAACGTGTTAACGGCTGTTTAGGGCACTCATGGCATGAAGGTTTGAATCCTCCCCTGCAACAAGGTGAAGATTTTTTGTGGTGGTGACTTAGTCATAAAAATCTTCAGACTCTAACTTGTCGGCGCACATCCCGCAATTCACCTCCTCCACAAAGCTCTGCAGCAAGGGTAGCCTCAAGTGATGTGTTTATCCTTTTAGTAAACATTTACTTGCTAGAGCTGATAATTCTAATAGCATACTTTTTTTTAAATTATTATTCTTGAATTTCTTTTTTTCATAAGCTAGATTTCCCTTTTGATGCTTTTTTGTTAACAGCAATTTGCAAAATCTGTGCGTTAGGGTGTCTAAGTTTTGATTAAACCAAAACAGAAAATGAATTAAGGTAATAGCGTGGAGTGTCTCAGGTTGCTTGTTTTAACTTCAGAAATTAATGTTGGCATGCTTTCATTGCCCGTTTAATCAATGTAGATCTTCCTTGTAATACAGTTTTATTTTTGTACTTTATACTATATATGTATGTCGGATGTCCATTTTTTAAATATACAACTCTTTGTTTTTATATACATATGATATGACATAATAAATTCAGATAAACATGAAATTAGAATAGAAAATTTGGAATAATATTTTACCTAGTATTTTGTAACAATTAAGCAAACTTTTTCGTGCAAGTCTAATCAAAGACTAACAAATTCGTGCATCTTTGATAGATGACTAGGATTACCTCTACTTTCCCATAAACCATTCATTTATAATATAGAACATTGTGGCCATAATCTGCCAACAAAAGAAAAAGAAAAAAAGACATTGTGGCCATAAGAGAATACTGCAAATATTAGATAGTTAAAATGACACCTTTCGTGTAGATTTGAAATTAGCCTTGTCATAGTTCATTAGTAATATTAATAAAATAATTTGAAGTGCAGATAAGCTTTAATACCAATACAATGTAAGTCATATATATATATATATATATTCAACGGGCGGAGCCGAGACACGATAACGGGAGTGGATCGATACACTGTCAGCTGGATGATAATGGATAGAAAACCAAAGAAAAATCATACAAATTACAACTAAAAATATCTTAATTTAAAAAAAAATCTCACTAATTTTTTTCAAAAGAGGCTGTCGGGCCCAATTGGCTCCTCCGCAAGTATATATAACATAAAAAAAAGAAGATAATTAGTACACCAACTTGGTATTTGGTCTCACTTATTAGAGGTGTGGTCCAAGCGATTCAAATCATATCTCTTCCTACAATCCATCTCGTGTGAGTGGGAAGTCAATGTTACCCACTTAGCCTACCCTGCCGAGCTTCCATAATGGCATTGATCAATACACACACCTGACGGACAAAGGAAGATGCTACAGGAGCTACCTGCCGAGTTCCTATATATCGGTTGATCAATACACACCCATATGGATGTGTGTGAGTATGTGTTGAGCTACCCATCGAAGTTCTATACTGCCGATCAACACACACCCGCCACGGATGTGTATGAGCATGTGTTTATCCAACTATTAAGCAAGACTCCAAGTTGTATTCTATCTGCTGATCAACATACCCAAATGAGATGATCGATTTACTTTGGGGAATTCCATCCAGGCTCCAAGTGGCAAGTCGTGTGTAGTTTTTATACTTTTATTCCATTATCTGTGAAAGGATCATTTTCTAATTATGTCATTAATTGGGTCAGTATCACAATTTTCACTGATTTCATTATTAACAACACAAAATTGAGTAAGTTTTTAGGAATAGTTTACATTTTTCTCTCTGTCTCTTAATTTATTTTTTAGACTTCCTTGAATTTATGATATATTTTGGGAAGTGAACTAATTTGCCATTTGATTCTTTGCATAATTTTTTAATAACGTGTGTTTTTATTAAACCTCTAAATTAAAAGGGATTAAAAAGAAAATATAATAATAATTAAAATGAAAATGAAAAAGTACATGTATGATATGAAAAAAAAACACAACAAACTACGGATACGCTATGTTGATCAGGCCAATAGTCCATCTCGAGACATTGTTCACGTGAATCAACATGTCCAAGAGTTTATTGATCAAATAAAAAATAGTTTATTTTTTGGTTTTACTATATTATCATTCTTTAAATAGTGCAATGTCCTTTGTCAATTAAATTTTACATAAACATTATTTGATTATTAAGGAAAGTTTTTCTTTTTAAAAAACGAAAGAATAATTGATGTAGACACATGAAATATTTTGATGTGGTCATATACATAAAATCATTAAGTCATGTTTCATGCTATTAGCATATTGTCAGCAATTGACATTTGGCAGGGCATTTGAAAATTCAATTTTATTCACTTATTTAGTCTTGCAAGCCAATGAAGAGTTTACTAACCGTAGTTATTATGGGTTATTCCACATGATATCACTAATGCAATAATACAAATTCTAATTGTATTTAATAAATCTTCTAATAAAAATCTGAAAATCATGCAAAAAAAAACTCTATTTGTATTGTCTTTTTAGAACAATGGATTCAAAATAAGAAATAGACGAACAAGAACTTGTTATTGTTACTAATTAGAAGTAATCCATGATATTTTCCTTTCATCTTTCAAATAAAGGGAAAATGGGAGTCAAACAAAAAATAAAAAAGTGCAGATGTGACACAATAGATCTCAGGCCAGATATTGTGAATTTTTAATGGATTGAAATGGGATTACACTTCAAATCGTGTGTTTCGACCCAGCCACACACTCATTTATGATCCGCATATCTACCGAAACAGTAAACCGATATCGAAGTACAAGATGATAATCCACAAACGAATCATGACTACTACCCATAATCAACACGCTTATTCTACATAAAATCATCTTTTAGAAGGCACAATGCCGTAATAAGATGATAATCCACAAACGTGCGAGATCTTTTTTTCAAGTCATCTTCAAGACACGCTTTCCAAAACCCCATGATGTTTGGAAGTTCAAGAGTTCCCATGCACGTTGTCCTTCCATTTATCTGGAGTGTAAGAGGAAAAACAAATGTGACGAGTAGCTTCGAGCATCTATCCACCATTTCTTTTCGATTTATCCACTATATTGGCTTCAAATCCAATGACAGCTGGAGATCGAAAGCTCCCACACGCTCATCGTAACGCACTTATCCTTGCTACGGGCTTGTTGTTGGTTGCCATTTTTATTGCCTTTCAGATATCAACAATCATCGCCATGTGATTCCTCGCTTGCCACGGTTGTAGCAATTGCCTTTAAATTTTGACTGCATTTTTTCGTCATTTTCCTCAATCAAGCTAATCTTTCAAATTCTCAAGCCCCATTTCCTCGTAGTTTGCCAGGCTTCGAGGTAGTTCTTAAAGTCTTTCCATAATCGTAATTTTTGATAATTACAACCACTTGAACGACCATTTTAGAACCATCCTTCGCATACCTAAGTCATGAATTATGATCTCAATTTCCTAAACTCGTTTATTACCATTTTGTTATCAACAATCTTAAAATTCGTAAATTTGCCGACAATAAATTTATTTCCAGACAATGACCTCTCTTTGTACTTCTTCTCCAAAGAGTCCATACTCTTCGGGGCGTCATTTCTAGCCCATTCAAAATATGGGTTTTAACATAGAAAGTCGTTGTGCCATGCTTCACAATAATCCGCCTCGTTTTCCCGCTTTCTTCAACAAATAAAAAGTGGTCTTTCTTCAAGAATCGGGATAGACCCAAAGTGTTGGGTGAGAACATCATCTTCTATTGTCACTTCTTGAAATCAACATCTGAAAATTAATCGATTTTTCACCATGCAAGAGGGCAAATTACCCGAGTGAAATCGATGTTTGCCATTTTTCAAGAAAACAGACTGGCTCATGATTGTTGATCGCGTGTTTGGTTTTCTAAAATCGGATCAATAATGACAAGTTTAAAGTCGCAGGCTAGTATTGAACTATCTCCGCAGTTAAGAAAGTATGTACAAAAGTGCGCAATGGTTCGTGCAATCGCTCTTAAGATACAACGACTTTCAAGTTTAACTTAACAACACTTGGAAAAGCTCTAACTTACAACGAACATAATCGTGTTTCCGTAATCCTTCAAAAATTTAAAAGGAAGAGAATTTAACAATATGTCAATACATATTTTCTAAAGATGAAAATGAACATCACGTGGGGTCTATTTATATAGAATTCAGATGCCATTTTTTCCGTATCAGTGATCCTTTCGTCCGTGACGATCCGTGAGATCTAGATCGTATGCTCGATCACCGTGCATAACTGGATAGTCCAGATCACATCTCTTCCGGCGTCCACAACCTTCGCGAATTTTTAACCCCGCATGCTGAATGGGTGACGCTGGCCCAATCACTTCCTATCCTCGCCACACAAAGGCCTTCTCGATGATTCCGCTAAGTCACCGCCACGCCGAGCCGATCGCCATGTCACAGCCAGCCATCGGACTAAAACCCCCGCTTTCCAATTTTTTTCAAAACTTTAAGCTCCTCAAAGCTCCTCGCGATGATGCGTACGTGCAAAGTGCAAAGTATACCCCACTGCCAGGACGTGCGTCCGACCTGCTCAAAGCTTAGCTTGTAGTGCTCCGTGACCATTCTCGTGCCCTTGAGCTAGCCAAAGATTAGTTGTAAAATCGGTCCATTCACTAATCACAACTATGAGCTCCACATGATTATCCTTATTAGTGATGGAGTTCTATATAAACAAGTCAAACATTTAATATATTTTCCATGTGTGATATGCCTTTACACATTTCCGCCCCTTTCTATATTCCATATAAAAAGGCATTTACGTGGCTAACTTTATGTATTAATTTATCATTCACCCTAAATTGATTTTGAAAAATTCAAGATGATAAATTCATCTTTATATCATTTATTTTTCCTAATTAACAAATGATCCCAATTAAATAATTGATCAAAATCGGGTCAAAATCCATTTGTTTAAAACCAATTTCCAACAATTTTATTTTGAAGAAAATCTTTTTTTCAACCAACAAACCAAACACAACCATATATATCCCGAAAAATTGCAAAATTGGTCCGTCAGATCTATGCGGGTGTTAAATATTAGTCCGATAACTTTTGAAGTTAATTTTATCTCCTGATAATTTTTCCCTCAAGAAAATAATATTATTAATTTTGTAATTTTTATTGTATGATAATTTTAGTCTTATACTTATATTTGTGATATTATCAATCCTATTAGTAAAAAACTATTTGTTTTTCAAATTTGTTGTTTGTGTATTTTTATAATTATGAATAATATATGTAGAACTCATATCTCGGTTTTAACTGATTCATAACTCTAAAATTCTTCTTCATTTTCAGAATCTAGTATACATAATAAGTAATTTGCCATGGCAAAAACAGACTTTTATTTGCTTTTCACTACCATGATAATAATATTTCGGCCAAGAATTATTTTAAGGTCAACATCAAAAAAAGGCAATGTCACTATGGACCAAATTGAATCAACCAAATTATGACTAAAATTACAAAAAAAAAAAAAAGAATAATATTGTGAATTCTGAACGAAGTATAAC